>JACYFF010031955.1:101092084-101119873 GCA_017589665.1 Selenicereus undatus
ATGAGAGTAAATAAATTATATTATGTGGTTGTGGTGGTGATCATTGTGATATTGTCATTATTATTGTTATTATTATTATTGTTGTTGTTGTTGTTAATTATTAATTAATAATAATTATAATTATTGCTATTAGAATACTATTGTGATATGGATTACTAATTAATAATATCTAGCATCATATTTATTGATTATAATAATAAATGTTTGCGTTAATGAACATATGGCATTAGGAATCAAGTCCCACCCCCATGTTATTCTTGATTCCATTCCATTCCACTTTTGGTGAACTTAAGGGTGCCAGTTCAACATGACTCATGAGTCATGATGAAGTGAACTGCCGAGAGTTTTACTAAATCGTGGAGTAAATGTGTGCTTACTGCTGAAATATGAGCAGTTGCCTTACTGTTTGGTGGGGATGGGTAAGGGAAAGTCTGATTTCATGTGACTTTTGTGATGAGTTGCCCCTATCCTAGAATTAATAGATTTCTCAATAGAGGAGAGGAAGTTTTCTGTAACAATACTAAATTCCACCTGTGTTAGCTCACATCCGAATGCTATATGTGAACATTACATCATACATTCTATACCTGTACTATTGGAAGATGTTTCTTTTTCATATTTTACGAATCTGATATTCTCCTGTGGGAACTCAATTTACATGCATTCCATTAACATCTGTCATGCTTCTTCAGCAGCGCAGTGTGGAAATATTTTCTGTTTGCAAATGAAACATCAGGTATATCCTACACGGGTCCCAGATCTTTCATCAAAGAGCCCACTGATTATATCTGGGAGATATAGTGGGAAGTTTCCGGAAGTGCTAAAAGCAAGAGGTAAACTTGTTGATCTGACAAACTATGAGATGGAAATGAAGGTTCGGGAGGCAGAGGGGTTTCCTATTGAGAGAGTAAGATGCCATCCTTGTGTTTTGATTTATTTGACTGATGTCTGCTATTTTACAGTTTGCTTGTTGGTAAGATTGCCTAAATCTGAATCATCCCATACCTACTTTGGTGGGATTCAAACTGGGTCTTGTTGTCATCGTTGTTATACTCCTTAGAAGTTTATCAACCACAGGTTCCTGCCTCTGTGAATGAGACCTTGTGAAGTGTGAGTAGTGGAATTTTGCTAGTCTACCGAAAAATATTTTTAGGACAATTTTAACAGTCCTGTTCTGACCATCCCCCCCCCTCCCCAAATGAAAACTGGCATGATCTCGTCCCCTCTATATTGTGACAGGTACCATCCCTATCAATAGAGATCTTAATGTGTGTAAATGATCCCCTGGTTCCCGTTTTTGGCCTTCCCCTCTTTGTAGGAATTGATTTCATGATGTCGTAAAAATTGAGAAGGATGTATTCTTAGATATATAATGAATAAGAAATCTGGTTGTAGAGTAAGTGTTGAGATATACAACCTACTAATCACACCTTAGACAGAGCTCACTACGAAAGCCTATATCAAATCAAAACCAGGTTGAACAAATGGTCGCAAATTTTCAAAACTACAGGATGCCAAATCTGGTTTTGCCAAATTAAATGGATTGAATTTCATGTCTTTCATCCCCACAAAGGTATCCCGTTTCTTTCCTGTGAAACATCCTAAAAGATAGCATGGGGAATTGCCCTAAAAGTTTCCTTGATGACTTTCCTACTGGAAAGCGCTTCAAGTGAAGGCTTATGCTTCACAAAGAGTAATGAAACCCTCCAGGGGTTATGAGTTCACCTCCTTTCTGGGCGTGTAATGTTTGTTGACCAAAAGGCCCAAAACTTCACCTCCTCTCTACAATTATCTCTAGTAAGAATTTTTTTATTGAAACAACTTCCTATACTAAGAAGGCGACTCTGTACGGGACTGGAGTCTTGCATAGGATCCTCCCTTACATCGACAGCCTTGCAATAGTTGAGATCAAACTTCAAAGAATAGAGTTCAAGGTGAAGCGATAGATTATGGAATCCTCATTACAAGGTTAAGCTTAGTGAAGAAGCCTTAAAGATTGGCATCATCCAAGACTACCACATGCAAAAGTGGCAACATAACGGTAGGCAAATGATCATCGGTTTTTGCATAAGAATAGGAAACTAAAGGTCTTGTTATTCTCTGAAGGTGTTATGAGGATAGGAAAATGCCACTTAAGAGCAACATTATCACCATCATACCAAAACGAAATAGATGAGCTATCTCCCACATGAAAGATGATTCACATATGCATCTCAGCTACTCAGTAGGTACCCCTTGCCCCCAAGAGAGCATCCTGGAGTACGGTTTTCAGTCCCATGCTTGTGCTAATAGCTCTCCTGAAAAGATAACCTTTTTCAATCAAGAGACACAAGTACTTACACAAAAGATTTCGATTGAAGAGACAACCAAGGATTTAAAACGCAGATTTGGGTGCGTTTGCGGTTATAGTCGCGTTAACACGACAACGTTCGGATACGCTTATCGCGGAACAGATTGCATTTGTCGCGGCGTGAGCAGGTTCACATAGTTGATTTTATCATCTGTATTTGTATTTGAGTACCACAATTCATTAAGTACTGTTATTTTATAGCATAGTTCTTATTTTACTATATTACAATGGGCCAATTGTGATGATAGTCAAATAAAACAATATACGAAAGTTTTATGGTAAATTATAAGGTTATAGAATAGTACAAGTAGTATAACATGGACATAGTTTATTTAAACCAAACAAAGGAGTAGATAAAAGGTAGAACATAGTAGCAATCATTCTTTGTTTCGTACAATCAAATCATAGAACCCCACAACTGAATCGCAAATAGTCACCGTCAGAATGAACGACGAGCAGGCTCTTAGTTGGTTTCCTCACTTTGATCTGTCGTATAACTTGTATATGTCCCTTGTTCTTTGTAAAAGCATGATGATGTTGCGTCCATCCAAGGCTGACCAGTTGAACTCGAATCTCTGCCATGAATTGTGGGACGATAATAATGATGGTCCCCATCATTAATAGTGTAACACCCCCAAAATACTAATGACATGATTACTGATAATTGCAACGAAAGACTTAGTAAACGAAGGCGCTACCGCCGTCCTGATAAGGACAAGGCTCACTGAAACCATTTAATCTTGCAACTCGCGCTTACAATCACAAAATTTAGCAAACTGAAACACTTCAAGACCGAAGTTCATAATAGTTTAACCATAGTACTTGACCCTAAGGTCGATTCCAATATTCAAGCTATGCTGAATCCACTGTGAGCATCTGATGACCTTCAAAAAGGCTTGCTAAAAGGAGGAATATGTGACACTTCATCACCTAAAATGGAAAACATGAAAACAATTCGAAAACATGAGCAAAAACTCAGTACATACATCCCTGTATTTGTAAAATGACCATAGAAACACTGGTGATGGGTACCCGACTTTGCAATTCATTTAGTTGGCAATAAAAATGAAAATGAAAGTAATATGAAATTGAATTGCTCATTATTATCTGGATGTGAACCCCTTGCACTGATATGATCTATACATAGGTGTACACCTGCCAATCCGATCAAGAGTTGGCCTGAAGCCGCGCGGGTAAATGATGGGCTAACGCCCTATATATGATAACTGACGGGATCACAAGTTAAATGACAAATCACTGTATAAACTGATTCATTGATAAACTCATTAAGAGTTGTAACTTGATAAACATGATCTGCTTTCTGAAGATACAGGCAATGGACGTACCTTGAGTCTTTAAAACAAAATGTTATCTAACTTGATACAGGTCAGCTGTTTCATGAATGCCATCTGACTTGAGACATATGTTCTAATTTGATAACACTTATGCATAACGGGGAACGATAACTAGGCCTCAACTCTGTTTCATAAATGTCATTGAAAGTATGTGTAGTTAGCAAATGATCCTTACTCGCACAATTGAGTAAGTAAAAGTATGCGTAACAGAAATTGAGTAATTAAATGGTATACATAACTCGTGTATTTCAATATAACTTCAAAACTGAATTGATGAAAGTAAAATAGTCCATGAATATTTATTTCCCCCTATAAATGACTTGGCCCAAAATACACAAAATGAATGCATGATCAATCTCACTTGATCTTTTTTATTGCTCTTTATACAGTTACTCAAAATGCTCCCAAAAATCACCAAACTCAAAATACTCAGCCAAATTTCATGAGATCTTGCAGGAAATTCAGAAATAATATGAACAGTCTACCATAAAAGTTTCAAAATTTTCCTCCAAGTATACACAGTACAGAAATTATAACAACAACCTGATTTACATCCAAGCAGGTCAGTTCACTTCAAAAATTCATAACTTTCATTATAGACCTCAAATGGATACATAAAACCTCAATATGAAAATATTAAGAAGTCCCCAAAAACTTTCATTTATAACTCAAAACATGATTCCCACAATAGGATTCCCAAAATGGGACTAAAACATAAGTGTATCAGTTTTGATCTCATTCTGCGCAGTTTTGGTAAAACGACCATAACTTTTTGGACAAACCTGGGATTAAGGCGATTCAAGAGGCATTTTAAAGATAACACACTGAACTATCGACCCACCAAAAATCATAATTTTTGGCTGGATCATTCATTACCAGTTTAATCCCAAAGTCAGCCCTAATTTCCTGAAATTCCAGCCCTTAACTGATTTAACTTCTCTTCCTTTTTCACATAAAAATCACTTGAAATTGTTGTAAATCACCACAATCAGATAAAAAAGATCATTTAAGGCCTCATATATATATCCAAACTCTAAACAACTTCATTAATACATAATTACTAAATTCGTATCCAAAACATGGCAGATTTCTTCAAAATTCCATAACTCAATGATTACAACTCCAAACTTTATGAAAGTTTTTCAGAAAATCCCAAATAATATATAGAACCTGCAGTAAACATTTCAGAATTTTTAGACAATCCTATAATTTCCCGAATTTCGACAGTGGCATAAAAACGAATGCAAAATCATGATAATCATGCTCTTGATCAAATACCCATAACTCCAAACATCTCCAAACTCAATAAAAATTACACAATAACTATCAATTTGATCATCCAAACATAACCCATAAAGAAAACAACCATAAAACTCAAGATAAAACAAGTTAGGGTTTTGGGATAAACCTCACTTTAGGCTTGAATTAGAGAGAGGAGGAGGCTGTTTTGAGTGATTTGAGGGGTTAGACTTGATAGCTAGCAGCAAGGGCAACTCGGGGCAGTTGGGAGGTGGCCGGAAAAGTGGCCGGAACCACCAAAATGGGCGGCACAAAGGGGCAGCAGCTACTGCCCCTGTTCTGCTGTGAGGAGAGAGAGAGAGAATGGGGAAAATGGGTTTGTGAATTATGCTGAATATTTGTGTTGATAATTTGTCTATTAATAGCAACATGTGGCTGAAAATTATCCACCCAAAAATTAGCTTTTTACTAATTAAAATTAGGTGCTAAAATGAGTAATTAGTGAAATAACAAAAGTTAGTAAGGTTTTGGGCTTTTGTTTTGGGCCCAAAAAGCTAAATTGGGGCTTGAAAAATTATTTGGAGTGTTGAACAAAAATAAAAATTGGTATTGTTCGGAAATAAATTTTAGCGAAGATAAGAAAATAATTAATCACTAATTTATACTCATCGAGGCCTAATATCGATTCACCGGATATTTAATCAATCAATGAAGCTTGAGTTGCAAAGTGGCACCCAAAATGAAATATCTCCCAACCCGGAAGATTAAATACGATGAATGAAGGTGAAAAATTGAAATAGCATGATGGAACTCGTTAAATAAATAAATGGAGCGTAATTGAATTTAATGAATATGATTTGGTTAAACAAATAACCATGAGTGATTAAGTCAATAAACATGGTAAAGTCAATGAATAAACATGATTAATAAAATAAATAAAGATGATTTAAAAAAATAAATATGAGTTAGGGTTGGGTTATTACAAATAGTACCGTGGTTGAAAATCTAAAAATTGTCATGGTTTTGGGTACCTGGGTTGGATTGACTAAAATGCGGTTCACTACCAGAATAAGACGGGCAAGATGAGTTAGATGATGTACCTCAATCTGCATCTGTTTGATTATATCCATTGTATAAACCACTGTCATAACCACATGATCAATTACAGTAACCAGACCTTGTAAAAGTTAAAGGCATTTGTTGTTCATTTGCATACTTATACGCGACCTGGTTGTCATAATTAGGTGGTGATTTGGTTGCTTTATGCTTGGCCTTTCTGCGGCGATAAGTATATGCAATTGTCTCTTCTTCATATTCTTCGCTTCTTTTGTTATTATGATCAGACATGGTAGGGTGAACGTCTCTTGAAGACGGTCTAGACGATTGAGAAGTTCCAATATTATTGGTACCTCCATTGCCTCCATCTCTACTTTCATCACCACTACTTGGAGGACTTAAATCACCTCCAGACCCACTGTTGTGAGTACCTTCAGATTGTTGATCTGCACTATAACGAAATGGAAGAGAAACACCCAATTGTCTATCATCATCATTCTCAATGTTCACATTAGCACCCTCTTCTTGGTCATCCAGATCCAACCAGTTAGCACCCTCTTCTTGGTCATCCACATCCAACCAGTGCAAGTCATCATCTTCAAACACTGGTTGCACCTTTTCTGACAGCCATTAGATTTATTGGATCGTTGTCGTCAAAGATGTTATCCAGATCAATAGGAGTGAAAGAAGCAATGAGTTTCTCTTGACTCATTCTTCCTATACTTCTCAATTTCAACTTCTGGTTATAACGGAGGTACACAATTAGGTTGAACTTTTTGTAAGTCAATCTATTTGGTGTCTTTGTATGCACTTGACTAAACTTGCTCCAATTTATCTCACAACGAGATGCAGTTTGACTGAAGATTCGAACTGCAAATGTGTTAGAGTTCAGGTGCACATTCGCCATGAGTTATCCACCGTTCAGCCGCATTACACAAATTACAAAAATAAGTTAAATATTTCAAGTCCCTCGTATGCAATATAACTACAATTGAGATTAAGTATGTAACCACCTGGCATTGTGTGCTTCACTGCCCTTTGAGCTAAAGGTGTTCCAAAAGTATCATGGCCTTGACTATACAAGAAAAGCTACATACCCATATTCACATTATTGACATGAACATATCCCACACATCACATTAGAGTTGTCAATATGTATTTACCTTAACCTTACCTCATTCATGGTGGTTATTTGTGTTTCTATATTTGGCTCCAACCTTATTATCGCTCTTTGTACTCCGGCCCTCACCTCCGCATCATTCCCTTGTTGATATTCTCGATACATGTATTCAGGATTGAAATAATGTCCTTTAAAAAAGGCTTATCTCATTAATGAACGTTATAAACAGTACATGTGCAATGTAATAATTAGGTAATTACTAATAAAGAACAAATGAATAATTAAAAAATAATGACAATTTAGTTTTACCCGCAGCATGTAGATCGGAGTGTAACTGAAAGTTCCATCTTTTGTTAATGACGTCCCAATACCTTTGGTCGTATCTGCAATTGTCCCGGATAGCATGCTTAGCCCGAACCATCGCCTCATATATATAGGCCATTGTAGGCTTATCATCTCTATCCACAAGTCTTAAAACCTTTACCAAAGGTTCGTGGACTGCATGTTTCCAAAATTTCAAAGCTACAAGCGTGGATGATAGAATAAGTTTACGCACTTCTTTGGCGTTTGCATTTTTCACCTTTTCCTATCTAGAATTCTGCCACTCAGATGATTCCCACATATCTCTTAGAGTAGGTTTTATGTTTAACTACACTTTCCAGGGACACAAAGGTAGTGGCAAACCGTGTTATGCCAGCTCTAACAATATCTCGACCATTGGTGAGTTTTTTCATATAATTCACAACCCAATCATATTTGTATATGCAGTTGGAGATTTTGCTTGCTGTCTGGATAACTTTACCTATGTTCTTCTTCCGAGCAAGGTCTTCCAAAATGAGATCCAAGCAATGGGCTGCACATGGTGTCCAGTATAGGGTGGGGTACTCATCCATTAATCTTATAGCCGCAGCCTTCATCACGGATGCATTGTTCGTCACTATTTGCACTACTTTTTTCTGGACCAACCTCTTTAACCACTTTCTTCATCAACTTTAAGTAGTAATCAACATCTTTGTATGTTACATGTGACGCATCAACTGATTTGTGATAAACGGTGATGCCATTTGAGTAGATGAGAAAATTGATTATGTTATATCTGGTCGTACTCGGCCAACCATCACACATAATAGTGACACTCCTTTCCTGCCACATGTTGGAAAATCTTGATATCCATTACTTTATCTCTTGATGGCAGATATATTTCTGCGAGTTCATAAGAACTTGAAGCTAACATCCCAACCAACTGCTCGAATGGTGTCGAGGAGTGGATTGGAGTCAATAGCTGTGAATGGTTGGTTGTTATCAATTACCAACTTCCATAGGCCTTGATTAACTTCTTTTTTGCGGTTTTCAACCAACTAGCATTAAATTTGATTGTTTGGTTCTAGTTCGATCTTTCTCAAGATCAATTTCCACAGCCTTAAGTCTCTCTGCCAAGAGGTGCAAATGACATAACCCCTTTTTCTCTAGAACCACCTCCTCGCAGTGTGGCAGATTGGTGCATTGGGGCCGGACTACTTCCTCCTTCATCGTAAAACCTCCCCTACTTGCTCTAAACACCTGTTGATCGTGATGGAGTTGTTGTTGTAGACTTTGGTATCTACCAAAAGCTAGCTGATCGTCATAGTCATCGTCATCGTCGTTGTTGTCGTCATCATCGTTGTCGCCGTCATCGTCAACATCAATTCGATTAATTGATCTTGCGATTTCTTCTTCCAAGTCTCTAGTCCTTCTAACCTTTTCTTTCCTTTTCTCCTTGAATTCTTACCGCAACTTATTCATGTCTCTTTTAACCTCAACTGACACTTCAAAACAAGGTGCCACATCACCCGTCTTGTGTGCTAAGTGTTGCTTTAAGCGTATGATGCCGCCTTTTATTATCTTACCACAGCATTTGCCCTGCACTTGCTTTTTATTACCATCAACTGCAATACCAAAATACCATCCCGCATCTTCAGTTGACTGACCATTGCGTCCTGACATTTTTACTACACCTGTATAAAACCAACGATTGATCTACGAACATGTGGGATTTGAACTATAATGATTTATTGTAAATTACTAGAAATATTACTTGAAAATAACTCAAAAATAACATAATAAGCATAACATAATATAAAAATAACATAATTAACATCAACATAGCATGATCATAAATAGCGTAAAATTACACATAAATAACATAATTAACATAAAATAACATATAAATAGCATATAAATAGCATGACCATAAATAACGTAAAATCACATATAAATAGCATATAAATAACATACAACTTTTGTAGTTAAGATAAAGATAATATGATTATAAATAAAATGAAAATATCGTAATTAACATAAAATATTATAAGAATAACATATTTAACGTAAATAACGTAAAATTCCCACAAATGTAACATAAAAACAGCATAATTAATATAAATAGCACATAAATAACAAAATAATCATAAAATAACATACAAATTTTAGAATTAACATAAAGATAATATGATTGTAAATAACATATCATAATTAACATAAAATATTATAACAATAACATATTTAACATAAATAACGTAGAATTCTCACAAATGTAACATAAAGATAACATAATTAACACAATAGCATATAAATAACATAATTAACATAAAATAACATACAATTTTCATAATTCAGATAAAGATAATATGATCATAGATAACATAAAAATAACATAATCAACAAAAATTATGATAACAATAACGTATTTAACATAAATAACATAAAATTACCACAAATATAACATAAAAATAACACAATTCCTATAAATACCAAATAAATGACATAATATAAAAAATAAAAGTTTCATAATTAAGATGAAGATAATATGATCATATGATCATAAATAACATAAAAATAACATAATCAACAAAAATTATGATAACAATAACATATTTAACATAAATAACATAAAATTTCCATAAATATAATATAATAATAAAATAATTAACATAAAAATGAGACATAATACAACAATGACCACATAATTAACATAAGTATTACTAAAAAATCACATAATTAACATAATTATTATAAATGTAATTAATATAAATATAATTTAATAAGTTAATTTGTTCAAATATTTTGCAACCCATGACTTACTTTTTTTGACCAAAAATATAATTTTCTGAATTAGAAACAAATTACCATCAACCTGCCCAAGCCCCCAAAAATTTTGTTTGAATTAAATTTAATGCAGTTACAAAATTCCACCTTAAATGTTAAAAACCTATCTCTAACTCCTCACTTCTCACTGTTGCTTCTCCCTGGCCCTTCGCCTCTGCGCTCCCCAGACGCCCCACCAACCAGGCTACCACCAGTCTCGACCTTTGCCTCTCCGATCTCCAGTCCCCACCGGCCACCCGTCTTCGCTCCTTCGCCTGCCCCGACAACGTTGCCGGACTCCACCACCCACTGCCCTCGCGTCAGACAGAAATCGCAGCCTCCCACCCTCAAATTCGGCCCACCGCCAATGCCCACTCACCGGCTCTGCCTCCCGCTGTCCAAATCCCGGCCACGTTGCTCCAGAAATGTTTTCTGCTGCGAAAATTGGAAAATAGCATTAGTGAGGTATGTGTTTCTACATGATTGATGATTCACACCACTAATCTTCTTACCGCTTTGCCAGATTTGGTTTCTTCCTCTATTTTTCTTCCCAATTTGATGCATTTCTACCACACATATGCTGAATTTATAATGTCTTGCGGTGTTTTGGTGTATTATTCTAGCCACTCATGCTTCTTTGTCTTCGCTGTTTGTTTGAAGAACATTTTAAGCAAACAAATATTTTGGCAGATTTTCTGGGTCTGTGAATCCATTGTCCCTGTGGTTTTTTGGGATTTTAGTCAGAGTGAAACGTCCGTGGCGCGTTACGAAATTGCTGTCGCGTCCGTTCCCCGGTGACCCGGTCTTCAGACCGATTTTGCGGTGTTTTTCGGTTCGCCAATGTGAAAAACTGCGTCAACAAGGCCATTCCATGACGAAACGGCCGAGTTTTAAAACCCTGATCCTCGCCATTCAATAAAATTAGCCTGTCAATGCTCTAGTTCAAATTCCTTTAGATTGTCACTCAAACCAACCAAACACCATCCACACTTAATGGAATTATTTGATACGTAGGCCTTGAAACCGCCTTTTTCAGTACCTAAGTCTCACCTGCTGCTTCATTGTCAACTTGCTAGAGCTATTTGGGACCTAGCCTTCAGTTGTGCAGGAGTTTGCTTCAAACTCTATTAGGAATCATCTGGCTTCGGAGGGTTTCTTTGTTAGGAAACCTAAAAAGAAGAATCCCTTGCTAGCTCCACTTGCGGTCCTTTGGAGCATTTGACATGAGAGAAACAACATGGTCTTTGAGGGTGTGGAGATGCCTCTTCAGCCCCTAAACGGTAAATCTAATCAAGATTCTCTATTTCTGGGATAATGGGAACTTTTGCAATTCTTCTTTTGTTGTTGTAGATTTTGTAAACAGTTTCTAAATTGGCTGTATATAGTTCTTTTGTAGGACGATAGCATTGCATCCAACCTTTTGATCATAATATATATTATTTACTGTTTTTCCTTATATATATGCAAAAAATTCCTACCTGACTGGTGGTTCTTGAAATCTTCTTCAGTCAACCTCCTTAAGAATCTCGTCTGGATGGTCTTGAACTTGCGAACAAATGAGACAGAGGTAAACGAGAAAGGTAGAGATGCTCGCATGGACACTTGGGTTTGCAGATGTGAAGTTGGTAAACCATATCATCATTAGGAAAAGTTCAATGTTGCTCACACTGTCACACTTCAATTTGTGAAGATTGCACTCTTGGAAAGATTACTGTCAACCTTGAAATTGCCCTAGTACATGAACAGAATGCATCAGATGCTAAAAATTTGGCACCCCTAACTAAGACCAAAAATTATCAGCAAATTGCATCTGAGTTATTGGCTTCATTTTAGGCTTTTTAACCACAGATGCACCCACTGGAAAACTCTAAATCAATCTCGCTTAAGAGGCAGAGTAAAGTATCTTGCTTAGAAGTTAGAGCTAGAGTAAGAAGAGTAGAAAGGGGGGTTACTTTGTCTCAAACCTTAGGCAGTCCTGAGAGAACCTGTTAAAGAGCCATTTAGAAGAACGACGAAGGAATAGATTGATTTACTGAGAAATCCATCCACTCCACTTGTCTTTGGAACATGCCTTTCTTATGATATAAAAGAAGTCCCAATTCCAATGATCGTTGATTCACCTTGTCCATATCAAGTTTGTAGAAAAACCTGGATCCCTAATCTGATTCTGGCATTAGTATTTTCATTGTTCATTGCTAATAAGAGAGGAGCCTTCCTTCTATCTCCTGCCAACAATCTCAAAGAGGTGACTCATAGGTTTATTTAGTTTGGTATTAGAACCTTGGACAACAGCTTATAGATGCATCTGATTATTAGGTAGAAAGAAAGGTTGGTTAGAGTGTTATGTTTCTAGATTGCTGAACAAAGATGTGTCAGATTGTGATGAAAATATTATTAGACGTTAGATTGTGTAAGTATCTAGAAGCAATTAAGTTGATTGAAGTTCTTGAAAAGTTTATTACCGAATATAAATGATTCTGCTGAATATTTCTTCTAATTAGAGCTTGGATTCTGACATGTAACCCATTAAAACTGAAGCTGAGTTCGAAGCTCTTTACTTTTAACTGGACGACTTAAGCTCACAATGGGTCTTTATTTTTCTGTGTATGTCAAAACCTTTCGTGTAAATCGAACAGAAGATGGTATCAGTAAATAAAATATATATCTCAGTTTTCTTGGGTGCAAACAATGCCTTGTAATATTGATTGCATATTTTTTTTAGTAGCTGTTCCATTCCCCCCCCCCCCTTCTATGAGTAGTCAAAAAATTGCTTTAGAAAGACACCAAGGGGGTGCCACCCATGTTCAAAAAGGGACAATTACAAAAAAAATAATCATCTCCTTAAGCTCTCAAGCATAATGTTATCTACAGAATCCAAAAAAACTCAAGTTTCTCTGATCATTGAGTACATATATCCAACTTTACAAGATTCTCAATAAGTAGAGCATGAAATTTGATAGGACAAGTTTCTCCCATCATTAAGCTGTGGTAGCTGTTTTATCTTCCTTGCTGATCTAGTACCATGCTACAGGTGTTGGCCATTCACCAAATTAGTATGTGCACAGCTCAGGCGTGGCTTTTAGAAGATAAACGACTTGAGACAAAGGTATGGTGTTTCGCTTTAGCACATCTCAATGTGTGATATCTGGCTATTATCGAAACTATTTCAATGAGCATGATTCTGCGAATGTATGTTTATTAATGTGTATCTTCCTGAGAGTGTTTGATACTTTGATACACATGCTTCAATCCTTCAGTGTGTTTATGACATTAATAGAGTAGTATACATTGGAGAGATCTGATTACTAAATATTTAGGATTATGCTGTGATGTTGATTGTTTTCTGCTTTATGATCTTACTAGTGAACTCTTTGAAGTTGTGTTTGTCTGTTTCTTTCTTTGCAAATTATCCTCTACCAAGGATTATTATGCAGACTGGTTGCTGATAATGTCATCACCACTGCCATGCAGTGCCCGTTCCACATTAGGGGTTTGGGAAGTCGTAGATGCAGACAACCTTACCTTCACAAGTAGAGATATTGATTCCAAGGACTTTAAAAAAAAAGTTGTGGAAAATATCTTTGATGGATAAAACCCCTTTTTGTAAAGAATTAAAACCGTTTATAGGAAAATGCGTTGAACAGAAACATCAAATAATAATAACAAGTATTCTTGCATACGAATAGCATAGAAAACGGGTGGGGAAACACACAGGATTGTAAGAATAATAGCAAGTAGCAAACAACGGAACTAGTGGGTATCACCCAATTTGCATGTCAAACAGCAACCATGTCTGCAAAACTATTTGCCAATCTGAGAAATGAGTAACTACCAGAAAAGTTTCAATGTATCTCTGCAGCTGTTTCTCATTGCTTATTTTTGTGATCCTGAAAAGTTCTAATGAGGGCCACTTTTTGTACTGTGGAGCTGTGGACCTCTTCTGTGTCCTTCCTCTAGCAGATCAAACGCAGACAGGAGGTGCATGACATTGCTCTTGTAACAATCAATTCAATAGCATTTTATTTAAAAAAATAAAAAATTTGGTAGTTTATTGCTTAATATTCATCTGAACCGACAGACACGTCAGACATGTTCATTGTTGCAAAGGAGGGACCTCAGGAATAACCTTTTGCTGAATCCTAGGTGAAGCAGTTCTAAAGTCTCAGTGAAGTTCTAAATTTGGAATTTTGGATTTTTGAGACCCACTTGGGCCAAAGTAGCTTTTTATTCTTGGACAATTATTGTGACATATTAACAAAGCCTGAGTGATCTTGTGCATCCGTTTCATTTCTTAATTAGATAAACTCTTTCATGATTGATGAACATGATGACCAAAGAGTAAAGAGTATCATCTGACTGGCCTCGGAAAACTGGCTTCTTTACTTTGTGTCTTGTCTATGAAGATTTTCTAAAACTTGATGCATTTATTTATTTATTATATTTGTTGCTGGTACGTTAAATAACATGCACTACTTGCTGAAGAAACTTATAATAGCATGAAGATCAGTATCCTTAAGCGGAATAATTTAACTCTGAGAAATTCTTCCGTTGTTCTCTGTAATTGTCAGGTTGCAATGATGAGCATCCACAATAGCATTTCTTATGAGTACACATCGATGGTCTTACTTATGAGTGATACCTTGAAGAAAGAAGCAGATGCTAGACCTAAGAAGGTAACTTAGAGAATTCTTCCTGGGGCTATGCTGGAAATTAATGGGACACAACTGAAACACTTTGGGGGCTGGCGGCAATTCCTAACGAGAATGGTCCCTTTACCATTTAAAGGCAGGAGCCTATTCTTCTTACTGTTCCTGAGGATGCGGCTTCCCAAATCTAGCAGAACCACTTCTCTATAATTCAGTTGTTGGGGTGAGGCTGAGAAAATCTGAAACCCCCAACTTAGACCATGACCTATGATGGATTCCAATCAATTTGTTTGGTTTGGTTGGGTTCGGTCCCTACTGTGAGCTGGTCCGAGCAGATGTTACCGTGTTGCTTGTGGTGTAATCAGTGCACCCATAATGTGTTGGCCGAATGATTTCCTCATGTTGTTGGGGACCACAGGGTTTGCTTGGGCTTGAAACAGCATTTCATTGTCTTTAGGTGGTTGAGGTAGATCCCTAAGCAGAGTCCTTACAATCCTAAGGGTAGCACCTGAATTATTTCGGAAAGATGGGACTTGAGTCCTACTCTGCTGTCAAAGGAACATGGCTGCCATTTACTGATCACCCTTCCGTGCTCCACGGCCCTTTGGGCTTAATGATGCCCTTTAATATGGTAATGTTGAAAAGCAAAAGTCTTACGATGAAAATAAGGTAAATTATTCTATTTGTTTGTTTAATTAGAACAAGAAGCAGCTAGTACAAATCCTGCTGAAATATGTTCTAGGGAGGTGAAGAATTTATGTTACCCTGCCCTTGCCTAATATATACTACATATTGGTTAAATCTATCCGAAATTGAAGTTTAGTCAGTGTAATAGACCCCTGGATTTAGGGGTTGTGACCTGCACAATGCGACTATCAAAGGTCACTTCTTTCCTTCCCAAATCCTGGGTGAGTGATGTTCAAAGGCATAGCATTTGAGTACTTGGAAAATTTCACAAAGAATTCTCGATGTTTTCAGCCAATTCGGATGTCATATATGGAAGGCGGGAAGCTGCCCCCGGCCCACCCCCCCCGCGGTAAATTTCTATGTTTTGTTTTGATGTAGTAGACAAGATCTAATAACAAATGGTTGTTCATGGGCAGAAAAAAAACCTCAAAAAAATCTGAAGCAGTTAAAGAAGAGCCTAAACCCCCAGAAAGTAAAACAACTAAGGAACCTCGGCATTGGATTTGGTGACATGAATGCAACTGCTGAAAACATCCCTCCAGGACTCGTGGAGCCTAATAGTGCTGACATTATGGTTCAAGCATCATTGAATTTCTGCAGCAAGATTTGTAGATGTTGCTGCTGCTCGTGCTGCATAAAAATGTGCCCCAAGACGAATAACCAATGTTCGATTTTCCTCACTCAGCTTTGTGCTGCTCTTACAATTTGTGGGTGCCATGGATGTTTCCAATGTTGTCAACAGACATGCTGTGCAGAAAGCAAAGCTTCCTAGGTTCACAAATCTTCACTTCCAGACAGTCAAAATTTTGCCCGAAAAGTGTCGGTCTGACTTTTAGGCATTTGCCTAATGTGCTCAACCTCGGTTTTCACGAAGTTCTGTTGGATTGCTCGGTCCGCAAAAGCAGATTACAGGATGATGAGCGTTTTAGGTTGCTATGGGCACGACAGTTCTAGTTTCTGGTCAGGGTGAGACACTTTTAGCAGTATAGATGTAGGCACATGACGTATGTATTTGGTTCAGAAAATTGTGTACAATAGACTGATGACCTGAATAGCGAATCCCAAAATGAAAGGATCGCTCATTTAGCCTGCGTTTCGTTTGATCGTCTAGTAATTTTTTTCTTGGCTCCAAACTGATGGTCATTGGACTGTGCCCATGGCCTTCAAAACATGTTTCTGTCACCTACTAAGCCTTTGAAGTCATGTGACGTTTGGTTGGAAGTAATATAATTAGTATGTAATGAAATCAATCATGTAATGCAGTTTTTAATGTAATAAAATGGGATCATAATTACATTATAATGTTTAGTTACATAGTTTTTATAATTGTGATAGGATGAATTTAGTTACAAACAGTACTTCATGCCAGTACTTCATTTTATATTTGGCATGAAGTATTCGCAATTCAATTTGCATTTTATTAGGATTACATGGTACCAAAGGAGTCATTAGTGTTTTTAGTGTCGAGGGCTACAACCACAGAGCAGTAGTGGCTAGTGGACCAGTTTGAATTGAGCCAGGAACAACTCAGTGTAGCCTTTGGGTTGAGCCAGGCATGCTTTTAGCATATAAACAACTTAGAGTTGAGACAAAGGTATGCTATTTCGCTTTAGCACATCTCAATGTGTGATATTTGGCTATTACTGAAACTACAAGGAGCATTTTTAGGTAAGCTTTTGGATTTCTTTTGTTCAATTTTTCTTTCAACAAATGATAATATTATGGATAAAAATTGTAATAAACATTATTGGAGATTCGAAAACCATAAATTAATATATGGGGAAATTTTTGGTACAATCCTTGATTAATAGAGATTGCCTTCTTTAAGTGCCATAATAGATCCACATAGAAAAAAAGGGAAAATCTTTAGATCTGTAATGACTATTGTGTGTACTTCTTTGTCAGAATATTGTTTAATTCAAAAGAGAATAGTGGTAACCAATCATATGAGTTGTTGCAACATTTTTCCATAGCTTACCTTTGTTGTAATTATTTGCCAAAAATCTTATATTAGTTGAGTCTCAATTTCAGATTATATGAATGGATAGATAGACTTTATTTATTTGATTTATTTTTGAAAATCGTTAGTCAATCTATAGATGATATGATGTAAGACATGATGAACACAATCAAGGTCTTATTACCATTGAAGTCTAAAAAAAAAAAAAAACCCTGAAAGAATACAACAAATTTTGACCTATAAAATACAAAATAGATAAAATGGGCATGACTTAATTATCTATCCCATGGGTGCTTCATGAGGCCAAACGTTTTGAAAGATGAGCAATGATATATGTCCTGTCGCCATATACTCTTAAATGTTTTGCTTCATTCTAACTTAATGTCTTTTATCATTTAAAACCACCAAATTCTCAAAGATTACACTTAATTATAAATTGCTAAGCTTAAATAATAATATGTATTGGCTACGCCGATGAAATATTAACTAAGACCATAATTGGATCAATCCTATCCAAGAGGGCATATGGTATGTGTATTTTAGAAACGTGTAAATTATGGGTAAAAAAGATGATTTTACACATTTTATCTGTTATAATATGCTTCCACTATTCGATCATATCATTTTTTAAATTTAAAGACATTATAATATAATTTTTAGGTCAAAATAAGACACTTAAGAAGTGTCTTATAGAAAAACATTTAACATTTTGCTTTGAAAGATAGATGAAGGTGGCAAACGTCAGTAAAGGAATGAAAGACGGACTTGCTTGATGTGCCACTGCCAGCTTGAATTTTCTATGGAGGTGTGCCATGCGCCTATCCCTAGCTTTATCATTATTGTTATCAATGTTATGTAATGTAATTACCAATTTGGGAAGATCTCTAAACCTAGGAGATTTCCAACAATGGAATGTTTATCTCATTACACAACTTGCACCATATAGTATTCTATCTGGGTGTAAGTGCAGGGAACATGCATGCCGTATTGCTTTTGGCTTGCAAGTTGCATCTCGAGGAAATAAGGGTCTTGATTCTAGCAAAACATCATTGAAGCAAAATTTCCTTATTAATCAAAATCCCCCCCCCCCCCCCCGGCGTTTACTACCAGCATTATCATCACTTATATAACTATATTTCTCTTCTTGAGCACATGGAAGGTTGAACAATCAATTTGAGCAATATTTGAACTCAGGTTTTTTTTGTAATAACTTTGAAAGAATGTATCAACTATGTTAATTGACATACACTTGCCATCAGTATAATTATAAAGGAACCTTTGATTAGTTACCCATGAAATTAATCTCTATACATTAGTAATCGAGAGTTGAGTCTAAGTTACATTGTTTTTGTACTATATGTCTTACAAAATAGTTATATTAGCTTCATTGTTATATCCCCTTTCATTTGCATATAAATGTCCTTTTTATTTATTTGCTGTTTATATGTAAATTATCAGTATATATGCACGTGTGACGAGTATATTTACACAGGAGGAGAGTTTCTCTACTGGCAGAGGTGAAGCTACAGTTAGGTCAAGGGTGGCCACGCCCCCCTCCCTGACCTAGAAAAAATCTTTGGATAATTTTTGTCTTTGTTAACTACATCAGTTGCATTTGCCATGAGGGTTAAGCGAATTTTGAAGCAAACTAAGAGTTCCGTGTTTGAACTTTGCTTCTAGCATTTTATTTCTTTCCCCCCTCCGTATTTGCTCTTCTTGGAGGTCTAACATGGACCCTTTCGTTTGCCTCTCCATATTGTGTAATGTTGATCCTTGATGAAGTTTGTATCAATCATTGTCTTTTATTTTGGGGGTTCTCTTTTTTCAGTTTAATTATATGTGATCATGTTCTCTCTCTTTTTTCTTTTTTTTTTACCTTGTTAAAATTCTAGCTACTTTCAAATATATACGGTAATAATTTCCATTCTTTCATTCCTGAAAATTTTCTATAGGTTAATAATTTCTTAATTTCTTTCCATATTAGAGTCAACATTGTAATTGCATACCTAATATTTATAGAAGTTTTACTATACCCAATTGATATTTAAAATATATATTCATGATATAGTGGATAGTTTGTCGTAATTTTAGTAGCACAATTTAAATTAATTTGTGAAGCAAATTGAACAATAATTTTCGTTGGTGGTGAAAAATTTGAAGTTAGACTTGCACTATATGTAGAGTTATTCTTTTTTTTTTATTGTTTTATTTTAGGAATATGATGCATGCTTATAAAATTTTTAGGATTTTGACATTTCATTATTTAGCAATTATGTTGTAATCTACAAACTTAAATGTAGGTACATTTCCATGTTAGAAGTGTTGCAATTTTTCACTGCTATCAACAATGATAAGTTTTGCTTACTTCTTACATCTGGAACCAATATTTTAATACTACGGCCCCTTGACATAAAATGCCAGCTTCACTCCTGTCCGCTAGATAAATAGTTCCTCCTTTCTTTTATGTTTTCCCAATAAAATATCACAACAAAAGATATGACTCTTAATTGCACTATTAGTTGAGACCATCACCAAAAAAAGAAAAAAAAACCTACACTTTAGTACATAACTTGTGCCATGTACTTCGGTTTTGGTGTTGTTGGACGGGCCTAATGAGATTAAACCCGACGGTCACTTAAGTCGCCTAGGGCGACAACCCTTGCTACCCCCTAACCTATATAAAGAGGTTTAAGGGGGTTAGCCTCGTGAGACGCTATGACGCAAATATGATATCTCCCATATTCTCCTACTTCTCTTTCATGGCCGAACTACCATCTATCGAGTCCTCGGGTTTATGACGTGAAACCCTAAAACGACTTTAGTAGGCGCTTGGTATTATTATTGGTGTGATTGGTATTCTTTATACGTGTGGACTATTACCGACAGTATATTTCCACATCCAGGTTAATCCCATTTCTTCCTATAGTGGTATCTAAGAGGCATGTTTATTTATAATTGGGCAGTTGTTTTAAGCATGTATCTATGATGATGATCGACTAAATACTCAAACCTTTAATCGAAGTTTAAATCATGTAAGTGTCTGTCGTATGTAATTCTTGGTACATGCGATTGAACATGGAGTAATTTAGTCTTACACCCACATGTTTGTCAAACCGCAGACCCAAAACCCTAACCCTACTTCCTCTCTGCTAGAAACTCAACCTCGACTAAAAAAAATAAAAAGGGGGGGGGGGGAGGAATTAGGGGAAGGGGACCCGAGACCCTAACCCCTCCTCTACCCCGAAACCCTAACCCTAGCAAGGCAGCGGTATAGATTGTAGTGGTCTACCGCTCAGTATGTCTCCACCGTCAATGCCTTTGTGGCAGCGGTGGCGGCGAACCCCGCAAGGCCTTGATGGCCCTCGCTGACCGCCGCCGAATTACCCAACCAAAACACACAAAAAAAGAAGAAGAAGGGAGACGGGGTTAGAGAAAAGGAAACCGTGTTTACCCATCAGAGAAGACCGCGAGGGGTGGCGCGTGTGTGTCACGCGTCGCTGACGAAGGTAAGTTGTGCTTCCTTCTTCCTCGGTTCGCCACCCACATACGCTGATCTACACAACCATAGAAAAAAAACCCGCGAAAACCGTCGTCCTTGGAGGCACGTGTACCCATGCGGCGCCGCCTCAGTGGCGCGTTGGACGCGTGGGCGGCACCACCAGGCTCGGTTTTGGCCGATCTACACGGTGATGGTGTCGGTTCTCATCGAGTTGGTGTGGATCGAAGGCTATGAGCACTTTTAGCACCGGTGGAGGCGGCGACCAAGCATCATTTGGGCGTGATTTAGGGCCTGGGTTGATGGTTGTAGATACCAGAACCATCGTGAAATGGAAGGAGGCAGGGGTGCTGGGTGGAGCTTGGTGCTCCACAATCATGGCACTGAGGCGTCGAGAAGCAGAGAGAGGAAAGAGAGGTCAAGAGTTAGCAGGAGAGAGAAAGGGCTCGGCTGGCAGAGAGAGACTGAGAGGAGAGAGAGAGTTAAAGCAAAGCCCTTAAAACCCCCTTCATTTGGGTTGTATTATCAAATAAAAGAGACAGGGAGGCCCGGTTTAGTGGGCCGGGTTTTTGGCCCAAGTTTTGGTTTTGAACTGTCTTTCTTTTTGGGCCGGTTTGCTTCTTGTCATATTTCAATAATATGGGTCAAGCTATTTTCGACTGTTTTGGATCGAATTATTTTTCAGTCATTGTTGTTTAATTATTATCATTAGTCATGACATGATTTTTAATTGAATTATAATGATATTCAAGTTGATAAAGTTTCATGCATTTAATTCATTCGTTGAATTAAGGTTTTGAATTAGTTTTAATCCTGAATGTGTGAATTCGTTACAAAACATTAATATGTTTAATGTCGTATATAAATTCGTTTTATATATGTGTCGACTTGAAATTTTCATGCCGAGTAACATGTTATCGATCAATTGGGTTGAAGTTATATGAATTCGTTTCATATATATGATTAGTATGTATGACGTAATTTTTTTTTTGCTTGAACTCAATAAATATCTATGTGATATAAAGATTCCTTTGGTCGGTAAATGAATATGTTTCATAAGTTATATTATATAAATATGTTTTATACAATATCCCGTCACATGAATATGTTTCATGATTTAATAATTTTATGCAAAACATGACCAATTATAAATCAGTTAATTGTTCTGTCATTGTTGTAGTTAACAAAAATGATTCATTAAGTTTTACATGAACAAGTTTCATGCTATTATTAGGATATATAGGGTATTTAATTATTTTATGAATTTGTTTCATAAAATTTAAGTTTGCAACATTATATGAATACGTCTTATATAATTTGCGAGCTTTATTATGAACTTGTTTTCATCCAAATTTTAATATCATATAGATCTGTTCTATGTATGATTAATTACTACTAATATTTGGATATATTTCATGTTACAAAGTATGTTGTGTTCGATTACATGGATACATTTTATGTCAATCACCAATTACTAGTATTATATAAATGTGTTTTATATATATGAACTACATGGGTTGTAGTAAACTTGCTAATTGTTTTAGCACTTTTTCCTTGCCCAAATTAGTGAATGTGGATTCGTTTCATGTTACCTACTAATTGTGTAATATAGCGGTATTTTATGAATTGGTTTTATGAAATTTAAATTTGTAATATTATAAATGTGTTTTATAATTTGTGAGTAACATTTGAATAAGTTTCATATAATTATATAAATGTGTTTTATACATTGCTATTTGGGCATTTTATGAAATTCTTTTGTAACATGCTATTATTCAAATATGTTTAGCATTATAGATTCATTTTATTATATAAATGTGTTTTATATAATAATTTGAATTTTACGTTTGGTATGTCATTGATAGAGTTATAAACGACATATTAGTAGTTACAAATAATGAGATAACTTCATGTAAATTTGGTTTACATTAAGTTGGATATCTTTGTGATATATATGAAATGTTAATTTGTTTAACCATAATATTCTTCATAAATTATGTTTTATGGAAAATTGTGATAAATACGTTATAAAAACTTCTAATTCCTGCTTGTATGAGATGATTACGAGCTTAGTGAAATTTTCGATCATACGACATGGATAATGGAGTTTTCGGTAATTTATTTATTTGAAAATATGTCTAATGTCCACTTTAAAGAATATATACCTTTTAGATATGGAAATAAGGTTGGTAATTTGTTTACCAATAAAAGAACTTGATAGCACTAACTATGATACATAATGTTAGAGGA
This sequence comes from Selenicereus undatus, assembly GCA_017589665.1. Taxonomy (NCBI): domain Eukaryota; kingdom Viridiplantae; phylum Streptophyta; class Magnoliopsida; order Caryophyllales; family Cactaceae; genus Selenicereus; species Selenicereus undatus. Next base: position 101,115,367 of record JACYFF010031955.1, read on the forward strand.
TTCAGTTTTTTCTGAATGAACGTGAAATGTTAGGACACTCATTAAGTTCTAGGTCTTATAGAATGGCAAAGATGGTATTGTTAGTAAACAGTATCTAGAAAACTTAAAAAAAAAATATATACCAAAAGTTGTTCGAGAATAGATTGATCAAGATGTTATACTTTGTCATATTGCATCAATGTCGATCTAGTGGGGGAATTAAAAGTCATTCCACTGTTGAGTACGCGTGGGATTAGCTTAGCATCAGGTTCGTCCGGATCCATTCCCTCAAAAGGTTCTGGACCTAAGATTGGTATTGCAAAAGGGAAAAAGGCTAAGGAAATAAAGAGAAGCATATAGCACGTGTGAGTGCTATGATTGTGGAAATTAGGCATCTTATGCTTAGGATTGTCCTAAGTCGATTAAGGTACCTCCTTCTACAGCCCCTTCTGGATAATGTGTGCGCTCCCAAGCATTTGTTGCTAACTGGGATCCTTAGTGGATCGTAGATACGGGAACGACCAAGCGCATAGTTCAGGAACGAGTTAATCCTTGTGAACTTTCACCACAACATAGTGGGTTCACAAATTGTCATTTTGGGTAACGACAATAGAAAAGATGTCCTTGAATTAAGGACAAATCATTTGAGGCTCCTTGAAGGGACTACGTTGTCTCTTCTAGATGCTCTCTATGCAACTAAGGTGCGATGTTTCCTTATGTCTTCTGTCCCTAAGGTTAGTTTTTTTTAATTTTCGTCTAGATGTCTTAGACATCATATGACATGGTGATTTGTTTGGCCATGTAACAATAAAAGGTATTTTCAATGGACGAAATAGAACATCTTCCATCCCTGTCTCATTTTTGAATCTGTTTTAGACATGCTCGTTTTGACCATAAGGGTCAAGATAGAGTTAACTAGCTAAAGATGGCCTTTTAAGACCAACTCACTAGGCTTAAGGTGCAAAATGTGAGTTATGCCTAGCTAGTAAAGCAATAGGAAATCTTTTTTGTAAGATTTCGAGTACATCAAATCCCTTAGAATTCGTTCACTTTAGACATCCGTGGGTCCATGAATATAAAAGCATATCATGGAGCTACATATATTCATGATATAGGTATATGTACCTACTATCCCACCGTTATTAAGTACTCGATGCGTTCATATACTTTATAGCGGTAGTAGGACTTAATTGGTACGAAATATTAAAACTCTTCGAACCAATTGAGATCATGAATATTTTCTTCATGAAACAAAATCCCGCAATGTTGATTTTCTTAAGGATGAGTTTCTTAGCATTTGGTGCAATTGAAAAGGGCCTAAATTTGTATACGTTACAATAAGGCCTTCAACCACCTCTCGGTGACGGGGAGGATTTGAGTTCTCACTAAGTCACCGAGGATGGTACACATTCCTTACTTGGTTCGTCTGTCAAGGAGAATGAGATTCGTCCTCAATCTCCAATTGTTGAGGAGAGTCATTCCTGAACATGCAGTTAGTCCTCATATTCAGGATCCCACCTTCAATGGATAGTGGGACTAATATTCTCTTCTTAATGAGGGTTCCATACCTCTTAGAGAAAGAGGGAGAAACTCCTGATCACATACCTCTTAGAGAAAGGGTGAGGGATTTCTTACCTAGACAGACAAATAATGAAGGTCTCAGGATCCCAAGGACTAAGCGTGGAAGAATTCCTCTACGTTTTTTTTTTCAAAATTGAAAAAAAAAATATTCTTATGCACTCCATCGGGAGATTAGGGATCTACCTCTTATCAAGAGACGATTGGCTCACTAAATCTCAAAAAGTGACTGGATGTCATATGGGATGAGATGGACTCACTGACAAGGTTTGAGAACTCGTTGAAACTCCACTTCGATGTAAGTCTTCAAGATAAAACATCGGATGGATAGTTCAATTGATAAGTTCAGGACTAGATACTCCTAACCCTGGTTTCCCAGTCGGACTTTGAGTTGTTCGAAATGGAGCAAAGATTGTTTTTCTCAATGGTGATCTTGAGAAGGAGATTTATATGGACTAACCCATTGATTTTGTATCAAAAGGACGAGAGGACAATGTGTGTCATTCTAAAAGGTCCATATGTGATCTTAAGCAATCTTCCAGTTCTTGGTACTCTAGATTCCATAAAGCCATCTTGGCTTATCTATGGTTTTAGAATGCCATTGTGTATGTCAAAAGATCAACATGGGGATTGCGTTCCTCACGTTGATGACATACCATTGACTAGGAACAACTTGGAGATGATTAAAGCTACTAAAAGGTAGCCATTCCATGTCTTTGAAACGAAGGACATGGGTGAAACCAGGTATGTCTTGGGAGTGGAAATAATCCAAAGCCGTCCCAAGAAGCATACATCAAAAATGCCTTGGAACAATTTTGGGTTTATAATTCCCAACCCATAGATACTCTAGTTGAGAAGGGTTCAACCTTGAGTCTTGCTTAATACTCTAAAACAGATGACAAAATAGAGATAATGAACAATGTCCTTAGCCCTAGTATCATAGTAAGCTTAATGAAAGCCATGTTATGTACATGACCTGATATTGCTTTGCGGATAATTTGATAAGTCGTTATCAAAGTAACCCAAGACTTCCTGATTGACAAGTCATTAGGAGAATCAAATGCTACCTTCGTGGTATTGATAACTTAGTATTTTGCTATCAAGGAGCAGGCCTCAAGTTGAGAGGATGCTCAAATTTTGATTGGGGTGGTAACTCGGATGAGCCTAAGTTAATCTCAGGACATGTCTTCACCCTGAGTGGGAGAGCCATGTCATGGTGCAGCAAAGAAGCACAGATGCACAACAATGTCAGCTATGGAGGTAGATTGTGTATCTTGTACCATAGAGACAAAAAGTATTGCCCTTGGGTATATATATAGAGACTAACAAGGTGATTATGTTCCCTTAACTAAACCCATTCCTAGTGCTGTGTCCAAAACTCATTGGTTGAGTCTTGGATTTCATAAGGTTTGGTGTCTAGACATGTTCTGTTACATGATGGACACGTTTCTTTTATGGGCAAGATGCTCATTGTTGTACGTTAGGCATATTGAATTGTCACAGGCGTCTGATTGCCCTAGTCACACAGGCAATCACCCTGACGCTTGAGTAGCGGGTAGGATGAGACTGAATCATATTAGCACTAGGTGTGCAATATTGATCACTCACACTGGAAGTGTGTGAGTGGAATGAATATAGTCACCTTAGTAAGACTAAGATGAGACTCGAGGGAGTTGAGTATGAAATCAGTTTTCATATTGAAGCCTTAAAAGCCGAATCTTGAGTGTCAAGACCAACATTCAGTATGTTGATCTAGTGGCTCAGGTTAGATTTTTGGGTGAAAATCTAGACTGACGATTCGCATAGTATAAAGAGTGACGAACCCAGCTAAGTGGGAGCTATGCCGTGACACACATCTCATACTGTGTGTGCTTATAAGACGACTCATATGTGGGGTGGCAATTGAATTCCCTATCACTTGTCACTGTGTGACCTTATGGACGATAACCCTTTGACTTAAAGCTATGATATTAAGTCGAAGCTTAATGATGCTACTTTAATGTGATTCTCAAGAACCACGATGTATACGGTTCAGCGAGAACACGTTAGGATGCAATTAAGCTAAGATGAGATTTCATGAGTGTTTAAGGAAAAATCTATCCACCATTACCATATAAGCCCGACGATTATGTTGAGAACATAATCATATGATATATCAGGCATAAGGGATTAGAGATGCCACTGGTGATGTCTTGGGATATTTTTAGGATATCGTATTTCGTGAAAGTGTTATGTTAGTTGGATGGTAACTTAATACAACACTACTTGTTATTTTTGGTCGCACATCCTATTCCTAATATGAAGCGTGAGGAGTTGTGATACATGGAGAATACGTGTTTTACGGCCTAAGTGGCCGAGTGGGAGCTGTTGGACGGGCCTAATGAGATTAGGCCCGACGACCACTTAAGTCGCCTAGGGCGACAACCCTTGCTACCCCGTAACCTATATAAAGAGGTTTAAGGGGGTTAGCCTTGTGAGACGCTATGACGCGAATATTATATCTCCCATATTCTCCTACTTCTCTCTCATGGCTGAATTACCATCTATCGAGTTCTCGGGTTTAGGACGTGAAACCCTAAAGCGACTCTAGTAGCCGTTCGGTATTAGTAATGGTGTGTTTGGTATTCTTTATACGCGTGGACTATTACCAACAGTATATGTCCGCATCCAAGTTAGTCATATTTCTTCCTACATGTGTAAAAATGTACATGTCCTATTGCCTTCAATTTGCATCTTGAAAAGGAAGGGTTTTAACTCCCATGCACTTATTTTCATTTACGTAGAGGTGTCTGTGTAAGACCCGCCTACCCGCCTTCGTTATTTTTATGATGAGTTGTCTGTATTACTTTTTTTATGTTATAAAATCGTATTTTTAGTAACTGTATGAGTTAATTGATTATCTTTGTGCTTTTGAAAACTATAATTTTATAAAAAGGGATTTTTATTGCTA
>JACYFF010031955.1:101134873-101172986 GCA_017589665.1 Selenicereus undatus
ATAGCAAAGAACTGGATAAATGCTCCACTTTAACAGAAGACTATATATATATATATATATATATATATATTTAGGACCTTGAGGCTTATGTACTTGTGCCCATGTAGACCTTGTATTGTAAATATATCTATGTCTACTATAGTAAGAGTAGGCACCACATGTTTTCTTTTGGCATTTTAGGAAACAGTCAACTATCCCAGTCTTCTGTTAAAGTGGAGCATTTATCCAGTTCTTTGCTATGCCATTGCTGAGATACGATGGCTATTCTAGCTTCTTCTTGACTTGGGTATTCTGGTGTAAGTTCTTATTAGTCTCTTCTGCGATAATATTTCAACTACTTATCTTGTTGCCAATCATATTTTACATAGTTGCAATAAGCATATCAAAGTGGACTTTCACTTTGTTTTTGATCTTGTCACAAAGCGGCATTTACTGGTGAAGTTCATTCCCACTCAATCTCAGGTGCTAACATCTTCACTAAAGGCTTGCCATCATCGAAGTTTCGTCCGTTCAAGGGCGATCCGTCCATTGTACGTACAGATTAAGAGGATATAATAGTGTATGTTCATATACATTTATATAGGGCCTTGAGGCATATATACTTGTACTCATGTAAAACCTAACTAGTATTATAAATATATCTATATATACTAGACATTGTATACCATCCACCCGTGTGTGCATACTCCCAGTGATGACATGTACAAATTTTCCTAGATGGCATTTTACAAGCTATCAACTTTGTAAGACGTCAAATTTTTTAAATAAAAAAAAACCAGAAATAGGAAAAGACATGCAATATTTATTGACTTTTTTAACAATGTAAATTGTTTCCTGTTCCCTCTAATTGATTATGGCATACGATTAGGAGAATATTTCTCCATTGCTAATTTTTTAATTACAACACTTGCAATTGCAATACCTATACGTGAAGCAATTTTTTCTGGTGAACTTTTCATCATGGGTACCTGTTGTTCTTGCTCATATTCATATTATTCATTAATAGTTCATATTATTCAATTTCGGTTTTTTAAGCAATGGTAAAATCTCCTTGGGTGCAATGCTGCCAATGCGTAGATGGTGATCAGCGTAAAAATCTTTATCATATGACTACAGTAGTATATTGTTGAAAAAGGAGGTTAGTCTTAGTTTAAACTATTATGAAATTCAATATTTTTTTGGAGTGATATACAGTAAAAAACGAGTCTAGTCTTGAATTCAACTTTTTTTTTTTGGGAGTGATAGCTTATATACATATTTAAAGGAAAATATAGATTGTATTATTAAAACGAATTAATGATGCTGGATTCAAATTTGATGGGATGATTTGTGGGAAGGAAAACATTATTTGTTCATTTATTAGGTCAAATTGTTCAAAAGCAAAAATTTTGCAACAAGTTTTTTTTTTTTATAAAAAAAATTAAGAGGGGGAGACGTGATGTGAGAGTAACAACTTTAAAGTATTATACCATGAATAAATTGATTCACAAGTAAAATAGGTAAATAAATTATTATCATCCATTAAACTCTATGTAACAAAGTTGTTCATTTTAAATCTTGAAATTGTTCAAAATTAAAATTCAAAAACCAAACTCTATAGGGAATTGTTATTTGGCTCCTTAGTTTAACCTCAATATTGTTCAAAAGTTGATCGAGGGAACTTTTATTTGGATCTTTAGGTTGCTCAATTTAGGTTTGTTTAATGTTTCATGATAAATATTGAGTGACAAGTAAAACATAGAAATATATTAAACTGTTCAGCTCTTTAGTTGTTACTGTAACCTCAATATTGTGCAACAGTTAAACTTTTGTTGTGGGCAACTTTTATTTTGATCTTTGTATTGCTCAGTTTAAGTTTGTTTAATGTCTTCACCATAAATATTGAATGATGAGTAATCAAATTAAATAAATACATAATTGGCCGTTCTCTTAAATTGTTCATAATAATATGAGGTTTGTTAGCCTTGAATCACAAAATTGTTTACAAGTAAAATAACCCAATGAGAATGATTGTTCAACATTGTTCTCAATGGTTGTTTAATACTTTTGACAACTCTATTCAACAATGCTTAGTTTGGCAAGAATACAAAATTGATTAGAATGATTCAAACTTGAGTACAAATTGTTCTTACTAGTAAACTAAAGCAACTTGCATACATCATTCAAAATTTCATCAGTGATTATAATTTAACTAGATTCCGACCTAATTGTTTGGCTCTGGATTTACTATGACAATACTTGGATATATGGATAAACAATCTCTTATTGGAAATCCGTCTTGTACCTTTGTTCATAAGAAAAAAACAAGTATCGTTCATTTAGCGAAGAAAACGATGTTTATGAATACCATTATTCAATAACAAAATAAGGTAATTGATTATTTTAATTAGGAATTATTTGAGTAGGTGTCAAGGTATGTTATTTCAATATAACTTAATCAAATTCATGCAGGTATAAAAGAAAATTATTTAATAGCGTAAATTACTTATTTATGAAGGCAAGAGGTGTCTTTTACTTAGGCTGCACATGGGGTGATTGTGTTCAGTATTGTGCTTGGTGGCAGTCAATGTCCCATTTTTGTTAATATGGAATTGAAGGTATGCTTTATAACCTATTCTCATTTTTAGCTTAGTGTATTGTTTACACCTTTGTCCATTATTCTTCTTCTTCCCTTGCTTCTAGCAACGAAAGTCTCACATAGATATCTCCTTACCTCGTGCTCTATAACGAATTTTGTTATACTGAACACTAAAACCCATTTGGTAGGCATAATCATTGTAAATTTGAAATGCTTCATCTTTTGATATTGAAATCATTCTGACTAAATCGACTTCATTTGGTTACAATTCTATAACTTGTTGGCACGTGGATTCCATTCGTGAAGTTGGAAACATAAATAAAATGTCAATGATTATGGTCTTTCAAATTATTGTACTTAATAAAATTGTTCTCATAACCAATCGTTGCTTACATTCTGAAAGATTTTCCATGAGACAACACTTCAAAATCACTAGATATATTGTGAGAATTACATTTGACGATAATTGAACAATTAAAAATCGAAGCTAGAACAATTTAAAATGAAATCATGAACAATGTTTCCAACCTTGTCCAAACCTCATGAACAAAATGTATGTGAGATGTTTAAACCTAGATTAAATTAAACCAAGTCATATTGAACAATTTTAATCTAACCACACATTTTTTTCACCATATAATTCCCATTTCCAAGTCAAGCTTTAAACATTTTTCTAAAAAAATAAAAAAATTCCAAAAATGAATCACCTAATTAGATACATGAATTAAAATAAAATAATTGATGAAAGATAAATTCACCCATTTTACGTGCCTCTTTCACCCACTTTTAGCTCGTATAATAATTTAATTCTTAGGATTTTTACTTGTTTTATTTATATTTTGTAGGAAATAACTCCAAATCAAGCAAACGTCGCGAAAAGGGACGAAGACGGGACGAAACGAAGAAAAATAGCAGAAACCGACGAAAACCGGCAAAATCGAACAAACCGGGGGAGCGACACCGTGCCACCAGTGAAGTGGCACGGTGTGACCGTGCCATGTGGCATGACCGTGCCTCCCCCCAGTTCGTTGAACGCCTCGGTTTTTATTTAAACTTCGTTCGGGCGTCTGTTTGAGGGGGTCATTCGGGGTTCGCTTGGGCTTCTCTCTGGCGATTTCTAGGATAGTTTAGTTTAGGTTTTAGCCAATAAAAACTCCATCGAGGAGATTAGATTAGGATTGCATTCGATTAATTTTGGATTCAAGCACTTGGATTTCAAGTTCTTCGCTTCAATTCATAAGTCTTCTTCTTCCCTCTCTCTTTATTTCACGTTTTTGTTCTTGTTTTGATTTTTTTTAGTTTAATTCTTGAATTCGATTTGTTTAGTTTAGATGTTTAGTTTTCATTGTTGATTCATGCTATTTAGTTGTTTAGAATTGTTTTATTTCATTCTCTTTGTTTTGTTCTTCAAGTTTATGTTATTGTTTGTTAGTTTAGGTTTTGTTGTGTTTGTGGTGTTTAGTTGGTAGATTGTGTTGACTTGGAATGTGAATAGCCTCTTGATGGCTAATTAGTCTTGTATTTGGCCTAACCAAACCCAATCTATGCCTAGAACTTAGAGTTTTCATTCAAGCCCGCCAAGTGTTCGATGAAATGCTTGAGAGAGCTTTCATCCGTATTTTTGGGCGATTGACTTATGCTGAGAGGTGAGGTCAATTAGCTAGTGTGGGAGAGGGAATAGCCGAGTTCGGGACGTCAAAATAGTATCTGAATCGAGCTAGGTCTGGGGTTGCTAGTTTTGTGGTCTAATTCGACTAACCCCACGAAAGTAGGTGGTTACGCGAATTAGACTAGCTCATGACCCTTGAGAGAGGGCTTGGGTGGTCTTTGAAGGTGCAACCGATCATCTCTTGTTCTCAGTGTGGTTTGGGTAGGTTAGGACTCGTCTTGATTAACTGGTTCATCACTTGGTGAAATCATAAACCCAAGTCCCTTTTTGTTTATTTGTTTTAGTAGTTTAGTCCTTCTTCCTTCACACTCACTCTGGCCTAGATTGAGACGTTTTAGTTAGCCTTGGTAGTTGGAAACACAACTCCCTGCGGACGACACCCCAAGTACTCAACGATACACCTTGCACTTGGGGTTTATAAATATTAAAACTGTGTGGTTTTTCCCTAACAATAATAAACAAATGTGTTAAAGTACATGGATCCTCACAATGAACCCTATCTCTTGTTCAACCAACTCTTTAAGTTTGTCCAATTAAATTGTTCATAACTAATGCAACCATTTCATTTGACAATAATTGAACAATTAAAAATCCAAACTAGAACAACTTAAAATCAAATCATGAACAATGTTTCAAACCTTTTCCAAACCTCATGAACAACATACGTCAGATATTTAGACCTAGATTTAAGTTGAACTAAATCATATTCTATTATAATATAACTACACATTTACTCACCATATAATTCCCATTTCCAAGTCAAGCTTTAAGCACCTTAAACATTGTTTTTTTTTAAATGAATAAATTCCGAAAATGAACATGCATTCTAAAAATGATGAACAAATATGAATAATTTAATTAGATACATAAATTTAATCATTTATATAAATTGCCAAAGAAAGTTCAATACTAAATCAATCATCATGAAGAAATTAAACCACCAAAACCCTTAAATTTTAATAATAGATTCATGTCCTACATAAAACAACTATTGAGATTCCAAGAAGGAATAATATTTTCTTGCAAATAGCATCTTCCCACAATCCTAAACAAGCGAGAAAGAAAAAAAGCAAAAGTATATGCACTTCAATTTACTCACCTGTTTGATTTGTCGTTGCTTCATTTGTTTCCAATACTTGTGCTCCTTCTACTATCTCACTGTTCATAATTCTATAGTAGTTTACCCCAAACTTTGATTATTTCATAAAAGTTGATTGTATAGATCAAATTTCGTAGAGAGAATATAGTGAAATTTTTAAGAGGGGGAAATGGAAGGGGAGGGGGAGCGATGAATTACGACATGATGTTCAAATTTCAAACAAAAAAGAGAAAAGATGCATGATTTTAGGGATGACATAGTTTCCTTTTAAAAAAATTAATTTGTTTATGTGGATATTATAATGACTGTTTGTTTATGTGGAAAGTGGATTTATATCCTTCTAGATGTAACATATAGGTCCTGATATATACCATAATTAGGGTCACTCACAAATGTCATTAAAAACTTTATGCAGTTTTCTTTATTATGATTGAATATCTAGTTACAAACTTCCTCACCCACAAATCTCATTAAAAAACATTATGCAATTTTCTTTATTATGATTGAATATCACGTTACAAACTTCCTTAAGTTAAAACGTTCATGTTTAGTTAATGTTGTTTAATTTATAAAGTTTTTTTTTTGGGGGGGGCTTTGTCTGACTATCTTGTGGGGTCATGTTGGATGGTTGCCATTGGAGTTGAAGAAGTTGTTGTAACGACTTCTTACGATGATCCTAATACTAGAATCACCATTGATTAGTTTCTTCATGATCCTTGGTTTTGGAAGGGGTATGAGGGATTAGGCTAAATTTATTGGGTAATCCTTGGTTCTTAATTATTCTCTCCTAGGGGATGTAGTTCGGCCGAGAGAAAGGGATAAGGGGAGTATATATGGAGGTGCTACGATGGATTTCACTTGGGCTGGGGGGGGGGGAGCAGTCGAGCGAGAGAATACCTAATGTCACGGATAAGAATTCCATATTGAATAAGTAATGGGAGGGTCTGGGCTTATAAGTAGTAGCGCTGCACACCCCATTAGACCGGTCGTTTGGAGAGAGAGAGTAATGGCCCCATGATAAGTGGTATCAGAGCCGCTAGACCCGACTACGATATCTTGCGAAGCGCTCCGATGGAATGTAGCAGGCAGGTGGCCCCATCTTTGACGAGGACGTCACATGATTAGGTGGGGGGAATTTCCCAGATAAGAAACCCACGTTGAATAAGTAATGAGATGGTTCTGGGCTTACAAGTCATGGCACTGCACACCTCATCAGACCAACCTTTTGGGGAGAGAGTAATAACCCTGTGACATTGAGTAGATGGTAGCCCATAGGTAGCCAGCTACAACAACGGATCACATATCAAGCCAAGGGCTGTGATTTCAGTATTAAAATCAATGTTTATGCAAACACTTAATTGCAGTTATTAAAAAATCAATTATGGGACAATCTTCGTTTAATCTAAGGAAGTTTACAATAAATATCTAACCAAGAAATTCTATTGTATTTTGGAGTTATTAGCTTGCTTAACCTTTAACCTAAGGAAGTTTACTCTAAGGAAGTTTACAATTGCAGTTATTAGCTTACAATTGTAGTTATTAGCTTACTTAAACCTTTGACCTAAAAAATCAACTCTTTTTTTTTATGTGTTTTGGAGTTATGGGAATTGAACATCCTTATACACTTTTTCATGGGGGTAATTCTTCACTTAAACTCATCACTTATATGGCCTAAGAATCTTAAACCTGAAGCCCAACTAAGTTTGCTAATAAGCCTTCAAGACACTTGACTTAGACTTTAAAAAAGCTAAGCTAACAGGGGAACTTACTAAAAGAATGGGCACACAAGTGAATTTGAGAGATGCCTTGTATTTTTGCTGTCAACTTGTTTTGGTGTATAAATGAGCACCCTTGGAGATATATATAGCCTTTCACCTCCTCAGGGATGGTGGAGTTCGATTTGTTTCAACGATTGACATTATACATTCAAAATTCTTTATATATACAAATATCTATGATTCTATACAAGTGTGAAATAAAAGGGAGCATTATAAAACACTTTAAAAAATACTTTAGAGAAATCTAGAGAAATTCGAAACATTCTAAAGAGGTCCGTGACAACTTGTACTAGAAGGAGGAATCAATGTATATACTATTGCTAGGGTGCCTACTATTCATTTTGTTTTTTCTTTCTTTTTTAAAGTAACTAAGAGGAATCAATCAATGCATCCACTACCACTAGGGTAAATGAGTGCAAGTTTAGGGCAAGAACAACACCCAATAGAAATACAACCCATTCAATATTAAGAAAGTTTTGTAATTTAGCATACAACTAGTCAAACCATTGGTTTTTTTGGCCATTTGAGGAGACATGTGTTAGGAATATAGGAATATATTGTATGAAATATGTATTATATTCTTATTAGATATCATCATATCTTTGTTAGATGGTATTTCAAATTTGTGTAATCTCCTTATCAAGTTAGAATTAGGTTTGCTAGAATTTTGTGTATAAAGGCATGATTGTATTATGCATAGCAGGAACTTGAGAAAATTAATCAACGCCACATGACAAGCATTGAGTCGTGATCTTCACATTATTTCTCTTCTCTTAAATTTTGCATGGTATCAGAGCCATTAGTGGAGGAATTAGATTCGTGATTGAGAATCAATCACCTTATTATCTGCTTTCCTTAGAAGGGCCATCACTTCGGTTATATAATACGGACAACACTAAAGACAAAAAACAAACTACGATTTATAGAAGGAACCCTAGCCAAGCCAAAACTCAAAGAAGGAGATGATCCAAGCAAGTAAAATGCTTGGGAAATGGTTAACTCCATGATTTGTTCATGGATTATGAATGTGATTGATCCCAAGCTACACATTGGTGCACTTATGCCCAAACAACCCAAGTTATGTGGGAGAACCTACATAAGAGGTATGCCATTGCAAATGCCCCTAAGATTTGGTAATTGAAGACCGATCTTGCGGCATGTCAGCAGGGTTGTTAGAAATGAGAGTACACAAACACAAGAGGGGGGTGAATTGTGTTGTCAAATTTTCACAGTTTTCTGGGAACAAGCTTAGGCCCTGTTTGGACAGACTGTTTGTAATACGTCTAGAAAACGGAAATGCAGCGGAGATAAGTAGAAGAGTAAGTGAACACAGAATTTTTACGTGGAAACACCTCTAGTCCAACTAAGGTGAAAAACCACGACCTACCTCTGTAGGATTTTCAACCACTTCACTATTCGGGCTAAACACGTTACAATGTAACTTACACCGTTACAACTTGTAACACACACGTAACCGTCTTCCCTAAGACCGTTTACCCCACGTCCAAAATCTCTTTGAGTTGGACACACTCAACTCACTTTTGAAAGAGAGAAAATAAGATGGACACCTTACTTTTGTGCTTCTCAAATAAGCTAGTGTAAGGTACAAGTATGCTCCTAGTATGCCAACTTTGAAAGCTCAATCTTGCACACACTTGGGTTAGTTTTCTTTTTGAAAATAAGGCTGTTAAACTCTGGAATATTGCTATGAAAACCGATAATGAAAATGAGTGTGGAGTCTTGCTTAAATAGAAAACCAAGTGGAATAATCACAAATAAAGAGGAAAAAGCTTGGGCCGCAAGGAGTGGAAAGTGTGAGCTGAAAATTCCCACTAACTACTTGAGCTACTCGGTTATTTTCAGCCACAAAAACTCAGTAAATCATCCCATGATTTTCTCCACAAATTTAGCTATTTTGTAAAAATAGAGATTTTGTTACTTGGAGAATAAAACACTCTAAAAATAGACTTGCAATTCTCCTCAAGTTTCTCATAGCCAAAAATAGTCTCTTTGGACTAAATAATCAGTAAAAAATCTTGCTCAAAAATCTCAGAGACGTTAGCCAAAAAAATCAAAGAAGAATTTGTGAAAAACATTTTTGTAGTTTGGCTTGAGAATATTTTCAAAAAGCAAAACCATGTCAAGTAAGTGTTAAATCAAGACTTTCTAATTGGCATATTAATAAGAATCTAAGAAAATAAAACCTATTACAAACTAAGAATCTTGTTGAAACAACCAGACATCTTGTAGAAAAACAACTTGCTGCTCCAAACACTTCTCAGAACTGTTCTTAAGGCTGTTCTGAAGTTCTGGAAAGTCTTGCCAGCCAACTGATCTTGAGAACCTGTTCTTAAGCATTGTTTCCCAAGCAATTTCAAAGTATTCCAAACAATATTTGGGACCTGTTCGATCAACACACTCAAGTATATATTACATTTGTGTTTGTTATCATCAAAACCTTACATTACATAAGGATAGGGTCAACAATTTCCTCCTTTTTGATGATGACAAACCAAATGACCATATTGACCATACATAAGAAAACAAAAATCAGAACAAAAATCGGTTAGTACCAACCATGCTAGTCATCACACAAGAGCAAACACAAGCAAAGAAAAAATTTAAGAAGTCAACTCAACTAAAGCCTAAAGAAAAACAACATGGTCAACCTTATCTTCCCCCTTTTGGCATCATCGAAAAAAGGAGCATAAGAGCAAACAGGTGAAAACAGGGTGTTTGCAATCACCACCACTTAGGTAATGGAGGAAAAACAACCTGCGATACACTCAAGGATTTGGTACGGTAATGATATTGGCCATCCGAGTCATGCACGAACAAGTAACGACAAGAAACAAGCAAGGCGGATCATTAAAATATAACCAACCAAGATTAGGATAACCACAATTTATCAGACCGTGCAAGACAAGCAGTTTAGAACAGTGTTGAGAGCAGGTTGAAAAACAAGGAAAGACAGAACAGGGAAGGGATCAGGGGGTAGGGCTGATTCAGGGAAGAGGAGAAGAGAATTTGGCGGTGAGGATGGAAAGAATCGATATTAGATCGTCATGGCGCTTGGCATTGAGAGCCTTCTCCTCAGCAAGAGCAGCTTTAACCTCAGCGAGCTCGGTCTTTAACCGGGATTGATCCAGTAGCAAGGCATCAACAAAAGGCTCACTGGAGGACGAACCAGGAATAGGGGGAAAGGGCGTTCGAGACCCCTGTTCCGAAGCTACGTGGGCTCCTTTGACCAATTTAAACCTGCACCCCATTAGAGTGCTATTCCCTATTTCATCAATCATCTGCACCCCCATTTTTTTCTGAAGAGAAATCCCAAAGTGCGCAAACACAATAGTCAGCAAGAAACCATACCCCAGATCATGTTCTGAGGTGTTTGCAATCCTGGAGATATGGCGAATCATGATTGCTGGGAGATTAATTTGCTCTCCTGTATCCGTAAGGTCAATAAAACATTGATCGATAGCATCCGCGAGATTGCGGCCTTGACCTCTAGGGATGATATTCTTAAGAATGAACCAAAAGAGCAATTGATGAATAGAAGTCATGTCACCTTTCTTGACGGACTTGGGGGCTTTCAACCTTGTTTACTGGCTCAGTGTTTGAGTTAATTGCAGTAGCCGAGCTGTCCCAAGCACGGTCTTGTCATCCCGGACATACACATCGAAACCCTCAGCAGGAACACCCAAAATTGCACCCAGATCTTTGACATTGAATTTCAGTTTCTTCCCATTAACTTCACTTGTCACCACAGCATTGGTGACATTGTAATTCGCATAAAAGTCGGCCAAATCTGGTATGGGTGTTTGCAAATAGTTCCAGCCACCCCTGGGCCCTGAGCTTGTCTAGGAACACCTCCAGGCCCTATTCTTGAAAGTATGGCACCTTCACAATTTTGCCCCGCACTACACTTCTCTAAACAAATTGGGCCAATTTTGAAGTGGTGGGTGCTACCTTCTTTGCCTTTTTGGAGCTGGGGTCTTCAGGGTCATCCTTAGCAGGGCCTTGTTTGGGAGAAATATTTCTCTTAGAAACAGTCTTCTTGGAGGGTGTTTGCTGGGTTGTTGGGGTCTGTTCAAAGCTAGGTTCGGCTGGAGCTTTACCTTTGCCCTTGGCAGGGGACTCGGTAGGAGAGACCTGGGGGAGAGGCCTGTTCAGTAGGGGCTTTCCTGGTTTCTCGAATAGGTGAGCTCTCTGGTGAGGAAACAATCTCCTCAACCAGGGGAGGCTCCTATTTGGAGGAACCAGCTGGTTTAGAAGATCGAGAGGTGCTTTGAGAGGCTAATCTGTAAGACTTTCTGCAGGATTTAGGAGTAGGTTTATGTTTATCAGATCTGGGTTGTGAGGGTGAAGATGAGGCTTTAGCTTGCTTAGCCTCTTTAGCTTGCATGGCCTTAACCTGACGAACAAGCGGGAGATCTGTTCGTCCCGCAGGCACCTTAATTCTTTTCTTCGTTTGACCCTCACCAATTTGGGGTGTTTGTACCGGTGTTGTTTGAACATTTTCAGCATGGGTCTTAGTCTCCTCACTCAAATCTACATCAATATTAGCAACCTTTTTCGCAAAATCATCCATCCTCTCTTCAAAAACAGGACTGGGCTCAGGGTGCGGTTCACTAGAGTCAGAAACAGGTTACGACCTTGTTCCAGCCATCATAATTTCCCACCCGGTTATATGCACATCATCTGAGTCTCCCTCAGATAGAGACGAGTCATCATCCACATCAACAACCTCGGTTTGGACCTCACACGGTCCAGCCGCACTTTTAACCCCAGGTTGTTCAAGAATAGGTTCAAACAACTCCAAATCCCACCCAAATTCTGGTGGTACATCAGCCAAATCCAAACCCACAGAG
Organism: Selenicereus undatus; assembly: GCA_017589665.1. NCBI lineage: Eukaryota > Viridiplantae > Streptophyta > Magnoliopsida > Caryophyllales > Cactaceae > Selenicereus > Selenicereus undatus. The sequence goes on from JACYFF010031955.1 coordinate 101,146,869, forward strand.
CTCAAGTTCACACAAGTCAAAAACCCAAAAGGTTTCGAGATAATTGGTAAAGGAGGCAAGAATTCGAACCTCATACCTTCAAAAAGTACTGGAGCAGTGACGGCTGATAGGGGCAGTGACGTTGCAGCCGGCGGAGACGCCATGCGTGACCGCTTCGAAGCCGGATTTGTGGCGGCGATTGAGCTACGTTTGTCGATGGTGGGCTTGCCGGAGGTCGCCATTGAAGCAAGGGGCTGAGGTTTGAGAGTTTTGGGGTTTTAGGGTTTGAGAAGAAGAGAGTTTTCGGGAGAGAGTTTCGGGGGAGAAATTTTCGGGAGAGAGATTTTCGGGAGAGAGAGAAGCAGAGTAATGTGAGTAGATGTAGGAGCTGTGGAGTCGACCGTTTTTGCAACCAAGAAATTCTCAAATTGTTCTCTGCTTAGTGCGTTGGTGAAAATATCAACAATTTGTTTATTAGTAGCATAAAAATTCATTGAAATTAATCCTTTTTCAACATTATCTCTTAAAAAATGATGACGAATGTCAATATGTTTAGTCCTTTTATGTTGGCATGAGTTTTTGGAGATATTAATAGCACTTGTATTGTCACAAAAAATAGGAATGCATCCCGTGTCAACACAAAAGTCTTTGAGTTGTTGTCTTATCCACAGCAATTGAGCACAATAAGAAGCAGCTGCAACATATTCAGCTTCTGCTGTGGACATGACAACTGAGTGTTGTTTCTTGGTTGCCCAAGATACCAAACAGGGTCCAAGAAAATGAGTCATACCTGAGGTGTTTTTTCTGTCAACCAAAAAACCTGCGTAGTCAGCATCAGCGTACCCAACAAGGTGAAAGTTGAATCCTCTAGGATACCATAAAGCCAAATCAGGTGTATGTTTTAAGTATCTAAAAATCTATTTAACAGCCTTTAAATGTGATTCTTTAGGCTTAGACTGAAAACGGGCACACAAACCAACACTGAAAACAATGTCAGGTCTACTAGCAGTTAGGTAAAGAAGCGACCCTATTATGCCCCTATAGGATTTCTCCTTGACTGAGGAACTCCCATCATCCATTACCAACCTGGTTGAAGGAGAAATGGGAGTATCAATGGGCTTGGCTAATTCCATTCCAAATCGCTTAAGTAATTCCTTGACATATTTTTGTTGATGTATCATGGTGCCGTTTGAAGTTTGGTTGATTTGCAAGCCTAAGAAAAAATTAAGCTCGCCCATCATGCTCATTTCAAACTCACTCCTCATCATTTTTGAAAACTCTTCACATACATCATTGTGTGTTCCATCAAATATAATGTCATCGACATATACTTGGACAATCAATAAATGTTCCCCATTAGATTTTAGAAACAAGGTATTATCAACCTTGCCTGTTCTAAAATCATTTTCCAACAAAAAGTTTGACAAACATTCATACCAAGCTCTAGGAGCTTGTTTTAAACCATAAAGCGCTTTATCAAGTTTAAAAACATGGTTATGAAACTCTTTACTTTCAAAACCAGGGGTTGTATCACATACCCCTCTTCTTTAAGGTGTCCGTTGAGGAATGCACTTTTGACATCCATCTGATATAGCTTTATCTCCATGTGAGCTGCAAAAGCCACCAAAATACGAATAGCCTCAATCCTTGCAACGGGTGCAAAGGTTTCTTCATAATCAATGCCCTCTTCTTGGTTGTAGCCTTGTTCCACCAGCTGGGCCTTGTTCCTAGTGACTGTTCCGAACTCATCAAGCTTGTTACGGAACACCCACTTGGTGCCAATGATTGATCTATCCTCTGGCCGTGGTATAAGGTGCCACACCTTGTTCCTTTCAAACTGATGAAGCTCTTCTTGCATTGCCGTGACCCAATTTGAATCTGCAAGAGCTTCATTAACATTTTTTGGCTCAATATTAGAGAGAAAAGCATAAAAAGCACAGAAATTTTTAAGCTTGGATCTAGTTTGCACTCCTGTATTAATGTCAGATAAAATTTGATCAAGAGGGTGCGAACTTTGGTGCTTCCATGGTCGTGGAGTAAGTGGATCCACAGATACGCTTTCTACTCTTGCTGGAATACTCGGTGAAACAGGTTCAGAAACTATTTCCGAGCCAGTTCTGGAGCCAGTTCCTGAGCCTGTTCTGGAGCCTGTTCCCCAGCCTGTTTGAGAAGAATTAGGCTGGTTTTAATCCAAACCGGGTTCAGCAGTGCTTCCCCCTGTCTGGTTCAGACCTTGCCCACCTTCCAAGGAAACAGCTCCAGGCCCTGATCCATCCTCAGGACTCTTACCTTTCTCATGTGTGAGCAACAATTTTTTTCTAGCAAGGCCCAGTTCGTAATCATCTTCCTGTGCATCATTCTCAATTAGAAAGTTAGTTTCATCAAATAGGACATGCACACTCTCCTCAACACACAAGGTTCGCTTATTGAACACTTTCTATGCCTTACTGTGTGAGGTGTAACCAAGAAATATTGCCTCATCACTTCTTGGATCAAACTTTCCTAAGGCATCATTCCCCTTATTATGCACAAAAAATTTACAACCAAATACTCTCAAATGCATAAAATTGGGTTTTCTACCCTTGAGAAGTTCATAAGGAGTTTTGTTAAGAATAGGTCTAATCATGCATCTATTTATAATATAACATGATGTGTTCAAAGCTTCTGCCCAATAATTTCTAGGAAGACCACTAGCAATAAGCATTGTTCTAGTCATGTCTTCTAGAGTACGGTTTTTACGCTCCACCACCCCGTTCTGATGGGGTGTTCTTGGAGCTGAAAAGTTATGATCAACACCATGCTCATTACAATAGTCAATAAAGCTCGAATTTTCAAATTCTGTACCATGATCAGACCTTAGGCAGACCAATGAGTGTCCTACTCTCTTTTCAATCTTTTTAAGAAATGCAAGAAATTTTCCAAATGTTTCATCTTTAGAAGCCAAAAACAAGGTCCAAGTGAAACGAGAGTAGTCATCCACTACTACAACCACATACCTCTTCCCACCTCTACTTGTGATCCTCATAGGACCACACAAATCGACATGTAACATTTTGAGAGGTCGGGTAGTGCTAACACAATTTTTCAATTTAAAAGAATTTCTGACTTGTTTCCCCCTAGCACAAGCGTCACATACCTTGACATCATTGTATTTGGTGGAAGGTAAGCCGACGATTAGATCTTTGGAAACCAATTTGTTCAAAAGAGAGAGACTTGCATGACCTAATCTCTTGTGCTAAAGCATAACATCATCATTCAAAGCACTTAAACAAGTCAGATTATTTTGGGGAAGAGAAGAAATACACACTTTATAAACATTTTTGTGTCACTTCCCCCTAAACACGACATCTCCGGTGTTCATATTAACAACCAAGCAACGTGTTGGAGAAAACACTACTAGGCTGTCTTTATCACATAGTTGGGACACACTAAGTAAATTAAATTTCAATCCATCTACAAGATATACATTGTCAATAGAATGAGAGAGTGACTCACCTATCTTACCTATTCCGACAATTGTCCCAAACTTGCCGTTACCAAATGCCACACTCCCTCCTTCTAACGCTGTAAGTGAGAGGAAGTTGGATTTCTCACCAGTCATATGCCTTGAACATCCACTATCAACATACCACAGCTGGCTGTTTCCCTGGGTTGTTCCCTGGGCTGTTTGCTGGGTTGTTTGCCGGATTGTTCCTTCTCACTTTAGCCTGTAAAGCAAATTAGGGGTTAGTTTTGGGAACCCAGATCCACTTGGGTCCCATTCCCTTAGACATGCGAAGCTCATCTTTTCTAACCCAAATTTGCTTCACATAAATCAAGTTGTTTTCCATGGCATACCTTCTTATAGGACACACATACCGATAATGCTCCGTTTTACCACAATAAAAACAAACAATATTTTCAGGTAATCCCACATATTTTCTATTAACAGGGTAAACGGTGCGCTTAGTCACAAAGCCTAATCCTTTTTTGCCTCGGTTAAAGTGAATGTTCAGCCAATTCAGCGCCTGTGAGGATCTGTTCCAGCGCCTGTTTGCGGCAAGGTCTGATTCTACTTGTTTTAATTTTTCAAGCAATTTACTGCTCTCAATAAGCAGGGATTCAACCTTTTGTTTTAGTTCAAAGGACTCATTTTCAAGCCTAGTGAAGTCAGTAGCAAAAGCTTCTTCTTTCATACTTAAGGTCTCTTTGGACTTATTGAGGTTTTCATGCAAAACAATGTTCTTCATATCAATTTCAATTTTTTCACTTTTAAGGATTTTGTTTTTATGCTCTAATTCTCTAATATCCCTTTTTAACTCAGAACATGCATTCTTTAACATGCAATTTTCAGAATTAATAGCATCACACTCATCCATCAAAGTGAATAACAACTCTTCAAGTTTTGCTTTATTTAGACCATGTACCTTATCCTTAAGTTGAGCTAAGCTGTTCAGAGGCTCATCATCTGAGTCAGAGTCACTTCTGGCCATAAGAGCTACAGCAACATCTTCTTCTTTAGTTCCTTCCTCGTCCTTGGTAGAATCACCCCAAGCCGCAAGCATTGCCCTTGAAAAACGCATGGTAGAACTGTTTCCACCCTGTTTCCTGGCTTGTTTCCTGAACTGTTCGGGCTCTTATTCCTCTTTCAGCAATGGGCAGTTTTTCACAATGTGGTCATGTTAACCACATTTGAAACACCCAGAGAACTGTTCCCGATCATTGTTCCTGGACCTGCTGAAGTTTTTCTTCTTAGAATTTTCCTTGGCCTTCTTGAAAAACTTCTTGAATTTTCGGGTGATCATGGCCATTTCTTCCTCATCAAGGTCTGAGCTATCTTCCTCCAAGACCTTTAGAGCAATGCCTCGGTCCTTCTTGGTCTCCTCTTTTTGTTGAGAATTCCTCCTAAGCTCATAGGTTTGGAGATTGCCAATAAGCTCATCCAAGGTAATCTTTTTCAAGTCCTTGGCCTCTTGAATAGCCGTGACTTTGGCTTCCCAAGAATGAGGTAAAAACCTTAGGATCTTCCTCACCAACTCTTTAGTGGTGAAGGACTTTCCTAATAATTTTAACTCATTTGTTATGTGGGTGAAATGGGTATACATATCCATCACCATTTCATGATCACCCATTTCAAACAATTCGTATTTTCTCATAAGTAGCTCAATGCGTGATTGCTTCACTTGATTTGTGCCTTCATGAGCTACTTGAAGAGCATCCCATATGTCCTTGGCTGACTCGCACTCAGAAATGCGAGTGGACTCATCCGGTCTAAGACCAAAATACAAGAGTTTTTTGGCTTTAGCGTTTTTCTCCATCATCTTGAAGCCTTTGGCATTGAACTCTTCAGGCTTTTTGTGAACTTTGCTTCCATCTTTGATCACTTTTGTGGGAATGAGTGGTCCACTCTTGATAAGCATCCATAACTCATAGTCCTCAGTGTGAATGTAGTTTTCCATTCTATTCTTCCACCAACTATAATGTTGACCATTAAAGGATGGTGGTCGAGTTATGGATTGCCCCTCAAGCATGCCATGTGGTGTACTCATGTTTAGGATCTCTCAAGATGTTAATCTTTCTAATGAGAACCCACTCCGATACCACTTGTTAGAAATGAAAGTGCACAAACACAAGAGGGGGGTGAATTGTGTTGTCAAATTTTCGCAGTTTTCTGGGAGCAGGCTTAGGCCCTGTTCGGACAGACTGTTTGTAATACGTCCAGAAAACGGAAATGCAGCGGAGATAAGTAGAAGAGTAAGTGAACATAGGATTTTTATGTGGAAACACCTCTAGCCCAACTGAGGTGAAAAACCACGACCTACCTCTGTAGGATTTTCAACCACTTCACTATTCGGGCTAAACACGTTACAATGTAACTTACACCGTTACAACTTGTAACACACACGTAACCGTCTTCCCTAAGATCGGTTACCCCACGTCCAAAATCCCCTTGATTTGGACACACTCAACTCACTTTTGAAAGAGAGAAAATAAGATGGACACCTTACTTTTGTGCTTCTCAAATAAGCTAGTGTAAGGTACAAGTATGCTCCTAGTATGCCAACTTTGAAAGATCAATCTTGCACACACTTGGGTCAGTTTTCTTTTTGAAAATAAGGCTGTTAAACTCTGGAATATTGCTATGAAAACCGATAATGAAAATGAGTGTGGAGTCTTGCTTAAATAGAAAACCAAGTGGAATAATCACAAATAAAGAGGAAAAAGCTTGGGCCGCAAGGAGTGGAAAGTTTGAGCTGAAAATTCCCACTAACTACTTGAGCTACACGGTTATTTTCAGCCACAAAAACTCAGTAAATCATCCCATGATTTTCTCCACAAATTCAGCCATTTTCTAAAAATAGAGATTTTGTTACTTAGAGAATAAAGCACTCTAAAAATAGACTTGCAATTCTCCCCAAGTTTCTCAAAGCCAAAAATAGTCTCTTTGGACTAAATAATCAGTAGAAAATCTTGCTCATAAATCTCAGGGACATTAGCCAAAAAAATTAGAGAAGAATTCATGAAAAACATTTTTGTAGTTTGGCTTGAGAATATTTTCAAAAAGCAAAACCATTTCAAGTAAGTGTTAAATCAAGACTTTCTAATTAGCATATTAACAAGAATCTAAGAAAATGAAACCTATTACAAACCAAGACTCTTGTTGAAACAACTGGACATCTTGTAGAAAAACAACTTGCTACTCCAAACACTTCTCAGAACTGTTCTTAAGGCTGTTCTGAAGTTCTGGAAAGTCTTGCCAGCCAACTGATCTTGAGAACCTGTTCTTAAGCATTGTTAACCAAGCAATTTCAAAGTATTCCAAACAATATTTAGGACATGTTCGATCAACACACTCAAGTATATATTACATTTGTGTTTGTTATCATCAAAACCTTACATTACATAACGATATGGTCAACAAGGGTGGTTTAGAAGTTGTTGAATTTTATTATAAGATGATGGGTATGTAGAGTGAACTGGAGAGTCATGCCAAGATCCCTCATTGTACCTGGGGCAAATGCGAATGTGGGTTTACATGATAGGATTGTGAGAATGACTGAGGAAGAAAAAGTCCATCAATGTTTAATGGGTTTAAATGAGGAGAATTTTCCAACCATTCGAAGTCAACTACTTGTACCCAATCCCTTACCTTCACTCGACACTATCTTCAACATTATTCGATGAGAGGAGAATCATAAATGAGTCATGATGGGCAGAGATAGTTGTACCAAAAATATGATAACCTTTATTGCCAAAGAACACTAGACATTGGTGGAACGACCAATGTGTAAGCATTGCAGGAAGTATGGTCAAGAGGAGGCAAACTGTTATGAGTTAATCAGTTATCGACCAAGCTGGGGAAGTTGAGGACGAGGTTGAGGTAGTTGTGGAGGAAGGACTAGCCGTGGAGGTCGCGAAACCATTAGCATGGGACAAGGACCTGGGCGTTAGATAGCTAACATAGCCCAGGCCCAAACTGAGAATGCAGGGTGTTCTAGCAGCACAAATCAGCCGGGTTAGGTTGCTATGCTAGAAACTTAGTTCAAAGCATGTACAGAGGCTATTAAGCCTTATTAAAACACCAAAAGATGGTTGCGAGAAGTTATCAGGGACAAATCTTTGGATGTTTGATAGTGAAGCCTCATGTCATATGACGGGGACCTACACATGAAGCAAGATATGAAAAAAATTCAACCCACTGCTATTAGTTTACCCAATCAATCTTATGACATGGTGTGTCAACAGGGTACTGTAGTGTTAGGAGAAAATTTAAATTAAAAGATGTTATTTGTTACCATTTTAATGTACAATCTCATCTCAATTGCTAGGGTGAGTAAGGACTTGAATTACGTAGTGACATTCTTTGATGGTTTTTTAATTTTGTAGGACCGTACTTTGAGGACTCTGATTGGAGTGAGTGAGCAACAAGGAGTCTACTATTGTAAGGAAGGGTCATTGAAGAATATCAAGTGAATGTCGTCAATTCAATCAATTTATGGCACAATTGGCTAGGGCATCCCTCAAGTGAAGTGATGTCCTTTATCTCTAGTGATTTAGGAGTTAATTTTGATAAAGAGAAGCATAATGTGTGTGAAATTTGTTTTCGTGCAAAGCAAACCTGTAGTCAATTTTATACAGGTCATAATAAAGATGGAAGTGTATTTGAACTCATCCGCTCTGAGATTTTGGGTCCTTATCGAGTGCCAACCTCTTGTGGTTCTCATTATTTTTAACGATTATGGATGAAGCTAGTCGAGTAACATGGGTCTACTTAATGTGTGAATAAGGAGACATTAGCAACTAGCTAAAAAGTTTTATTGCCATGACCAAAAACCAATTTGACAAAAATGTTGTCATTATGCGAAGTTGTAATGGTTCTGAATTTACTTCATAACCAATGTAGAGATTTTATCAAGAAAAAGAAATTTTGCATTAGAGTAGTTATGTTGACACCCCCTAATGGAATGGTAGTATAGAACGTAAACACCGGCCATTCGGGGGCCTTTCAAAAACCTTTTTGAAGTGAGCTTATTGTCCGTTTTTGGTGTCCCTTTCTTTAGCGTTCATATGAACCAATTGTCCCTTCGGTATCCTTTTGGTTATTGTTTGTTTTAAAAAGTAAATTTGGTTTGTAAGTTTCTCCTAGAGCATACTGACGACTCTATCAATTGACCTTACTGTTTTTTGTCTTATTCTTATTTTCAGATTAGAGCATAACAGGTTCTGGATCCATGATAGTGCTACCCTAGTGTGGGGACCATCTGGCTCCATAGGCTCAAATCAAGGATCCAGATTCGGTACAATGTTGTGATGGAGTGCAACACAACATCAACCGTCATAACTCACAACCTCTACTAACCAATATGAGAAAGTAAAATTTAATTACACTTAAAGCAATAAGCATGCAACATATTAGGATCAATTAATTCATGTAATAATAAAATCCAAAATACAGTGCTAGTCCAAAAGGGTAAATAATGTAAACAATTACAGAGGGTGGGGTTAAACTAACTAAAGATTACATCTTATACTAAACTCTAGATCAAACAAAATAATGAGAAAGAAAGTAAAGAGAAGAAAGGAGGGTTTGAAAAATTGCCGCCCTCAGGGTACTTGCTTGAGCGACTTAGAGAACCCCGTGTTTGAGAATATCGAGCCTTGACTTGTGTCTTAGAGGGTTTTGATGATGGATTTAAGAAGGGTTTGGTTAAGTTCACTTAACCTCTTAGTATTTACTTAATGCTTCCTGTGTGTGCTCTTTAATTTTTAGAGGGTTTTTTAGTTTATTTTTCTCTATTTCTCTAAGTACTCTCAATTTTTTTAATGTGTTCAACCCCTGGGGTAGCCCTCCTTTTATAGGTCATGATGGGATAATGTGAATTGGTTTAGAGAAAGAAGACCTAATTCAATTCTTAGTAGACTTAATCCAAATGGATACACCTATTCTGCTAGGACTCTACTTACTGATACATGTTTCAGAAGCAGGAAAGGAAGCATAACCCAACCAATTGGAATTCATTGTCTAACGACGAGTCTCGTGGAATAGTCTTCGGCCCAAGGACATGATTGACGGTGATGGTATGTTGGGCAATATTGTATCAGGAAGTTTTCTTCAGAATAAGAGCCTACAAAACTATTTCATCAGAAATTAAGGTACCACATAATATATTTTCACAATAAAGAATTTTTAAATAGTTTCCAAATTAGAGTAACATTTTGCCATTTTTACTTTTTCCCCTATAAGACTACCATTAATTGAAAAAATATATATATTTACACACTTAAAATTATACAAGTGAGACACATATACACATTGATGAAAGTAAACAGTTCTAATAATTGTCGCAATTTGACAAGCACAATCACCATCTCATTTAGCGAGGATGGATTGTGCCCATGCAAATGTTGCTAATGTTTTTACTAATTAAAAACCAGAGAAATATATCTAATTTAGGTAGATTAAATCTCTAAAAGGCATTAGACCTAAGCCCAATAAAAATGTAAAGAAAGAGATTGACCAAATCAATTAAGCCACCGGAAGTAAGAATTGGGCCAACGCCTAAGCAATTCATAAGGAATTTAACAAAGGTCTCTTAAATATATTTGGAAACAGTCGAGATCTTGAATTAAATTATGAAATAAAATCCATATCTAAAAGGTAGAAGAGAACTACCCTAAACCCCTATATAAACAAGTCATAGTTAGACTAAAAAAGATAAGCACACAATGGTATACATATATAGTAGCCTAAAGCTTATTTCCTTAATTTTCTTCTTGAATCCTCCTAACTTAAGCATCAAAGGTTCTAGAAGAAGATAAATCCTCGTATCTTTTAAGAGTTGTTTTTTGTAGGAAATCCTTGGACGATGATGTGAGTACATTAAGGACCAAAGAGTTTCCCACAAATCTACTATGTGCTAAAACAATTGGCAATGTCTATGGGGGCTTTGAGTTGAGCTTGATTCCATCCAAGGATGGTGCGAAGGGAAAAAGATATTGATACCTTGAAGGACCAGGATCCCAAGGTTAGGGGCCTCTAGAAAATAGGATAGCATCATAGAAGATGTCTCAACTTAAGAAGATGCAAACCTTCTGGTAAGGATGAATGCTCACTTCCCAAGACCATAAATTACATAGGAGAAACATAAAAACAATGGATACTCCTCTTTTGATTCAATACAATCAAGGTGATTGTGAGATTAGAGCCCAAAAAAATGAGATCCCAAAAGGATAAACACTTTCCCCCTCATCTCTTTCCTAAAGACATAGAGCCACCCAAAAAAAAAAAAACAATACCTTCCCTTAAGCTTAAGATGTGTTTATTAATATGTTTTGATGAAAGACAAAAATGGATTGGTCAATTGATATATTCATCATGTTATATTTGAATTATCTTAAAATTTATATTGTTTAGATATGTTGTGACTCTAAGTGAATATTGGCATGCAAGTGTATATTGCTTAATTGAGTTGATGTAAGTTGCTATAATATCTTAAGATGATTTAGAAATCAAATTTGAATATGTGATCTTTATGATATTATATTTTGTAATTCAAATTTGATAATGAGATCATGATTCTATATTTATCAAATGTCAAGATTTGGTCAAAAAATGATATTACCTTTTGATATAATATTTTGAAAGATGGTGCTGCAAAATAAACCAACTTCTAGATGATTCTCTCAGCTAAGATCTTCTGCAAAAAAAAAAAAATAGCCGTTAGAGATCAAAAGAAGAATGTTAAGCAGAACTGCGGAACTCAAGGGCTTGAAAGACTGGGTTCAAGGCCTTGAAACGAGATGGAAGATTGACTTTCTTTATTTGGTGCGATGGTTGCTTACCAAGTTTTACTCCAACCACTCCAACACCTCTTGACTATAAAAATGAGAAGAATTGGCAGCTAGAAAGCACACAAGAGAGAGTAGAAGCAAAGAACACGAACTAAGAGCTATACTTGCAAATATCATTGTCTGGTTTACTTAATTTATTGAGTTGTATTGCTCTAGTTGTAATTGGATGGTATCAGAGTTAAAGGGTGAACTCTAGCAATGAACTTTGCAGGGTCAACTTGTGGCTTGAAACTTAGAGTAGGTGTACTATAGAGTTTTGTAATCCCTCTTAAGAAAATTGGGTTAATCCTAGAGTTAGGGAGCTCTAGGCGGGGACTAAACTTAGTTGAGGCTAACCTTATTAAAAAATACACGTGTCTTGCCCCCATTTATTTTTCGCATTTGATTATTTTGGGACTTTGATTATCACCCTATTCATCCACCTCTAGGGTGATTTAACTAGACAAAAATCGAGACTACAAAAAATTTGAACGGAAAGACTCTAAGTTACCACTCTAAACTAGATATAAACTCTATACACATAAAAAGTGTATCCTCTTTATAAAATGTCCGATAATAAAAATGAAGACTTGGGGACCCCTAGATATTGAAAATGAAGAGTCTCACAGTATGTCGACATCTCTTAAGCCACACATCCAAACCCAAAGATGCCCACCAAAGGCTAAAAGAACCCAAAAGCCTACATAGGCCCAAATTGATGTTATTCGGCATTTGGTTGAGTTTCAATCCTTATTTTCTCCCCACTCTAGGGTGTATAAAATTATTAACTTTACATATTAATAATCTTTATTGAATAAACTTTCTAATGACATATTATACAACAAAATATGATAACAATGGAAAAAGATGTGATTCGAATATTAGGGCTTGCTATGAAAATAACACATGTTCACTATTTTATTTCACACTTATCCGAAAGTTATGAGAATAGTGTTACCAGAAACTAGACTCAATAATATTTCAAGGAAAAAATAACTACTAGAAACAGAGATCGGACATGAAAGTTATGGCTAAAACAAATTGTGCTATCTACAACCTAGCCTAGGAACCGGGTTCCTACCTAATAGAACCTAACTGCACTTAGAGTTGGGTAATAGTTTAGGTCGGGTCGGGTTCATGTTTGTGTCGAACTTAAACGGGGTAAGAATTCTTCAACCTGAACCTAACCCATTTATTAAATGGGTTGAAAAGCATTGACCTGTACCCATTTGGTTTTTAAATGGTTGGACCTGCTTAACCCGTTTAAGATAAATAGGCCGAGTTCAGTCACCTAATGACCCATTTACGCATTTAACATTCTCAACTAATATGTAATTACATAGTATTAAAAATTAAATTTACATATCACATTACACAATTACTCTCTGAAACTACCCCGATTCCTCATAATTCACATTTTAAAAAATTTTGTATTCTTAATTATATAATAAAATGGTAAACAGATAAATGCAAATGAAAAAATGAGTTGACTTATTTAACCCATTTAATGAAACAAGTTAAATAGATACTTTTTGGGGTCTAGAATCTCAACCTGCACCTAACTCATTTAATTGAACGGGTTGAACATGTCAACCCATTTAATTGAACGAGTTATAAATTTATACCAAAACCTACTTAACTTAGTGTCGGTTTCGGATCGGTAATCTTATTGGGTTAGTCTTTCCCAACTCTAACTGCACCGGAAACTTGGAGGGGTCCTTGGCTACGAACTTGGCAAGAATGGAACATTTTAATTGCTTTCTCATATCATGTGGACCAGGAAAATGTATCACGAGTGGGTAGAATGGCTACGTGCTCAGTTTAAAGTCTATTGAATGCACCAAGTTAACCAACTGTTCTCCTAAGGGGTAATAGCAAGGTTTAAGCGAGTGTAATTGTTAACACGATATGGTAGCACCTTTAAGGCAAAAATGCCTAATACAAGTGTAACTAAAAATAATTTCTCATATTAAATTCCAAATCTTGCCCTCTTTTCTTTTGTTTAACAAAAAATAAGCTCCCAGTGGTATCGCCATTATAAGGACCACTACCCGAGGTTCACTCCTCGGGGCGGTTTTTCATGAATGGTTGGACTTGGTCTCTAAGTATTCTAGATTTAAATTTTTTTAAATTTTTTTAAATGATCAAACTATGGTAAAATAATTGGGCTAGCACTTGTAGGTAGGGAGAGTTATTTGTATATTGTCCTGAAATAGTGGAAGTATAATTTTTCTCTCAAATTCTTCTTTGTGTTAGTTTTGTTTATTTTATTACGTTCTGGATAATTTTCGGATCTTATGTGCTTAAAACCTAGTAGTAGTATCAAAGCGAGGTTGCGCTGGAAAGGAGGGTTTGTAAGCGGTAAGACAAAAAATTGAAGTTAATGAATGTAGGATGGCATCGATAAAAGGCTTGAGTATTTCAATCGAACCTTTTGATGGTCGTGGTGATTTCACCTTGTGGCAACAACAGATGAAAAGTTTGCTGACACGAGAAGAGACAATTAAGGCCTTGAAGGTAAAGACTTGCAGGATTGAGAAGATGACATATGATGAGTAGGTGACACTTAGGGAAAAAGACAAGCCAGAGAAGATGTCAAAGGAGGAGTGGGAAGATATGAAAGAGATGACAACAAGTACAATCTTGTTATGCCTTGCAAATAATACTCTTCGGGAGGTTCTTGGCTTGACAGACCCGATATATATTTGGGATAAGTCGAAGAGTCGATACAAATCCAAATCATTGACAAGTAGGTTGTACTTGAAGAAACGATTGTTTGGTCTCCAAACGACAAAAGAAGCGGGCTTCAATCAACATCTAGACGAATTTAACAAGATAACTACAGAGTTGGCTTCTCTAGAGGTAAAGCTTGAAAAGGAAGACAAAGCTTTATTTTTGCTGACTTCGTTGCTTTCATCTTTTGATAATATCGTGAATACTCTTTTATTCAGAAAAGAAACCTTGAGACTTGATGTGGTGGTTGCCGCCTTGTTGATGAATGAGGCTCGGTAGCGCAACGATGGACTCTCAAATGACAGTAAGGTGACTATGGTTACAAAAGAGTCTAGTCGGAGATGGGGATGGTCAAGAGAGAATGAGGAAGGGTCCCAACATTCAAGATCTAGTGGTTGGAAGTTCAAATGTTACTACTTCGATGAGAAAGGTTATATAGAAAGGGATTGTCCAAAGAGGAAGAAGTACTTGAGAGATGAGACGCCATCAGTAGTGGAAGTTGTAGAGGGTTTGAACCTATTTAATGGAGGTGATGTTCTACAACTTCCAGGAAGGTTAGAATGGATCTTAGATTCTGGTTGTTCATTTCACATGTGTTAAGTTAGAGAGTATTTTGATATGTATCAACCATGGGAAAAAGGTATTGTCAATATGATAAACGGTACAAGAGGTCGGGTTGCCGGGTGGGAATAGTACGAATTCGCATATTTGATGGGGCAGTGCAGATAGTAACTGAGGTTGGACATGTACCAGGTCTAAAGAGAAATCTGATTTCTTTAGGAACTTTGGATGCTAGATGCTACCGGTATTCATCTCAAGGTGGAGTTTTGAAGGTCTTTAAAGGAGCTATGGTAGTCTGAAAAGGAGAAAATTCCGGAGGCTTGTACAGACTTGTAAGGAATGTACAAATGGGTGGTGCTGTAGGGCGAGCTACTACAAGTGACTCAAGTGAAAGACAGGTAGCAAGGAGGAAGCCAACAATGTTTCCTTCTTTAGCTAAAGGTGGTGATGATCTTAGCAGATTGAACTAGGTGGAGCTGTCGGCATTGATTTTTATCAAGGTAGAGATTGTTGGGAATGATAAAAATCAATGGAAAGAAAAAAAAAGAAAAATAGTGAATTAAGACAATGCATTATAGCCGGTTCATGTTAAAGAATTTGTGGTAAAACTAGTTATGAGGCAAATTCATGGGGAGCAGTTACGTGAAACAAGAGCTATACATTGCAATAAACTCATAAGTGTTTCTCTATAAGTGAGAAAGAGAAGAAGCTGATGGAACATATATAACAAAAAGACTAGACAAGATATCACTTTGGAAAATACTAAGAGGGAGCTTGGTGAGAGTGGGTGAGTGTAGGGAGCAACTGGTAATTAGTTGCTGGAAAACACATCAGGGTAATGGGTGTGGGAAAGATTTGTTTATAAGCGTCTGGTAATTAGCACTTGTAGGCAGGGAGAGTTATTTTTACATTGTCCTGAAATAGTGAAAATATAATTTTTCTCTCAACTTTTTGTTTATGTTGGTTTTATTTATTTTATAATGTTCTTGATAATTTTCAGATCTTACACGCTTAAAACCCAACAAGATTAGCCGGGTACTTGTTCCATAGATATTATGTTCTATGACTGTCATATCAAGCTTGATTTACACAATAAGGATCTGTCTCTAGTGACATACCCTATTACAGGTTTCACAAGACACACTACATCTCCTAAAGGGTTGAGTAAGCTACCTATTAAGATTGGGACCCATAAAGAAAAAAGCATCCAAGTAATGGTAGGTTACATAACCATGAATGTGCCTTTTGCCTATACATGATAATTGAGAGACCATTCTTGAACTCTTAGAGAGCAACGCTTTCCACTTGCAACCCAAGAGATGCAATATTTAGCAGATAACGACCCTATGTGTAGGATTATAGGAGATAAAAAGAGTTTTAAGGAGTGTTGTATAGCCACTCTGAAGGATACAATTCACACACAAAATATGACTATGGGAGGCCTAATAAATGAATAACAGACAAGCAATGCATTTGCCACAGGTCAACATAATGTTTATCTCCAAACTAACTATAGAGATAACAAGAATTTGAGGCTAGAACAAAAGGCTTAGTTATAAGAAGTACCTCTGGTAGAAGACAGTTTAGGATTGTATAAATTAGAGCAGACATGGAACATGCTTTTCAAGAAGTACTCATATCCTTGCTGAGACAACATCTTGATGTGTTTTCTTATGCAACACAAGAGATGCTAAGATAGATTCGGTAATTATGGTTCGTAATTGCCCATAATCTTTATGTGAAACCTTTGAGGCAGAAAAGGGGACACTTTGCTCATGATAGGAACAAGGCAATGTCAGACAAAGTGAAAAGCTGTTGAATGTGGAGTTCATCAAAGAATGTCATTATCCTGTCTAGTTAACAAATGTTGTGATGATGAAAAAGTGCAATGGTACTTAGAGAATGGGCGTTTATTATAGGAACTTCAATGAAGCCTGTGCTGAAGATTATTTTCTCCTTCCAAAGATTAATCCATTGGTTAACTCAAGCAATCATAATGGTTACTTGGCTATTATAGATGCCTACTCAGGATTGTGTGCACTTCCAAAAAATTGTACCAAGATTTATAAAGAATACAATTCTGCTCAATAAAAACACAAATTTGAAATCCAAAATAATCTCAATCAAAATTGAAAATATAAAAACATTGTATAAAGCAAATGAGACAACAATACGTCCTAGGTTACTTAGACTTCTTAGCATTGCTTCAACTTTAGTATGCTTCAAAAAGACAAGGGTTGGATAGGGAAAGACTTAGTCAAATCCTCCTTGTAAAAATAAGAAGTCTCCTTCTCTTTCTCTAGTGCATCCTTTAAATTTTTATGCTCATTTTCAGGCTTCATCAAAACCACCTTAGATTCCTGAAGTTTGGGTCTCGAAAAGGAACTTTCGGCCCTCACATATTCCAACCTAGAAAGAGAAGCAAGAGGTTGGGCCTTCAGCTTCTTCGTAACTGTATAGAGCTTGGATGTAAAAAATGGAATGACTATTCCTAAAAATTCCTCAGAGGTAGTTTTCTCAATCTTCTCCTAAGAAAGAAGTTGATTGCTATCCATTGAACTGTTAGGGACTATTGAAAAGACCCAGCCCTATGCTTAGGAACCTTCTCATCACTTGAAACATGATAAGAAGCCCTGTCGTTTGAACCTTTACCTCTTTTCTTCTTTAGAATGGACATAACACAAGGGATAAGGGTATTACAAGAGGGAACTTCATTATGTCTTTTGCTTGTCTGTCTCTTAATACAAGCTGGTTGGAAGCACATGGAGAATCGTCAAAAGAGGAAGGACTCTCAGCATTAGGATTTAGGAACCACTGGGAGAGCCATCAATAATGTTTATAATAATATTAGTAATAATCCTCCTAGCATCGTTAATACCTTCACCAATGGTAGCACAAGGAACGTTACGTTCTACAGCTTTAACATCTACTAGAATAGCTAGAGGAGAAATATTGATGGGAGAAAAAACCATATGGGTCAACTCCTTCACCTCTGGGTTAGAGTTTCTCATTAGTTGAGAGAGGCAGAGTCTGAAATTTCCTAGCTATTTTTGGTTTTTGGAGGAACCATAAGAATGCCTCCCTTTGTTATCAGAAGACCTACTTTCGGTTGTGCTAGCCTCCTCAACACAAAGAAGGTGCTTAACTACTAGTTCATCCACACTGAGTTGGATGAAAGTGATCCTAAGCTCTTATTTATTCGTCAGCAATAGGTAGATTCTCTTATTCCTTCCTGATTTATTGGCGTTTTACTTCCATTTTATAATCCTTCATTAGCTTCCCAACATGATCTTTAAGAATGGAGGGGTTTTAGCTGTAAAAGGCCCATCTTTCGTCTTTTCTTCAAAAGGAGATTGAGATAATTGACTCAAGCTTGCAATGAGAATGAAAAGAAAGGTCATTGTGAGAAAATTAAAACCCCAACAGCTACTAGAGCATGAAGAGATTACTTAAGATTTGTAAAAGGCTCAAAAGATTGATAATCTCCTCTTCCTTCAGGTCAATAATTTATTATGTTTACACGATCATTTTCTATTAAGGAAAATTCTCCTTAACCGTTCCTAGGCAATCCTTATACTTGAGACTTTCCCTGTCTATAGCTGACAAATCCCACTTCATATAGAGGTCTTTTACATAGAACCAAACACCTTCCAACTTCTAGCTTTTTAGTGGGTTTATTAAGTACGCTCCCATCCTCACAGCTTGAAGGTTGTAACCACTGGGAGTACCCTATAACCCATCAAGTTAGATAAACTTAGGTAATCAAGGTTTTCTCACATGGATGACATAGAAAAGTTTATAAGCAAATATATAGGCAATGTCATAGAAGTGAATTGGCAAGTGGAGACCCTATAGAGTTTCAATAGTCTTTTAGTAAAGGGATGAATAGGAAGTCTCAATATGAACTTAAAATATTCCCCCAAAATGGCATGAAACCCTTGGGGGGTTCCAACACAGAATTACTAGGATTGGGAGGGTGAACATCAATGTGACGAACATCCACATCAAGGTTTTTCATGACATTTGTTTTCTGTTCGAAACTTTTGAGCTAAAACATTTTGTTATCGTCGATGTGCAAGCTCTAAATCTTCAAACTCATGCCCAAATCACCAAAATATTTTTCTTGACCATGGGAAGCCTCTGGAACATCTTCGTACAATCCAGGAGGCTCTTGCATGTGCTTCTTAATGAAATCAACTGCCGTTCTTTCAAATTCAGAAGAAAATATGAGAAATTTCAAAGAAATCTTAATGGAATGGAGAGGATAGGGATAAAACTTTGGAGTTTGGTTTGAAGCTTTGATGTTTGCTGGCTGAGACTCTATCCAAAGAGAGTGAGAGAAGTTGAAAAAATAGAAACTAGCAAAACCCTAATTGCCCATTTAAAATGACTTTATGATCCTAACCCATTTTAGGTAATAAAGGACAAAGCCCAAACTGAATAAACAAAACCAGACACAATATTAAATTTAAAATTTTCACTAGAATTCACAATAAATTCCAAAATATTTCCATTTCATTAGTTTAATATGGTGTACAAGTACAAAGAGTATGATTTATCCTAAATAGAGTGGTAATTTACACTATAGGCTTACAACCACAAAAATACAAGATCATAACCACAAAAATACTAATGTAAGTCAAAATGTCTATAAGATCTAGTTCCATTACAGTTTTTCACTTATCAAAAAGGACAATCGTGCATTCATCAGCATCCAAGGCTTTATGTCATCCTGATATGGTTCTTGAAGAATTATCCTGGTAGAGCCCCTAGATGGATAAGACCTTAGCTTTGTTTTCTAATCAAACATTCACTACTTCACCTTAACTTCCTTCTACCTGTCTTAGTAGATTCTCAATGCTGCAGAGAGGTACCTAGGAGAGACACAAGAGAGGGGCTAGAAGAGGTGTTAGAGGTCGAGAGGCACCAGTGTTGTGCTTCAATTTCTTCCTCTAAAGAGTGCTAACCTTACCATAATTGTCCTCCCAACATAGACTAAAGGGATGAAACCCAACTAGTGAACAACAACTACCTATACAAAAGCAAATGAAGCCTTTGCCACCCCTTGGAGGCTTAGAGATAGGGGGGACTAATAGCTCTCTTAAGGGCTGGAAAAACTTGATAATTAATTCTCTTCATGATCAGTACTTAAACTCCTAAGGACAAGGGCATCTAGAGCTCAGTCATGGGGATGTCTCCCACCAAAAGTCCATGCGCATAACTTATCTCACTAGGGATGTTGATAAAGGAACAGACCCTTGGGGGGTTGCCAAAAAATGTTAAATTTCATGAGAAGGTGGAGAGGTGTGCGAAGAAAAGTTTCCTAGAGAAAACGTCCACCACTAGGCCCTAAAACAATCCTAGTGGTTGGCTTTAATTCCAGAAAGAAAGTGGCAATCTATTTCTTGATTGAATATCCCAAATTTGAAAAAATTCTCAATAAGAAGAATCCAAAACAAGCTTCTAGAATTCTACTCTTGGAAGAATTGGCACTGAGAAACATATCAAATGAGGAGAAGTTGGAAACACAGATAAAGAGAATTCGTACTAGAGAAAGAGGGAGGGCCTATTAGGCTCAAGGAATGACTGGGTTGTGGTGGAGCCATTCTTCACAAAAATTGAAGGCAGAAAGAAGAAACCCTAGAATTCTTGCGTAATTCTATAGAGTGTGTTAGATTTGGATGGAAAACTCTTAAAGCCCTCTATTTGTATTGAGAAACCCTGACAAATTATTGGTCATGTAATTCGAAATTAGGGGGAAAAGGAAAGTTGCCTAAATAAATAAAGACCAACATTTAAAAACATAGCAAAGTAGAGCGAAAAAATAGTTCTTCCCTAATTGCATAACTTTATTAAGTTTACATCAACTTACAAAGATCTACACAATAGAGAAAGGAAAAATACATGATGATTAGAAGAATAAAAAGTAAGAGAAGAAAAAGAAAAGATCAATACCTATGGCGACTAAAGTACCTCTGGTGCTCTCTTCTTTCACCAGAGGGCTAAGGAAGTAAGGATAACTGACCCCAATAGGCATGCCTGTGCTAGGAATTGCTCTGCCAAGAAAGAAAATCCCCTTAGCCCTTGGTGCAACGACAACTCTAGATGGAGCAGCCTTATTTCTCTTCTCTTCTTGTTGTTTCTAAAGGTGGATAAAGATTCTCTTAACCACCCTATCGTCCTCTTCCTCTTTTGTCTTCATTTCTTCCTCCTCCAGCTGAAGCCTCTTCATCCTTTCTTCAGCCTCCTCCAAGTCATCCTTAGCGTAAGATCGAACTATCCCTCTTAGGGCTAGAAGCTCTAGGAATGGTTGGAGAAAGAGCAAAGGTCCTTATCCAATATAGAGCCAAAAGAACGACTCATGTCAGAAATAGGGTGGGAATCATCATCACCAACATCACTAGTCGCTTCTCCACTGGTTCCTTCTCCAGATGGATGATAAAAGTAAAAAGCCCTATCTAGAGTTGGATAAAGCTAATAAGACTCATCCCTATCACTACCTTTTTGATGGAACCTTCTTTAGAATGCACCACAGAGATTCTTGCCTCATTTGGAGCAAAGGAAACCCTTGGAGAAGTAGCTCCTGGGGGACGAGGCAAGGGAAAGAGGATATGGACAAGGAGGAGGAGATGGATATCTAGGAGGAGGAGGTGGAACATCGACTAAATCTCTAAGAATGATAGGTGGGCCTTGGAAGATATAGGGGTCGTTTATTCCAAAAGGACCCATAACCATTTCATTAGCATAGGATGCCTCACTATTCATTAAAAATCTTCATTTTGAAGGCACGAAGGGCCATGAGAAAAATGCCCCACATCACTAAGGCATTCCAAGCCCTAAATTGAAGCATTACTAGTCACCCTTAACACTGGCCCTCTAGTGGTTGTGGTACTGATAGAAGTCATGCCCTTTAGCAATGCCAAAGAAATGTAAGTTGCTAAGGATGCCAATCTAGAAAAGATACTTTGCACATCATCTTCTCTCTTCTTCACTGTAAGGTTTTTCATATTATCACTAGAGGCACTATTGCTCAACATCCTCCTGTGAGGATTAGGAGGGGTAGGAAGCATGCCCTTATGAGTCAAAGTGGACCTACAGTATCTGTAATCGTAAGCCATTGATCAAGTGGAAAGAAGTTGGTAAATGGTTTGTAAAGCTTTAAAGATGATTGAAAGAGTGACAAAAAGAATTTGAGAAGTTTGAAAAGGGTTTGAAAATTTCCCGAAAAGATTAATTCATGAAAACCTAAATTTGTTGTGTAGATTAGTGTAAAAAGCATCATTAGGCTGTGGGAAAAACCCTAAGAGATGTCTTTTAGCCAAGAACTCTCTAGAAACTGTACCAGTCATCATTACTGCTATGCAAAAACAGAAAGAAGCTAAAAACAAACTCATTTAAGGTAGGTTAAGCTGCCTTAGGTGAATGTCAAAAAAAATTTCGAGGAAAGGAAATGAACTTAGCCAAATATTTAAGTTTCTAATATAGGGAATTAAAATCCGTTTAAGGGACTTTTCCTAAAACATGGATAAAGTCCACTGGAAAATAATTTGGCTAAACCACTTTCTGCAAGAGGCCAAATTAATGAAGGGTTTGAAGCCAACTTTAAGAAAGCCCTACAGGCTTCGGTAAACCCACAGTTCAAGGTAAAAAGTTCATAAAGACTTAAGGAGGCTAGGTCTACTTAAAAGAGAGACATGTGAGATCAAAATTTGATGTACCTCAAGGGATGAATGATTTGTTAGATAAAATCTCCCAAAGGCATTAGGCAAATCCCAATGAAACCCGAAGAAAGAGCCAACCTAGATCAACTAAGCCGCCGAAATTAAGCATTGGCCAAAGCCCAAGTAATAACCTTAATAACAACCTAGCATACGAAGGCCTTGGCATTATTTCCTACATGCATGACTTGTGAAAAGGGCTAAGAGATCTAACAAAGATCACCTAAATATAGTAAAAAATGGTAAAGACCTTTGAAGCTGAATAAAATTATGAAATGAAATCTATATCTAAAAAGATATGGAGTGCTAGTTAAATTCTTCTAAATTGCTATAAATCCCTATATGAACAAGTCATGGATAGACTCAAAAGGTAAGCACAGAAAGGTATATGTAGCAACCCAAAGCATTTTTCTTTAATTCCCTTCTTTAATTCTCCTAACTTAAGCATTTGAGGCTCTAGAAGAAGGAAAACTCTCCCCTCTTAAGGCGTTTTTTGTACAGGAAATTCTTGGACGGTGGTGTGAGTTCCTGAAGGTCCAAGAGAGGCCCAACAATCTTCAGTGTGTTGTAATAATATCTTTGAATTTGGAAAAAAATAGTTACATAAAGAACTGAATTTGATTTTCTAACTTTTTGACCCTCATCCTCTAAAAGGTAAAATTGAAGGAAAAAAACAAGGGCCTAGTTATCCTTATCCATTCTCACTATGAAGTTTTTAGGTAAAATTGTCTTACAATAAGTTTTTGATAAATTGAAATAACATATATTAAAGGTCATTTGATAGGTTGTTAACTAAGATAGCACTTACATCCTACAATTAATTTATGTGATCAAATGGCTACATTTGGGAATCTCACCATGAGCGAAGAACCCTACATCGTGAGTTGGAAGAGAAAAATCAATTGGCAATAGGAGGAGCGCCCAACTTAATTTATATACCGTGGTCCTTCCCTTCAAACCCTTGATGTGGAACTCTAACTTATGTTTGTTATCCCAATCCTCACACGTGAGTGTCTTTCATACCACACCGACACAAGCTCCCTTATGAGCGGAAGCCTTTTTTACCAAGTTGTCAAGCCACCATCAAGAGGACACCGTACTTTACTCCACAGAGTCCCTCATTCCACTTTAGTAACGGAGTCTCCATGCCACAACACTTTGTTATTGGAGCACCAACTATGCCTACCATGTGCATTATCTTCTTTTATTTTACCAAGTTGTCAAGCCACCATCAAGCAGACACCGCGCTTTACTCCACAAAGTCCTTCATTCCACTTTAGCACCCTTCATTCCACTTTAGCACCGGAGTCTCCATGCCACAACTCTTTGTTATCGGAGCACTAACTATGCCTGCTATGTGTGTTATCTTGTTTTATCTTTTTTTTTTTGCCAAACTGCCAAAGAGCTCACCCACACCGTCAAGCCAGCTAAGAACAAATGTGTTCATGGTTGATTAACACCCATGTATCACCTCCCTAAGCTCATCCATTCAGTGCACCATTCCATATTTTTTTCCCACGCAACTGAATGCACTGTTGGCTTTGATACCACATGTTTGGGAGATCCAAGAGGGAGTCCACTACAACCAAGACCATGACAATAAGTTCAAGTGAGGTTTCATCATAAAACCAATTGGCAAGAGGAGCAGTAACCCACTTGACTTATAAACTATAACCTTTTCCTTTGAACTCTCGATGTGGGACTCCATTTCATGTCCGACATTCCAACACATTACACAAGATATGATTATTCTACTACTTTTAAACATTCCACAATTCCATGGGCAAGGACCATCCATCTTTTTTGCCAACCTCCACTACTAGCCTTGTTGAAGCTCACAATGTGTTTATTAATATATTTTGATGAAAGACAAAAAGAGATTAATCAACTGATATATTCTTTATGCTATATTAGAATTATCTTAATATTTATATTGTTTAAATATGTGATGATTCTAAGTGAACATTGGCATGCTAGTACATATTACTTAATTGATTTGATATAATTTGCCACAATATCTTGAGATGATTTAGAATTCAAATTTGAATTGCAATCATTATGATATTATATTTGGTGATTCAAGTTTGATTGTGGGATGATGATTCTATATTTATCAAATGTCAAGATTGCCTAAATTATGATAATATCTTTTGATGTTATATTGTGAAAAATTGTGCTGCTAATCAGCCTCTGGATAATTCTCATAGCAAAGATCTTCAACTCAAAATAAGGTAAGTAGTCATTGGAAATCAAGAGATGAACGTTAAGGAAAACTGTAGTTTTGAAGGGCTTGAAAGATTGACTTCAGGCCCTTAAAATGCGATGGGAAATCAGCATTCCTTGTTTGATGTAACGGTCACTTTTCAAATATTTCTTCAACTTGTCCAACATCATTGCCTATAAATAGGAAGGCATTTGCAACTGAAGACGACACAAGAGAGAGCACAAGCAAAGAACAAAAAGAAAGAGAGCCACATTTACAAATCAAGAAGAAGACGTTGAGAGAACTTGATACATCAAGCTTATATTGACATATCTATTGTGTTTATTTACTCCTTGTTATAAAGTGCATCTTATTATCTTTTTTGTATTGGATTGAGTTGATTAGCCGGAGAGTCGACTACAAAAGTACGGTTGAGGAGCAACGCGTACGTTGGGACACCTACAGTTGTAGGGTCGACACGTAGGTTGTACAATTAGTGAATAGTGTGTAACCGACCGACCTAATAAAAGAAAGATGTTCAAAATCCCAATGATGAGGGGCGCCTGTGGGTAGAGGAAGAGGTGTGGCCGAACCTCTATAAATAGCGTGTTTTGTCCAAATTTATCTTTCCGCATTTCTATTTCAATTATTTTATGACTTTGATTATTACCCTATTGACCTCCCTCTAGGGTGATTTTACTAGCTAAAGCGGGCCAACATCCGCCAACCCCATTGTTGCGTTTCTAACCTCCCTTCCATCTTTTCTAGTGATTTCCGAGTATGCATTTCTCACTCTTATGTCCTTTGTTTTTCTCTTACTAGGCCCTCTGCCTCTTCTCTTTCGATGAACGCCACTTTCCCTCTAGAAACGTTTCGCAATCGATGACATTCACGACCTAGAAAATCATAGAGTACTTTAAGTATTTATTAGCGAATGGAGAACTAATTTTTTTTGAAAATTTTAACATTAAAATTTAAAATTATTTTCACCCCAACCAAACACAACCTTGGTATTGAAACCACATCTAGGAGTAAGCTATATGGCTTTACAATTGCATTCATTAGTGTTTGTTGTAGTGTGATGGGCCCATAAAGTATATCCATAGGGAAACACACGTGTTGGTCTCGTAAGATCGATTAAGAATCCATCAACAGTGGGGTCCGTCAGCATTGGGATTTCATTTTCATTTTTGTTTAATAATTGCATTCTCGTATTAATTATATAATTAACTATTAAACAATGAATGGAATTGATCAACGTTTTTTAGTGACGGACCCACATGTCGTCAGTGGAGGATGAACACATGGTGGGCAGACAGCCAATGCCTTACCATCTGCATGCGTGGCGTCCAAAATTGGATCCATGTAGCCACACCTGCAATAATTCCATTTTTATAAAGATTTTTCCTTATTTGAATGCAATATTGGGGAATCAACTTGCCCTAACCTGGAAATAGTAGCAGATATAAAAATTATGGTCCTTGAGAGTGTTTCAAGTGCGGATTAGCCTAACTAGTTCTTTTTCAATTTTGTGTTCAATTAATATCACAGTCATATATATATATATATATATATATATATATATATATACATATATATATATATATATATATA
>JACYFF010031955.1:101197986-101214823 GCA_017589665.1 Selenicereus undatus
ATATATGTACCTATGTTTATACAGACGATATGTGAAAATTCACAAGATACTTTTCGTTTAGATACATATCACTCAATTTAATATTATACCAAGTAAGGATGGCTAAATGGACAAATTAGGTCAAGAGATATTCATTTAACAGTTGCTTCATAAGCAATGCTTTTTGTGAACTATGATAAAAAGACGGTATGATTTGTGCATAGGATTGGAAACGGACAGCGGTTCAACAAAATTTGATTATATAACTTTATTAAATTAATAATTGGCCCTTCGATGATACTCGATCGAGATCAATGCGTTTGCGTCTATTACTTGTTCTTTCTCATAATTTTTTTGCCCTCAAATTATTTTAAAGATAAATATCTGGCTAGGATCTTCTTGATTTGTTTGGCTTGGGTTTGAGGGCTTGATTTGGCATCTAATAGGCCACGACCAGCTATGGCTAAGCTACGTAGATTGATTTTGTTTAATTTTTTTCTTCTTGATTTGGATGTTACTAAGTAGTTTCTGTAATATATCTTTTAAGGGCCAATCAACCGCTCAAACAAAAAAATCAAACAAACTGCAAATGGCGATTCCATCAATCAGGAGGATGATGTTGCACCCTTGGAGATGGAGAGGAACAATGACGATGGACAGCAACAGGAACTCCCGCTGAATGCTCAGCCACTACCCCGAGTCTTGTTCAAGGATACACTAGCAAAGAACAATCCAAACTTGGTTTACTTGTCGTACTCCAACCTGGTTTGGAACGTAGAGGATGAAGACTATGGCACATCGGATGGTGATGAACTCGAACCCAGTATGGAAGACGACCCCAGGTGCCCCACAATACAGCTGACAAAGGCGCAGAAGCACCGCTTTAGACAACCACGGAGGAATGCCATCATTATCAAAATGTTTGAGAAAGGCATGCGCTTCTTAAGATTACAACGTAGCCTCAAAGCCAAGTGGAAACTCAAGGGCGACTTCTCTTTGATCGACATTGGCTGTGACTATTACGTTACCCGATTCACCAATATGGACAATTATCGCCATGTACTCACTCAAGGGCCCTGGTTAGTCGGTGATAACTATCTCACAATACGCAGGTGGGTACCGAACTTCTTACCTAATGAAGCTCCAATACGGTTTTCAACTGCATGTATCCGTATACCCAATATAAGTATTGAGTATTTCGACCAGGAATTCCTTGAAATGATAGGGTCAAGAGTAGGTCGAGTCATCGGAATAGATCAAACTACAGCCAATGCGAACCGGGGTCGCTTTTCTCGTTTAAGCGTAGAAGTGGATCTCTCCAAACCTTTACTATCAAAATTTCGCCTACATGGACGTGTTTGGAAGACACAATATGAAGTAATTAAGTTCATATGTTTCAAGTGTGGAAAGGTGGGTCACCGAGAGGACCATTGCCCTATTTTCCCACCTACAGAGACCCAGTGTCCGACTACTCAAGAATTCGCTGTCCAAAATGATCCTACATAAACAATCCCCATGCCCAGACCTGAATGCGTGGAAGAATTTGGCCCTTGGATGCAAGTACGAAAACCTATGAGGAAGAAGACTACTAGAGCAAGCACCACTAATGCCAAAGACCCGTCAAGATCCATTCACGACCCACCCGCAGGAATCCATGTTGTGACCCGACCTGCAAGCACAAATGGCGAAAAAGGAAACAGCAAAGACCATGGAATGGTTTCCAACCCAGGACAACTATCTTTGGCAAGCATATCTCGTTACATAATATTGGAAAATATTGAGGATAATTCTACTGAGGATAACCAGGAGGATTTGGTGGCCTTTCCTCACTCAAAAAATATTACCCCACTAGAGGGCATAGAGGTGGAAATCCATGAGCAAAATATGGAGCAGGACATCTCAGCAGATGATGTAGAAGATTTGGAAATCACCCCCAAAGACAACCAACAAGCGATGAATGTCAATCTGATGAAGGACTCGCCGGGACCGAACTTAGCTACTGGGCCTAACAATTGGCAGGCAACCAAGCGGGCTGCACCCAAGGACCCTACGCCCACACGACCCCCCCTAAGCCCATACAATCCCCCCTCCCAAACACGCCCCCTAAACCAAGCCAACCCCGCACGGCCCACCAACCGAAAGCCCACCTCTCGTGAAACCCGTTGATGCCAACCCACAAAGAAAATTTTCACATCCCACCCAATAGCCAAACATCAAGACCCACTCCTAAGCAGCATCATTGCCCATTCCCCTATCATCGACGCAAGACTATTGCTCTGGACCCGACAACCCAGACTTGTCACTCCAATGACCCACCGAACACCAAACATGGAAACTCTCATCCTTTGGAAATGGAGACCTCACCAGGATTGCATGGCCAGCGAGTGATAAGCACCACTCAGGAACTATGCCTGGGCTTAAACTCTTTTTGATAATTTAGATATGGCAAATGTAGATGTCGTTCCCTCTAAGTATGCTGATCATGCGACCCAATGAGAAATGGGGCCAACTACCACTTTTTGATAATTTAATGAATAGACACAACTCTATGTCAAGAACCAACTCCATAATGATATGGAATTGTCAAGGTGCCAGAAGTAAGGTTTTTTTCAACACTCTGGCTGAACTCCTACGTAGATATGATCCTTCAATCTTACCATTGGTTGAGACTAAAATACATGGTGCCCTCGCCGACGATATTTGTAGACGTTTAAAATTCGATGGCATCTACAGAATGGAAGCCCAGGGATTCCGCGGAGGAATTTGGCTCCTTTGCAAAACCGACATTGTTGACCTGAAACTCCTCTAATCAGACTCACAGTTTGTCACAATGAAGGCGACTCAAACTGGAATGCAACCATGGGTCTTCACCGCATTCTACGCAAGCCCCAACAAAATAATACGTCAGGGTCTCTGGAGGGAACTCCATGAATACAGACACCCATGTCATCGCCTATGGTTGCTTGCTGGTGATTTTAATGACACCAAAAACATGGAGGAACAATTTAACTGTGGCGAAGATCTTACCAGAAGGTGCAACAATTTCAACCTTTGGATCGAGAATACTCAACTATTGGACCTACGATTTATTGGACAACGATTTATGTGGACTAGAGGCAACTAAGTGGAAACAAGGAAATATGCTCGTCTTGATCGTGGCCTCTGCAATACACACTGGAGGACACTATTTGAGGAAACAAGTGTTCGCCACCTCCTCCAAAACAAATCTGACCACTTCCCTCTCCTTATAGCTCCCCACGGGTTCACTCCACTCCAACCTGCACTTCGACCCTTTCGTTTCTAGGCTGCATGGCTAACACACCCCTCATTTGAGGAGTACTTGAAGGAGTGCTGGAAGCAGCATGTACCACTCTACCCTTTACTCTCTCAAGTTTCCTCAGATCTGGAGGATTGGAATAAGTCTGTCTTTGGGAATTTATTCCATAAAAAAAGTGAGCTTTGGGCCCGGCTAGAAGGCATACAGAAACGACTCCCTTAACACGAAAATGGACACCTCCTATGGCTACAAGCTCAACTTCAAGGAGACTTAAATGCAGTCCTGGAACAAATCGAAACCTTCTGGTTTCAAAAATCTAGAACAGAAGCTATTCGGGATGGAGACAAAAACACCAGTTACTACCATCTTTCCACCATTATTCGTCGGAAGATTAACAGAATAGAACTCCTCCAAGACCAACATGGCAACTGGCTGGATGACAGATCAGCACTCCAAGACATGGTGAGAAAATACTTCTTGGATATTTACACTGATGACAATCCACCATTTACACCTTATAGCCTCCCTACGAATTGCTTCTCACAGCTCACAGAAATGGAACTTCGAAGTTTGGAGAGACCGTTCACAGAATGTGAAGTTCGAAAAGCACTATTTGATATGAACCCATACAAAGCTCCAGGCCCGGATAGTTTCCAAGCATTGTTCTACCAACGCTGTTGGAACCTCACTGGCCATAAACTTACTCAGCTAGCTCTTAACGTGCTTGATGGAAAATCCCTTCCGGATGGGCTAAATGAGACTCTCTTGGTTCTTATTCCAAAGATTGAAAACCCCCAAATGTTGACTCAACTCCGACCTATTGGCCTGTGCAATGTAACATACAAAGTCATCACAAAAGCCATCATGAACAGGCTTAAACCCATCCTAGAGAAAGTCGTTGCTCCAACCCAAGCAAGCTTTGTCCCTAACAAACAGATCACGGACAACACTATCATCGTCCAAGAAATGTTGCACTCGATGAGACGCAAGTAGGGATCCCATGGCCTTATGGCTATCAAACTTGACTTGGAAAAACCTATGACCGAATTAGGTGGCAATTCATACGCGAATCACTTATTGACCTTGGTATCCCTATCAAGCTGGTGGAAGTAATTATGGTGTGTTTGGATAGTTCAGAATTCAGCATACTTTGGAATGGAGAAAGGACTACACCTTTCAAACCAACCAGAGGCGTTCGCCAAGGGAACCCGCTATCCCCTTACCTCTTTATCCTTTGTATCGAAAGACTTAACCACCTCATTAGGGAAGTGATTGAGAATGGGATATGGAAACCCGTTGCTGCTAGTTGAGGAGGGCCGTTTTTATCTAATCTCTTTTTTGCATATGACCTCAATCTTTTTGGAGAAACTTCAAAGGAACAAGCTACTACTATTAAGAGGTGCCTGGAACGTTTCTGTGCTGCGTCTGGACAAAAGATTAGCCTTCATAAATCAATGGAGTACTTTTCCAAGAACACACATGACGACACAAAACAGGAGATTAGCAAGGAGTTGGGGATTCCAATCACTCAGGATCTTGGCAAATATCTTGGGCTGCCCACCATAAATGGCAGAGTCACAAGACATACATTCCAAGCCATCTCAGAAAGGGTCACCAAAAGACTTGTAGGCTGGAAATCGTGCACCCTTTCCATGGCTGGACGAGCTACCTCAGTCTAATCTACCATTGCATCTATACCTTCCTATGCCATGCAAACAGTGCGATTGCCTCGATCCCTATGTGACGAGATCGATAGGAAATCCAGAAGATTTCTGGGGCGGGGGGAAACGGAACAAACGAGAAGTATCCATAATGTCTCTTGGGGTCAACTTCTTAAATCAAAACGATCTGGAGGGCTTGGGCTTCGGACCATGCGAGAAACCAACGCTGCCTTTCTCACCAAGTTAGAATGGACACTAATGGAGGAAAAAGAGAAACTGTGGTCCCAGGTCCTACGGCTAAATAATGTCAGTCACGTTGTGATATTGACATGTTTAAACCTAGAGCCAATGCCTCAAATACTTGGCGAGGAATTCTGAAAAATGTGAACTTCTTGAAACAAGGCATAAGAACTGAGATAGGCAACGGACAAACCACGCTGTTCTGGCACCATAATTGGGTGGCTACCACTCCACTTGCCCAACATACCATCAAAGCTATTCCCCCTCACTATCATGACCATACAGTTGCCGATTACTGGGACCCCTAGGTGGGCTGGAAATGGAGCTTCATTACTAGGCTACTGCCTGATGAATGGCTGAAAAGAATAACAACATTTGAAATCACCCAAGGAGGAGATAGTGATGACCAACTTGTGTGGGATACCTCCAATGGTGGGTTCACACTCAGATCTGCTATGACAATCATTAGGGGAAACATCCAAGAAGAAAATGACCAACTTTGGAAGTTGATTTGGCGCACTCCCATCTCTCAAAGGATGCGGTTCTTTCTATGGCTAGTAGGCCATGATCGACTAATGACAAACTGCAACAGGTTTACTCGAGGCCTGGCTAACGATCCTAGATGTAGAGGTTGCCTCTGCAAAGATGAGACTGCTATCCATCTGCTACGAGATTGCAAGACTGCCACGGAAATTTGGAACCACCTGGTACCCTCTCGACTAAAGAGGACCTTCTTCAACCTACCCCTAAAGCCCTGGCTCCTTGCTAACATGGAGGAAAACTCTCACCACATGGACGACTGGGTAACCATTTTCGCCACAGCCGCTTGGTGGTTGCGGAAATGGAGAAATAAATGTTGCTTTGAACATCCAGATTTCCAACAATACCAAGCTCTAGAATACATAATCATGAAACCAAAAGAAATCATTACTGCATTCAAAGATCTGCCCATCTCCAACAATGGCACTGTGGACCCGGGAAAAAAGGAAACACTCATACGATGGCATGCACCTAAAGAAGACTGGATCAAATTAAATGTTGACGGAGCGTCAAAAGGTAACCCAGGAGTAGCAGCGGGGGAGGCGCCTTTCGGGACCACTATGGCAACTGGATCAAGGCCTTTGCATGTAACTTGGGATGGTGCACCTCAGTTAGAGTTGAAATCCTATCGTTGCTACAAGGCTTACGCACTGCTAAGGAGTTGAGATTCACAAAAGTGGAAGTGCATATGGACTCCCAAATCACCTTGAGGAAAATTCAGACACCTTGCCAACGCAATCAACCTCTTTACTTCATCATTAAGGAATGCCAGGAACTAATCTACAATTATGAATGGGAGGTGAAGCTTCAACACTGTTACAGGGAGGCCAACAAAGTAGCCAATTTTTTGGCAAATCTAGGGGTCCAACAAGATACTCCAATTGTAATCCTTGATTCTCCCCCAGCTGTTGCTCTTCCCTTACTTCTTGATGATGTATCTAGGGTCTATTGGCCTAGGCGTATCCACACTGAATAATAGTAACTAGGGACATTTGTCCCTCTTTCACACCAATATATATATATATATATATATATATATATATATATATATATATATATATATATATTTGTCATATTTTTCAAACGATTTTATCATATTTTACATGTAAAATTGTTTGCGAGAGACAACATTAGGAGAATTTGTAATATATACCACATCCACAATTTGAACATATTAGTCAGGATTTAAAATTGTGTAAGGGCTTGTACATTGGAAGATAAAATCATAATTCATAAACTATCAGCTTTTGATTAAGTTTCAGATATATTGGTTGCTCCCTTCATATGAAAAATTATTACAACAAACATTCATAAATCCTGACTAGCTACTTCAAAACCTCTTTGATTTGAGGCCTTGCAGAAGGACAAGATCTGGGCGTATCCTATGACTTTGAAGAGCATCTCATCAGACAAATAATATTTTTTGTGTTGTCGCTGTCTTAAATGGCCAAGTTTGCTAGCTTGGTGATTTATGCACTCCAAGGATGGGTACTCACATTATGCCTTCCAAATATATCTTGAGCATGAAATTCTTGTCTTGTCTCAATAATTGAGTGTCCTCCTTTTTATTGACGTAAAGCAAGCCATGTAAGGAACACCGACAAAGCTCCGAATAGGTGAAAGACGGTTGCGGTCCCCTTAACGCACCTTTTATACACAAGTTATTTTCTGACTATCTATAAGCATTATAAAACATATAAAAGTGAGTAAATTTTAGTAATATAGCCTCCTTAAGTTGTTGAATCTAATTTATGACCCCCTTCAACATTGACTGTAACTTCGCCCTTGATGAGGTCACTAAATTCCTTGTGAGAGGGACTATACCTGATGTATGTAACAAGTTGCAAACATGCAGGCTGAGGAGATTTATTCAGTATGGGAGACATTGTTGGACTATGAAAGTGGGCATTGTCGTACATTGATAAAAATACAAAAAATATGAAAATAGTTGTTATCCTACATTGATAAAATTGAAGGGTTTGAGCATGTTTATAAACTTGTGAGTTTCTCCATTCATTGTCACTTGATTTTGGGATGAAACCTCATTTGAGCATATATATATAATATATAGATGACTCTTTATTTATAACCCAATTGATATAAAAAATTTAATTGACACACCCTAAACATATTTCGAGTACACTATGCTCCATGAGCTGTTGTGTATTGTATTGTCACTTTATTGTTTTTCGCCTGTCCTCATCTTAGCTAGAATATGACAGCCACCTAATACCTTACTGCTTTGAAGCTGTTTCTGTTTGTTCTTCGTTTTCAGCTGTTCATAAATGTCGACATCAGAAGCAAAATAATGCATATACTGTCTTGCTTAAAGAAACTAAAAAAGTTATGCTTTTAACTAGTGACCTGATTATTTCCATAATAGCCCTTGTACGTGCGTTCTTTGATTCTCTACAATGTTTAATAAGTGGGATCCATGTTGAAGACCTTTGCATGCAAACTAGGTTCAAGCTTCTTATACTATACCTACTTACTTACCTAATGGCGCCACGAATTAGTGCTGGAAAGTTCGGTTCGCATACTATCCCTTTGTACATGCAACTGGTGGTACGTAGGGTGCTAAGATTTAGAATGACCTCCAGTTCTCCTAAGATAATATTTTCTTTGATTATTTCAAATTTAGATTTTTGATCCATATGAATAGTATATAATTCTCTTACTCATTTTCTTAGGATAGATTTTTACCTTCTTATTTTTCCTACATTGAACATGTAAGGGTTAATATTCTACCATATTAGTATAAATTTCCAGATAATTAAAAATATTAATCAACTCTTTATTTTCAATTTCCAACAGTCTCTCATTTACTAGTAATTAAGAAAAATCATATAATCTTAATCCACAGTGGTCCTAAAAGTTTGCATTGTTTTGTATGTATTATAGTCGTTGCTTGGTATAGTGGCGTCCCACATCTCTTTCAAATACCGGTAATTTTAAGGAAAAAATATTATTTCTTTTGTTTTCATGGTGGGACCCTGATTTATTTCTTATGCTTTGTTTGATTTAACTTTATTGGAGCCCCAGAAAAAAGTTGCTTCCAAACAATCTCCTGGACTTCAAGAATTTTTCTATCTTATATGATGAGGAGATGCTTTATTTACTTGCCTTGGATCAATTCAATTAAATCCAAAAAACGCTTCATGTAAAACCATTCACCTTTGATGGGATTATCAGAGATCTACGTGTCAACATTTTCTTCCATTATTTTTTGATATCACCTTGTCCGCATCTCTGTATGGGACCCTGCATACACAGTTGATGAGTTGCTAGACTCTTCTTGGTTGTCGAGATATCTTCTTTGATTGATTATAGGTGGATGAAATCTTCCTCTTGTTCATTATGTGAATACATACCTTGCAAATATATGAGAGTAATTGGAGTATCCTATTGAGATACCAGTGAAGAAATTACTTAATATATTAATATTGACTGATTGATTATATATAAAAAAAACCTCGTCTTGTTTATCTCATAACCTAAAGACTTTTTTTTTAGAATAAACGAACAGTTAATGAAGAGACTTTTTTTAAGAATAAACGAACAGTTAATGATTCTTCATTACTTTCTCATTCAAAATTCAAAATTTTGACGCCTGGTATATTTGTAAGTCATGTTTGGTAAGAAGCTTTTGGGGGTCAAAAAGATGTTTGACCTTGGTCAACAAGCTCCTTTATGTGTTTGGTCAAAATTCAAATTACTATGTTGCTCATTTTTTGGGTCAAAATTACGTTCAGTGATATTCAAAACAAAACACATACTTTTTTGCTAACATAATATTCATTCATTCATTTTACTTGCTCTAACTTCTTTCTCTTCTACACTCCCTCCTTCAACTCAAAAACTCAAAGAAGGAAACCATCCATGAGGATTTGTACCCAACAATTTAATGATTTTAATTTAAATATTTTCTTTAGTTTAATAAATAATGCAGGTTAATTAGTTTTTTGAGATGTAAAATATTCAAAATATTATTATCTCATATAAATTATTATTAAAAAGGAAATTAAGTTAATGTTAAACAAAAATATTGTGATAATAAATATCAAATCAGGGTGAAGATATAAATGTAATTCTATATATTTCATAAGTCAATTTATAATTCATAATTCATGTTGGAAAAAATAAATACGCAATAAAAATAACTTCACTATTAAAAAAATAATGAAATTATGTTATGGGTATAAGTGAAATTTTGTCAAGTAGTCTTTTTAGAAACAAATAATTTTACTAAGCACTTTTTTTAGAAACAGTTAATGCAATCAGCTAAGTCAAATTAATAGCTGATACAATCAACTAACAGCTAGCAGTTAATACAATCAGTTAATAACTAATAACTAATAGTTGATTGCTAATAGAGTCATTATCTTTTTTTTTTTCCAAGACCCAACTAGGGAAAGATTTTCCAAAGTGTGGAGGAGATATCACATCACATGGAAAAATGGGGGAATATCATGTGTTCAGCGAGAAAAGCGGGGGCCTAGTAGTTTGAGATAAACAATGGGTACACAGCAAAAATGAAGAAATAGAGCTTCAAAGCGACAAAAAGCCGCACTTGTGAACTTGAACCAATGAACAACTAGCTATTTGGCTCTGGAATTTCTCACAATTATGCATCTCTCATGTACTACATCTATATATAACATTGCTCTCATCGCCTCAGAAGTCTGTGTGCAGATCATCTTACGCAGGAAATCTTACTTCCCTAGTGGTTGCTTCCAGAAGCTATCTCTTGCTCATTAGTGTTATTACCTTGCCATCATAATGAAGGTATGTTAAAATATTAGTTCTTTTGGTTATATTGGTATTAGCTTTGCTCTTTTCCCCTTATGAAAAGTTTTCCGAAATGAAATTTTCATGCAGCTCTTCAGCTGGGTACAAAACAAGTTGAATGGGAAACAAGGGAGCAACAAAAATATTTCTCCCACTTATACAAGTAAGGGTCACCTTTGAACGTACTCTTTTCTCTCTTTGCGTTTAGGATGGGTTACGGATTAAATTGGCATATATATGCTAATTGCATCATAAATTAAGTAATCTAGAAGCATTTTAGAAGTATCAGTCAACTTCTTTGTTCATCAGATTCAAGGGTAAGATGATACATATATTGATTCATGCGTAAATTTTTTAATGGGTCGGAAGAATGGTGGACTCCTTAGTGGCTCAGCCTTTGCGCATAAGTTTTTTTTTTTGGCTATACAATGTTACAAGATGAATAGATTGAGCTGATTTTCAGTATTATATATGACCACGCTTCAATATGAACTCTAACTTTGCTCATGCAATGAACTTGATTGAAGCCATGATATACATCTAGTGAAATTTCAGCTGATTTAGTTGTTCATTGTATAGGGGAAGCAAAGGGGGAGTTCAGTGACTGGCCTCAAGCTTTCTTATTCATTGGGACACTGGGAACCAAAGATTTGAAGGATGACACCAAAGTGCAAAATCACTGCAATCTTGAGACACAAGAGTTGACGTCAGAAGAGGTAACACAGCTTCAGAAGGAGTTGAATGCCATGGTTTCAAACTGTGATCTTGATAGCCTTGCAACGTTAGAAGCAACTAAGGGAGAAAGAAGTGTTGATGGTGAAGAAGAAACTCATGATCAACACAAACAACATTTCGCAACGATCGCTTCCTGCAATAACAAAGCCATTCGTGAAAAATCCGTGCCTTTCCTTCTCAAGAAGATGTTCATGTGTGGAGCTGGGTTTGGACCTGTGCAAAGTCTGCGAGATCCTATGCTTTCAGCCCCTCAGACTAGAATGGAAAAGGTATTACTTCCTATGTCTCTGAATGACTTTACTCCTTTTTATTTTAGTTTGTCTGATTTTAGTTGTTCTAACTTTTATTTAGTCATCATACTCTAATACGATTATTCACATTTATCCTTTTTATAAAAATGGAACTGAAGCTAGCATGACTAACTCAGTAGTATTACTAAAATGAATGCAAGCTTGCAAGAACGGTATTATAAAGATTGTGTTCTTACTTCTCTCTCTTTTGGAAAACAATAAAATAAAAAAACAAAGTACCATTAAAAAGTTAGATCTAGCAAATGAGGCAGCTAAGTTCGAACTCATGTTAAATACTCAGAAATATACTGATGGTTTATGCACAATTAACATTAACATTAACTAGAGGGAAAAAATATATGGGTCATTCAAAGATGTTGTCCACTCTTATTCTAGGCTTTAGTGAAATTTAGTTTCAAATTGATTCAGTTAGTTAACTAAATACGCCTAAATTGTAACTTATAACTATACTATAGAAATGTAACAATCGACTAAATAGTATATATGTCATAACATATATCTACACTGTCGATAAATCCGGTTAACTATGTAGTTGGGCTTATTAAATTTGCCTAGTACTTTAGATACCACGAGCCCTTCTCTTTGGCCACCTGGCCTCTCTCTTTGACCATTTTATTATTGTGTTGTGCACACCCATTAATTGATCATTTGTGAATTTATTATCTTATCACGTAGATCTTGAGAGCACTACTTCACAAGAAGATATACCCCCAGAACCCATCCCCACCCACGTCCAAGAAGAAATACTTGGCGAGCGGACACTTAGCAAACACTAATAAGGATGATCATGATCAAGGAAACGAGGGAAGCAAATGGGTGAAAACGGACACAGAATGTAAGTGTTCGCTATTATCATTCTTCATTTTTCTCTCCATATGGCCCATATTATAAAAATGAATCTATATTCATTACTCTTTTCTCAAGATTGATACAATAGGTCCTGTGATAAGGCTCATCTAATCTAATATACTGTATACTTATCATTTCAAAGGGGGGAAAAATCAGTACATTAAGATTTAGGTGTGATAAGTTCATTTCAAAATCTGACTACGATAAATCAAATTTTATAAAAAGTTTATTCAATTTAAGATCGACTTTGTTAGATTTACGTTTGTCTAACTTGCTAAATGACAAATGTAAAATGTCATATATCGATCTCAACATGACCAGTTGTCTAAATAAACAATAATAACCTAAGTGAGGCATTAACTCTTTGCTATTGAGTCAATTCATGGCACATCTAATATGTCCCGCTGATTATAACACTGCTAATTTAAAGTTTCATAAATTCCAAAAAAAAAAAGCCAACTAATTGAACCTATGGGCAAAATTGACCCGAGACCCGAAACTCGAGCCGAATGACCCAGACCCATACTTGACCTGACATCCGAAATAGGCTCACTTGAAAGTAGATCCGAAACCCAAATTGACTCAAACCAAACCATATCCGATCCGAAATTTCCTACAAAGTTGCTCATTTTTGCATGACAAGTTTATTGGACAAAAAATCAGTTGAACCGAAGTTGACCCGACCCAAACCGAACACACCTGAAATGTCGCTTGACCCGAAACATGACCCAACCTAAACTTAACCCGACCCGGACCTGAACCGAATGACCAGTTTGCCAGGTCTAATTGTACCTAAAAATATGAAATTAGCAAATCTTGATTGGCCATCCTATCAAGTATTAATCTTTGTGTGACATTATTGAACATTTTGATCACTGCCAATGTTTCCGGTAAATGGGAAGTTGATCATGAGTATAATCTCTCTTTTCGTTGCAGATATTGTGCTAGAGATTTAACACACTAGCTCATATGACCCATGATGCTCTCTATTGAAGATATCAAGAACGTATGAGGTTAACCTGTAATTAATTAAAATGCAATCTTGGCTTTGATTTGAAGCCCTTTTTTGCCTTGGGGTCGATAATACAAAGTCGAAGCAGGGTTTTAGAGCTTTTAATTTTAAGCAAGATTGCATGAAAATTGCGAGGGAGTTGTTTTCGAAATCTTGATTACAATCAATCAATGTAATTTTTTTCTCACCTTTCATGAAAGTTGAGTATCTATTGTGGAATTTGTATGCTCATGTCTTCTTGTCCTAACGTGCTTAACCTTGTCCTTATCGAACATCAGGGCCAAGCCAAAAACAAGGTGTGCACAGTTTGGCTTGGGCTGATTTTTGGTTAGAACCAAACCAAACCATAATACAATGGTCTGGAAAATTTTCAGACCGAATCAAACCATAATTGCAAAGTCCCGAATGTTATGGTTTACAGTTTGTGTTACTTATGTTAAGTCACATGAAGTCAACTTTTACAGCATTTTTGAAACTAAAAGACGTAAAACAATAACATTTTACACTTCTAAGGGAAATAATTAAAAAGCTGCTGTGAAGGAGGAATTTGGTAGAAAATTTTGTACTGATGAATATACAGTTCTAATATGTGTGAGGCCTATATGTGTACGAAGGCATTGTCTGCAAACTTGCTAGTTACCTTAAGGTTGTTCCAATAAATATTCAAAAATACCTAGATAATAAATATCAGGCTAACTCTATCCCTCTTGTCCTCCACGTCGGACTTGGGTCAAGACACAAGTTATACGTCTCCACTTGGAACTAAGAAATTCATTATGACGTGCCTAGAACTGACATGATTTGTCTGAAGGAACCCTTCTTCTATCTTGTCTCCCACATAATGAAACTCAATATCAAGATGCTCACTTCTATTGGAGAGATTGAGTCGACTACAATTAGACCTGACAAATGGGTCATTCGGTTCGAGTACGGGCCGGGTCAAATTCGGGTTGGGTAATGCTCGGGTTAAATGACATTTCGGGTCGTTTCGGTTTGGTTCGGGTATGGTTTAGGTCGGATCGATTTCGGGTCAACCAATTTTTTGTCAAATATGCTCGTTATGCCAAAACAAGCAACTTTTTAGAAACTTTCTGGTCGGGTATGGTTCAGTTCGGGTCAATTCGGGTTTCGGGTCCACTTTCGGGTGAACATATTTCGGGTGTCGGGTCAGGTATGGGTCCGGGTCGTTTGGTTCGGGTTTCGGGTCTCGGGTCAGTTTTGCCAGATCTAACTACAATGTATTGTGCAACTTTGTTATCATAATTAAGAGTTACACGGATGAAAATCCTAATTTTCCAGACCAAGATCACTTGCAGTCTCTGACATAGCCCTATACTCATACAATGTAGAGGATTTTAACAAGGTTTTTCTATCTCTTGTTCTTATAAAAAAATAAAGAGCCAGTTCTAATATAAAATGTTATCAAACATGATTTCAAAAAGTATTTTCTCAAGTCTCTTCTCTCTAAAAGTTTAGAAATGAAAAAAAAAGACTTAAAACAGGTTTAAATTATGGCTTAGTGTAAGTAGCTAGCGTAGGGACCCAAACCTAGTAGGGTGTGACGACCAAGGTGGAGCATTGTTTCGCAATAACATCGCTCGCAGCAAAAGTTTAACCCGAACAACTCGCAGGCATTGGGGCAAGCCACTAGCTCTGATAACAGGCCACTGAGGAATTGTAACGCCCCCAACCCTAGAGTCAGGTTAGGTTTTTTTTTTCCTGGAACGAAACGGACAGAGTTTCCCCTGAAAATTGACCATTTCCCAGGCTCAAAGCCTTACAGTCACTTCCCTGCACTGAAAACAGCTATAAAGGGCTTAACTATATAACTCAACGGCCACCCGCCGGAATTCACCCGCCGGAATTCATAGCTCTACGGGCCACCCGCCCGGAGCACCACAACCAATACAGTTCAGTGTTTAAACAAATGAACAATTACAAGTATAGTCCTAGATAGTTTAGGTGGTGGCTCACACGGCCATATAGAGTGACTCTAAATGATATGCAATACAGGCATACAAGAACTTAACTCACAACCCATGACATCATAATACATATTGCAGATCACATACGAGCACCTCGCAAAGTCCTAGGCCAGCAATGAATTCATCTCGTCTTACTTGGGCCGACCTTTACCTGTTATTTCAAAAACCTGGGGAGGGAACAAAATAGATGGGAATGAGCAATTATCGCTCAGTGAATAACCCCCTCCCCTAAACAGATACTTTCACTGCAATAATAATCCCTCCCCTAAACAGATACTTTCAATACAATAATAACTTACGACCATTGTTCGTAATTCCTGTTCTTGAAGCCCTTATATATCGTTAAAGAACTGACCTCTCGCGTAGTGTACTCCAGTCACAATGCAAGAGAGATAGCATTTATATCAAGGCTGAAAACTTAAGAATAATTATACTCTTCGGACTTACCATCCATTCTTCATACAAACTCATAACTTTACTGAAGACAGATGGGGTATAACCCACAAA
Organism: Selenicereus undatus; assembly: GCA_017589665.1. Taxonomy (NCBI): domain Eukaryota; kingdom Viridiplantae; phylum Streptophyta; class Magnoliopsida; order Caryophyllales; family Cactaceae; genus Selenicereus; species Selenicereus undatus. The sequence continues at coordinate 101,213,871 of JACYFF010031955.1, forward strand.
TAGCCCTTGCTGGGATTTCTGTCGCGAAGGCTCAACTATAACACAAAACTTTATACAATGGTCAATGCATCAATAAAGCAGCTATGAACACTGCACTTTGGAATTTCTGCCTATGGCAGAACTATGAACTTTGAAACTTTGAAACTTCTGCTTAGTGGCATAACTATGAACTTAAGACTTTGAAACTTCTACCTATTGGCAGAACTATGAAACACTATGAAACATTGAACTCTGTAGTCTCTACCTATTGACCGAGCAATAGCCACTGAACTTTGAAACATTGAAATTGAAGTTCGATGTAAACTTTAAAAAGGAACACCGGGTTGGTTACGCTAAGAAGCCAATTGATGCAATGTAAATCACGCTTATTATTAGACCTCATAGATCCGATGAAGTAAGGTTACTTCACTACCAATGACTTGTCAATGGAAACATGTGACCGATAAAACATTTAGGAACGCTTAGAATTCCGATAAATAAGCATTCATAACGATGTCATTTCTATGCAAACACTATAAACAATGAGTACATGTAAACAATGAACTGTATATGATCAATAAACTTTATGTATTTGATAGCGCTATATAATCAATAAACTCTATACAATGAATAAGCTACACATAAATCAATAAACTCTATATAATCAATAATCATTAAACGTTCTATAATCAATTAACGACATATAATCATTAAACTTGGTATAATTGATAATTTTCTAGAATCGATAAGCTATTAAGCTATATCGATATAATCAATAAACTTCTTATCATCGATAGACTACTTCTTTTCATGTTTATATGTATAACGCTAAACCTTAAACCTCATATCAATCGTTAAATCATTAAACTTCATACAAATCGATAAAATCGATAAATCGTTAAACTTCATATAAATCAATAAAATCGATGAATCGTTAAACTTTATATAAATCGATAAAATCAATGAATCGTTAA
>JACYFF010031955.1:101234348-101279335 GCA_017589665.1 Selenicereus undatus
ATTAATAGAGCTCGACGTTCTCTTTCATCTGGTATTAGAGCCACGTGCACAAAAATAGTTATAATTATTAAGTTAATTAATGACTAATTAAGCTAATTAACTGCAATTAATGCTTGAATCATCACCTGCTTGTCCTGGTCCTAATTATTCACACATTGTCCACTCACCTGAAGGTACTACTTCGTTAGCACCTCAATTAAATTATATTACTGATATAGTTTTAGAATTAAAAACAGAATTAGCTAAAATTAAGACTGAACTGAAGGAGCTTAAGAATCAGTTAACCGTTATCCACCTTTCTTTTATCAACGAAGTTAGACATAGCTAAAAAGCTACTCCTAGTATTAGATCTCCTTTTCAACATAAATATCCTTTCCAAAACCCAAAAAACAAGATTTCATTTCTTTTGCAAGAAATAAAAATCCAAAAAGAAGTAGGAGAACAATCCGGTAAAAAATCGACTGAAAAGAAAGAAAAAGAAGATGGAGTATGAACAATATACGCTTGAAGAGCTACAAAAAATGTTTGAAAAAGAACAAAATCCGGATGAATTAAACAAAATCATGGGCGTAATTAGTGATAAACATGACATTTTGTCTGATGATAATGAAGAAACCAGTAATATCCAATTAGAAGAAGAAACATATCAACAAATGAATCTAATTAAATTAGAAGATCTCAAAGCATTTCCATTAGAAGAAAGTAGGAGAAAACTTGATAAGAAATACAGTAAAATGACTATTGAAAACGAAATCAATGAGATTAGAGAAGAAATCGCCCTATGTGAAACGGAAACTGATCTAGTTAAGAATATCGTTCCTAAACCTAAAGAATTTGATGAACCATCTAGAAGAAATACTCATTTTCTAAGACCTAGGTACGTCCCAGCAGAACGTACAAGTAATTTTTCCTTCTGGTTTATCCCAAGGAAAACCACAACTTATGAAGAAATTGACCTTACCCCAATTAGCCAAACTGGATATATCTTAAACATCGATGGAGCCCGTAATAGAGAGTGAATTTTTTGAGCACTGGAAAAGATGAATGAATAGTGTCTTAAACGTAAATACTACTTGGACTGCGGCAAACTTCCTAAATTATATCGAACATAGTTTCTCTGGCACTGTAGCTTACTGGTATAATTCATTAAGTGAAGATGGTAAAAATACATTAAGAGCAATGGAAGCACCAGCTGCTATGTTCAGAATTTTGTGCAAAGAACTTAAAACTGAATTCATTGGAGCTAAACTTGATTCTGAAGAAAAAGCAAGAGAATGGCAAAGAAAGTTAATGACATAGAATTATGAGATATGAGATATCTGAAAAAGTATATTGCTGAATTTAGTCAATATTATTACAAAATTGGGCATAATGAAACCAATCTTGGTATGTTCTATCATAAATTGCCATATCCTACAAATTCCATAATAAATGAAAAATATATTGCATATCTTGAACGAGCAGATGTCATTGATACCCTTGGTTCTAGAATCTCTTATCTAAGAAAATTTGGTCAATGATCAAAACCTTGATCTCCAAAAGCAAAAGAAAATTAAGAAGCAATTCCCAACTTGTTAGGATTCGCCTCACCAATGGGGAAAGGAACCTGAGAAAAGAAGAAAAAGAAAATTTTATAAGAAAAAGTGCTTTAATAAGTAGAGAAACGAGAAACATAGGAGAAAATGCTATAACAAATCGAGTCCTAAAAAACAAAGATTTTTTAGGAAAGCTGCTTGTTGCCCGACAGAAAAAAACAACTGCAAATGTTGGGTATGTGGAGAAGTAGGTCATTATGCTAATGAATGCAAAAATAGAAAAAAAAAACAAACTTATTGAAACCTTGGGAAGTCTAGATTATGTTGAGCTTAGTGAAGACGAGGCATTACACCTAGCCCTAAGTAACAATAAAGGAATTGTTGAAATTATATTGGACAATGAATATGAAGCAAGTGATTATGAAGAAACAAGTCATATGATGGAAAGTAGTTCGGTTAGTCTTGGTGATTTTCAAGAAGAAGAGTTTGTTGTAGACAATGATCATAAAGAAGTCAAAGAAGATTAGGTTCTTCCCATAATCCAAAAAGACGTGATCTATAAAAAAATCCATCTTTTAGTTAAAAAGCAAACACGTATGTGAAATGATGGAAGGAGATCTGGAGATAAAGGATTGTGAGTATGATGTTGGAGAAGTTAATCTTACTAACTGGGAGAATATCCTTAAGCATAACAAAGATAGAAAGTATAGATATATCCATGTCGGAAGCCTCCAAGTTCAAATCACTCCATTATAATATTATGGTAAAGATATTGATCTTTACGCTTTACTCTGTGATATTAGGCATACCAAATTTAATAATCAGATAATCACAGGGATAAAAATCAATTTATGTAATGGGTCAGTAAGATTCAATTTCCAACTAGGATATTATGTGAGTCTAAAAGATGAATTTGCTAAAAACTTCCTGTCACTTAAGATAAAAACAGTAGGGATGGATATGAAAAGAGCAGGATATTCTTCAAGGATATTTTGAAAAATTATCTACAAATTAGATAATACAATAGACCCTAAAACTAAGGTAACAATGATAGAAACAGAGAAATTTGAGAGTCCCACCCCCATGAAAAAATCTAGAGAATTAAATCCAATCCTTAAGAGATAAAAATTGACTGTTCATGGATATCTAGCTTTGTCAATCCTACAAAGGTCAATAAGAAAAATATAATAAAGACTGATGGGGAAGGCAAAATCACCATTAAACCCCAATTATTAAGAAGTATGAGTACAAGGTCAGATTGGGGAAAAGGATCTTCATCCGCCAAAGAAGAGCTTAAGGAAGATGATACTATTAGCATGAACAGTGAAATGAGTAGAATGAGTTTTGAGGCTGCAAGGCCCAGCATAGATCGAATAATGGGTTTAGATAGAAAAGTCATTGGGTACAAGACTAGAACTGTTAGCGAAACCATCTATGAGGATGAATTAGTCAAAAATATGACTCTGAAAATATGCTATGAAGCTACAAATGCAAACTCTAATAGCATCTATATCCCAATAAAAGTATGTTTAGAGGGATATAATAAATATGAACTTTGTGCTTACATAGATAGTGGTTGTTCTGTATGCTTTTGAAAAATATCATTATTTTCTGAGTTTATGTGAAAAAGAGCTAAAAATCATTTACAAGTAAGGATAGCTGATAATAGTGTTATGAGCCACAATGAAGTCATAGAAGGGTTATCCATAGAATTAGAAGGAGATCAATGCATTATACCAATTCTATGGGCTACTGATCAACCCTCTCATGATATGATTATTGGAAATAATTTCCAAAGATTACATTCCCCATGCACCTAAACTATAAACCAAATAATATTTACAATTAATGGTCACTCAGTCCCTATTGAAAAATTAAGTAAGGCTTATACTCATCAAAAAATTGAATTCACACGCAGCCAGCGTGGTGAGAAGGTAATGTCTGCACAATGAGAAGTAGCACTGAAAATCTCATTACTTGAGTTATCTATTAAAGAGTAGATTGTTGAACAATAACAAAAATTACGCAAGAAACTCTACTCTGACAATCCTCTAAAATTTTAGGATAAAGACAAAACATTTGCTAAGATCACTTTATTAAATCCCAATACTATCATCTGAGTTAAACAAATGGTGTATACCCACCAAGACATTCAAGAGTTTAATAAGCAAATCAAAGAACTTCTGGATAAAGGAATGATTAGAAACAGTAAGAGTTCTCACACTAGTCCCGCTTTTATGGTAAGAATCATGCTGAAGAAAAAAGAGAAAAAGCTAGAATGGTAATCAATTATGAAAAGATTAATGATACTACTGTCTTTGATGGTTACTATATTCCTAACAAAACAATTCTTTTCAACAGAATTCAAGGACCTTTTGATTCTCGAAAATGGATTGCAAAAGTAGTTATTGACAGATAAAAATGGTTGAGGAAAGTATTCCTTTAACTGCATTTAGTGCCCCACAAGGTCATTACGAATGGATAGTAATGCCATTTGGTCTTAAAAATGCACCCCAAATATTCCAGAGAAGAATGTATAACATCTTCAAAGACCTTAATCAATGTTGTCTAGTTTACATTAATGATATCCTTATCTTTTCCAAAACCATAGAACAGCACAAAGATGATGTCTTAGCTGTCACGCAGAGATACATTGATCATGGTATCATACTTCGTAAAAACGAGTGCATTTATGCTGAACAAGAAATTGACTTTTTAGGCTTAGAGATAAAAGCTGGACAAATCATCCTATAAAAGCATATTCTGGAAAAAAATAGAAAATTTTCCTGAAAAAATTGAAGATAGAAAACAACTAGAAAGGTTTCTTGGATGTCTTACCTATGCTTCAGATTTCATTAAAGATTTAGCTAAGCTGAGAAAACCATTGTAGCAAAAACTCAAAAAAGACGTAAGTTGGACATGGACCATCAATGATACAAAGATTGTTCAAAACTTCAAAAAGATGTATAAAAATCTTCATGTTCTTAATTTGCCTAATGAAGGAGATGATTTAGTTCTTGAAACAGATGCCAACAATGAACACTGGAGTGCAGTACTCAAAATCAAAGAAGGAGAAAAACTCTACAAATATTGCAGTGGAAGTTTTAATAAGGCAAAATACAACTATCCTACAATGGGGAAAGAAATCCTTACAGTCATAAGGGGAATTGAAAAATTCTTAATCTTTTTATCCCTAAAACCTTTTCTTATTCGAGCTGATTGCAAATGAATACTTGGTTTTGTAAAAAAGAATTTATTAAATATGCAAGCGCAAGGGCGACTCATGCGTTAGCAATGATGGCTTAACCAGTTTTTCCCCTCTATTGAATATATACAGGGATCAAAGAACTCTCTGACAAACAGTTTAACTCGAGAACTCGCAAATGGTGATCATCAAAGTTGACCTCCTGCCAGAAAAGACGAAAATCATTTACGAAATGTCATTCCTACTAGAACGGGTTACGCCTTCTAGTAAAATCCTTATTGATAACCTAGAATTCCATACTAAAAGTAGATCACGTTTTGGTCTGCTTTCTACTACCTACCTAATAGCCCAAAGATTTTCCCTTCTTGAGTTACAAATTAGTTACCTTCGGTTTCCTTATGATATCCACGAAAAAATAAGTTCTCATGTTCAAGAAAAATGGTTCAATGAGTGGTATGCAACCTGCATCGACTTTTATCATCATTATTCCTATGATATTTGGGAGTCTTGGAGTACAATGATCTACTTTCCCGACAGATCTAGAGTTGGTGGCATTTGTTTCCCAGTAAATTCATTATCTCCAAATGATCCTGTTTTTAAAGCCTAAAAATACGAGATGGTACTTTACTTCACAGAAGTCCCAGATCCAAGATTTTCATTTTTTTCAACCTTAACTAAGTTCCAGCAATGTATGTTCAAAAGGTTCCATTGGATTCTTACATCTCCTGAGGGTCCAACAAAAATTCTAGTTCGCAGATTCCTAACTTTAGAGGTTTATAGCGGTTTAATTGAATATAAAGATAGAAAAGCCAAACCAGCCCATTATCTTGTCCAAATCGTTGATTGCAATGATCCCAATGATGAACGATAAAATTGGATTCATGGAGATCTGGTACATCTATTTATTGATCCTGCATTATCAAGGGTATTGGATTTTTTTAACATTTATCATCAATGTTGGGAATTAGTCGAACGAGGAAAAAAATTAATGCATTGTGGAAACACTACTTTCGCATATAATAATGAATTCAAAGACTACATGAAGGTGGAAGGAGCGGTATCAGAAGATATTTTTGATTATCGCTTTGATGTTGGAGTTGGAAAATTCTTATCAGAAAAAAGAAAAAAATATCTCCTTGAATTATTTGAATAATGGGATCCAGAGCATCTTAAGTAGCTTAATGAAGACTTTGATGATTATCCAGATAATGATGGTCTGGAAGATATAATAAGAGATGAAGGAATGTAGAATCTCAATAATGATGACTAGTCTTGTCATCACTAAAAGCTCTGAAAAGTGGCTGCCCCATTGTTGTACTATTTCGACAAGTGTCTGATCTGTAAAATAAAGTGTGTACTGTAGAGTCAGTATGTACTGTAGTCATGTGAAAAATCTTTATGTACTGTAGCAATTAGGACATCCTATGTACCCCCATCCCCTCTATAAATAAAGAGGTCGAGTGCTAAGAAGGGACACGGTCATTTGATTGTTCTTGAGCAAAAGAGAAGTTGGGATTCTCCATTTCTCTATGAGCAATCATCTCTAATGATCTTAGCTTAAGTCCAACTTCAAAGCTTTCCATTGTAATATTTACACTTTCACACTTTCAATAAAAGAAGTTTCCCAGTAGGGAACGTTATCTAATTGAACCTTATTGCCTAAATATTATAATTTCTTGATTAAAGTCTCACTATCTTTGAAAAAGATTAAAAACTTGATTAGTGACTACGGTCTGAGGTAGAAAACGAAACAGATCTGTGTTGTGCCTGATCTAAGGAAGGCGGGGTTGGGATTAACAATCTCTGTAAACTGGAAGCTAGAGGAACGCCAGGGTTCAGCGTCGACTAAGTTCAGGTAACGGTCAAAACTCTCTAATTAAGTTTTAATTATTTTTGCTAAGCATGGTGGGCCTACAACGACAGAAATTATAACATATAAGATATAAGTAGTAGATTGTGATAACTAGTACCAGTAAAGTCATTATAAGAAGTTTAATCGGTTTAAACAAGCTTATTTCCTGAAAAAAAAAACTCCTAAAAAATAGCTTATTTATACGTTTTTCTTATTCTAGTTCCAGGGACTATTTTGCAATTTTTAAAAAGTCAAGGACTAAGTTGCTAGGAAAACTGCACCTAGTAACTATTTCGTAAAAATATTGGCCCCTAATAATAAGTAAACCCAAAATAGTAGGCACCAGAAAATCTATTTTCAAAACAGAGGGCCCTAAAAATTGTTTCCATATAATAGTAGGTACCCTAGGGTAATAAATTGCTCTTTTTGTCTTTCTTCTTCTTAGAATGATCCTTAAAAGATGAATGACCCAATCCCAAGCTAGGCTCTTTAGAAGTCACAAGAACAAGGCTTTCAATATTTGAGTCCACCAGTTGAGGTGTAGGGCCAATATTGGGCCCAATCTTAAGTACAAGGCCCAGCAAGATAGGAGTCTCTAGAATAGCTGGCTCTATACTATTATGGTTGGGGACAGGGCTAGATATGGCATTAATAGCTAAGGCATCCTCCCTAGTCTCAAGGAAATTACAGCTAGCTATGCATTGAAAATTGTTAAAATTGTTTCCTGAATTTGAAACTGAAAGGCATACTCCCGTTAGTGATGTTAAGGCATATATTAATACGTCAATGACCTTTTAGACTTGATAAAACACCACTTGAATCTATGGATAACTTGAGCTTAGTAGAGAAAGGAAAGGGTTGGCTTATACCCTTCATGACCTATGTCTTACAAAATATCCACAATATATTTCCTTTGGGTTAGATTTGTACCATTTGGTGATCTGAATGCCTCAATACCCATGAAATATCTTAGGTGTTGTAGACGCTTGATTGTGAAAGCCCTGTGAAAATTTAGCTTGAATTGGTGGATGCATGCAACAACATTGCCTATGATGATAACATTATCAACATCCTCCTAGAGAGAAATCAAACGAGCACCATGGTGTCCTATAAATATGGAAAACCACCTTTTGGATTAGCACTAAAGACCTTGCTCAATTTAAAGTTTGGTGATTTCTTTATTCCACTATTTTGAAACCTGCTTGAGCCTTACAAAGATCTTTCCACTTTACAAACTTTACTGCATGTTGGCTATAATATAACGCTAAGGAGGTAGAATGCAAGCTTGTTCATCTAAGAAGCCATGAAGAAATGGATTATGTATATCCAATTGATGTAAATCTCATGTGTGTTTAGTAGCAAAAGTGGTAAGTATCCTAATAATAACTACGAAGCTCTACTACAAAAGAAAAAGCATGTTTATAAACTTTGTCTTTGACTTGATGAAACCCCCTGACTACAAATCAAGCCTAATATCTGTCAATAGTACACTATCTGATATAAATTTGATCTTATTCATCTATTTTAAATTGATAGGCTTCATTCCTGGAGGCAAGTCAATTGTGTTCTAAGTATCATTCACCTCAAGTGCAACAATCTCATATTCACTAGTAGAAACATTCATTTCTATGGTCCCATAATGTTGTCAAAGTAATCTTTTCCAAAGGCTTATTAGTATTTCATTAGCTGAAAACCATTTTCATGACACAAACTACACTTAATGCTTAATTTGATGTATTTCAAAATTTGACTGTAAATATGAGACAAAGGGAGTATTCTGCTCCATAATATTCGAAGCATTGAACAAAGAAGCCGAAGAAAATAAAGGATGAGATACACGAGGCTTTATAGGTGTCGCATTATCTACTTAACAAGTAAAATCCTTTAATTGAGCAAATGGTTTAGTAATACTTAGCCATCTTTCTCACATATACTTAGAGAATATAAGCAGTAGGAGCTTTAGATGATTGAGTATTAGCTTAAGATGTTGAAGGAGTTGGCTCAGGAGAATCTGGGTGATATAGTGTAGGTATGTTAGTGCAAGGTTTAAAGCATACAATATAGTTAAATTTCGATACTAAGGAACACAGTATCTTCTCCACCATGGTTACATCTTTGATCTTCTCCCTACAAATCCGCAGCTCGCTGCTTATCTACTTAGACCTACCATAATAACTTGTGGTAGATTTTCCATCTTTCATTTGGAGTCTCAAGTTCCCTCATCAAGGCTTGAAGTTGTGCAAGCGTCGCCCTTGCGGCTCCTTGATATTTCTTCTTTGTACAGTCCCAACTATCTTTGAAGTTTCCTTTCAAGGAATTGTCTCCACGATGGGACGATCTATTGCTTGGAATAGATAATTCTTTACCTTCAAATCTTTGAGCTATTTTGCTTCCAACTCTTTTTGTTGAGTATCTGTCAAAGTTAATTAATATTACTCCATCTGGTTCTTCAATTCTAGGTTTTATCAATGACCAATACTCCTTAAACTGAAGAAAATTCTCCATCAACATGCTTCAATGGTCATAGAAACCATCAAAATGTGAAATTGCTAGCTAGACAACCATGCACAAGATGTGGAGGAAAGAAAGGCACTATTAATTTGTTTTGTGGTGAAGAAAAAAACCTCCCTAACATGGCTCTGATACCACTGTAACAGCACACAATCATTCAAAGCTGTGAACTCTATGGGTAAAAGAGAGGTGAGATGTGACTATAAAACTTGAATTTTTATTCCGGTTCTGTGGCCTTCATACAGGCAAAAACAAAATGGAAAATACCACTAAAATAGGACTCATAACAACCCATAACATGCATAAACACACTACTAAACTAACTCTTAAAAAACATAACACAACATTCCACCAATCCCTAAAAATCGAAACAGCTTGGATAGACTCAAACTAGAAGATCATGATACTTAATGACCAGGTCAACTAACAGAAAGGAAGTAGCTAAAACTTCAACAACAAAGATCCTCAAATTTGAATAACAACCACATATGAACTTTGGAAAACGAAAATCTATTAACAAAAACTTGAAATTACAAATATAAAATTAAAGAAAAGCACCATGAGCAACAAAAACTAAAACCGAACATCACTTAGCTAGAATTCCAATGCAGCTTTAAATTAACCGTAAATGAAAATAAAATTATGAACCAAAGAGAATTTATGACCCAATGAATCTTGCTTTGCGTCTAGTTTAAATTCTTATGAAGTGGACCCCATGAGATAATAGTTTTGAGATTGAACGTAACATCAGAGAAGTATTACATATTGAGTGAGTATTACATATTGAGTGAGGTTAGATGTGGTTGGTGCTTGATGGAACCTGATGGAAAGGTGCGGGAGGGGGAGAAGGGTAGACCTGCCAAATGGGACATTAAGTTTGGGTACGGGTTGGGTTAAGTGATATTTTGGATCGGTTCAGTTTGGGTCATGTGAACTTTGGTTCAATCGACTTCGAGTCAACCGATTTTTGATTCAATACGCTTGTAATGCAAAACTAAACAGCTTTGCAGAAAATTCTAGGTCGAGTATGGTTCGTCTTGGTTCAATTTGGGTTTCGGGTCCACTTTTGGATGAACCTATTTCGGATGTCGGGTCGGATATAAGTCTAGGTCATTTGATTTGGGTTTTGAATCTCGAGTCGGTTTTGCCAGGTCAAGGGAGAGGAAGACGGTGGAGCAGGGTCAGATAAGTGTGGGTGGGTCTTATTTAGGGGTTTGTACAATAGGGACCCTTTATATGAAAGGTAGATGCTGGGCTCTGATCTTGAGCCTAACTTGCAAGAAACATGCTGCTATGGATGACTATTCTGCGGAAAAAAATTCGGACAAATTGTCCGATTCGCCCAATCCCGGGCCTAGATTTGCTTTTAACCCGGACAAAATTTTTTGTCCGAATTTGAAATTTGGGCGAATAATTTGTAATCATACCCAATTTTTTAAGATCAAACAAATTCAGATAATCCTAACGAATTTTCGCAAGCCCTAGTTGTGTACATCCATGGGACTATTGGAGTCCATAAATTTTTCTATGTGAGGAGTGAGGACAGAGCTCCACTCAATAGATATTGCACTTGAGGATAGCAATGTGTCTAATAATTCATTAATGTTCATTTTTAACATAAATACGGTATCCTTTCTTTTGATGAGCTTAATGTTTTGAATGATATGATATTATTTGTTGATAACTAAATATTCATTTTTTAGTAGCAAAGTCCCATTTTAAATTATTATTCACTTTTTGTCGATAGTAAATAACATCAATTATTATTTTACAAAAAGATACTTCATTTTAAAACCACTTTCTATATGTTTTTTAATATTCTTTTAAGTAGTGTTTAAATGTTTGATTAGAATTTTGAATATGCTTTTTAAATAGTCTTTTCTGTTTTATATAACTTATTTGTGTTCTCCTTAATGTTTACATTGTAGTGATCGTTATTCAATTTAAGTAGTCTAGCTTTGTGTGCGGGATTTTACATATAAAATATAAAATATAAAAAATATTAATGAAAATGAAAGTGAATGAAATTAAATGAAGGTTTACTTTAACTTTTTTTTTTTTAAAAAAAAGGAAAGAATAACATAATAGTGTGCTTGATGTAAGATTTGTTTCACAAACCTCATAATTGCTCATACTCATCCGCGCTCCCCCAAACAACTGGGATATGTAATTAAACTCTACCCATATCATAAAGTTTGGACCTGCCGACTACCTCGCAAGATAGGTCCATACCTACCTTATAATTTTACATGAACATATAGTAGATTTTATTCTTGATTTTAATTGTTAGGACACTTTTAAATTTTTTTTTCAGTGCATATGATATATAAAAGGTCAATGTAAGCTAGATTTAAATGACAAGATTTTTAATAGCATCTAATTTTCTTAAAATTGTGGACAATCGTTATTGTCACTCCCAAAAAATAAAAAGAAAAAGAAATTCCTCATTCTAATTTCAAGTTTTAGATTAATTCCGAATTTATGCTAAAAGTCCATTTTTTAAATGTGGCTACAACTCTTTCGTGGAGTTAACAAATTTATTTCGTCCTACTCATATGTCATGTTCTTCTGATATTGAATTATCCGCTACTTTCAAATGTTGGTCATAGTTGCAACTTGCAAGAAATTTTCGTTAAGTGCGCATACATACAATTTACTTGTCTTTTGAACATTTTACGAGAAAATACAAAAATAACTAGCAAATATATATTGTATAAAGTGGAAGTAACAAATAAAATTACGTGATTTAAAGGTTTAAAACAACACTAAGACAAACAACTCATACTTACCAATTGATTCAAGAGCTTTCCCATCATATGAGTTCGCAGGTCCACTCAAACCAACCATCGCTCCACCAAATCCTAATTCAGGGCCATATCCCCTGAACCATCACTATAGCCCGGCCCAAATGATACCCTAGAAGCTCACCTGCGGAGTGGGAACGTTGGGCCATAGACACAAAGTTCCCACAGTAATCCTCTCATAAAGGTGGGTAGAACCTTGGGCCTGTCATTTCCGATCAAGACACACTTGGTCACATCATCGTGGCCTTAATTTTGGGCTCGGGTTATGGACCTCCACAAGAGGGCAAACATGGCTTGAAAGGACGCAATGTTTAGGTCGAACCGGCCACATTTTTTGGTTAGCCTTGTCCTTGATTGTTGCCAATGAGGTAGCTAAGAAGTGCAAGATTTTGTTTCGGGCTCGAACTAGGTCACAAACTCTTCGGGATCCAAATAGGGCAACTTGGGCATCAGGTTGTACCTGTCCAAACGTAAGGGCTTAAATATTGGTTTCCTTAACATGATATGATCAAGTCCGATCAGGAAATATATCGTATAAGAGAGAGATGAAATGCCAGACGGATTGATGTGCTCTCTGCTACGGCATGGTTCATGGCAAACCAAATGACGATCACATCAAGAAGCTCCGTGACCTGAATGGACAACAAAGGGTGAATGTGCCATTATGTGAGAGGTTTTAATGTTTGGAGAGAATATTATCTTGGTGCTCTCACACCATCATTGTCCTTTTCATTAAGCATGGTAGATACACAAGATATTGTTGATCAAAGATAGACACTTAAGAATATACAAATTGAGGAAAGTAGGGTCCTGAGGCTATACAATTTGAGGAAAATAAAGGATACAATATCTATATCACAATATGATATGCCTAATACTCCCCCTCAAGTTGGAGCTTGGAGATGAGCAACACCCAACTTGCCAAGAAGATAATGGAACTGCCATTGACCAAGGGCCTTGGCGAAGATATCTGTGAGTTGCTCCGTGGTAGAAGTGTAGCAAGTGACAATGGCACCGAAGACCTACTATTCACACACAAAATCGCAATCCTCTTCGATATGTTTGGTACGCTCATGAAAGACAAGATTAGCGACAATGTGTAATGCAGCCTGATTGTCACAATGCATGAGAGCTGGGGGGATAGAGAAACCGAGTGAGTGCATTAAATTGCGTAACCAAATAACCTCACTTGCAATATTGGCCATAGCACGATATTCAGCTTCAATGGAGGCGCGAGAAACAGTATCCATTTTCTTCGTTTTTCAGGAGATAGGAGATGTGCCAAGCTTAACAAAATAATCGGTGACAGAGCGCCGAGACATCGGACAGTTCCCCCAATCAACGTCACAATAGACCTGAAAAGTAAGATTAGAAGTAGAAGAAAGCAAGATGCCTTGCCCCATATTAGACTTCAAGTATCAAAGTACACGAATAGCAGCATCCCAGTGGTCTTGACGAGGATCTTGCATAAACTGATTCAACACGTGAACGGGATAGGTAATATCCGAGTGAGTGATGGTGAGGCAAATAAGCCGCCTAATGAGACAACGGTATAACGAAGGATCAGGAAATGGGTCGCCAAAGTCACTCGTCAAGTGGAGCTTTTGCTCCATAGGGAAAGAAACCGATTTGGCCCCAAGTAGGCCTGCTTCAGTCAGAATGTCTAGTATGTACTTTCGTTGGCATAAGAAAAGTCCCTTGGATGAGTGAGCCACTTCAATGCCCAAGAAATACTTTAACGAACCAAAATCCTTTAATTTGAAGTGTTGATTTAAGTAGACTTTAAAGGCGTCACAGTGAACGCGGACCCTGCGTGAACGCAGGATGCTTGTGCACCGGGCTACCCTTTTAAAGGCTTCACAGTGAGTAGGGCTATTGCCTGTTAACACGAGATCAGCAACATAGACAAGGAGGATAAGAAAAACATCGTCGCAATGATAAATGAAGAGAGAGTGATCCAATGGTGACTGTTTGAATCCGTAATCTAGTAGAGCTGTCGCAAGCTTGAAATACCATTGTCGTGGGGCTTGCCAAAGACCATAGAGAGATTTTTGCAATTTGCACACTAGAGAAGGTCGAGGTGGAGAAAAGCCAGGTGGTGGTCTCATGTAGATGTCATCATCTAAGTCACCATGAAGAAAGGCATTATGGATGTCTATTTGATGTAAGCTTCAGCCCTTGGAAATAGCAATAGTAAGAATACAACGAACGGTGGCCATGCAAGCCATAGGGGCGAAGGTTTCATGAAAATCCACACCTTCACCTGGTGATTCCCTAAGACCCCAAGGCGAGCTTTATAGCGTTCAATGGACCCATCAGCATGATATATACTTGATTTTGTACACCCATTTGCATCCAAGTGTTGTTTTCCCCACAGGTAAAGGAGTGAATTCCCAAGTGTGATTTGCCTCCAAAGCATGAATCTCCTGAGTCATAGCTTCATGCCATTGAGGTTGACTAGCGCTTGGCTAAAACTTCGAGGCTCATCATTGGACGTGATGGCCACTAAAAGGGCTCGGTGTGAAGAAGAAAATTGATCAGATGAGAAATGGGATAAGGAGTACCTGAAGAGGACGCCTGGAGCGGTGACGAGAAGGGGTCTTGAGAAGCGACAACGTGACAAATATAGTCCTTGAGATGAGAAGGTGGTTGTCTGCTCCATTGGGGCCGAAAACCAGATGAGAGAACACTCGGCTCCCCCTGTCCAGGAAGCGTGGGCTGAGAAAGGAGAACAGTATCTCCCGAACAATGGGATGATTCCTGGGCTGAGGGAAACTCACGTTCATAAAAAAATCACATCTCGAGACACATATTTTTTGTGTTGCAATATCATAAACTTTTCACCCTTTTTTGCCATGTGGATACCCCAAAAAAATGCATTTGGTGGCCCGTGCATCAAATTTATCACGTCCCTTAGAGTGATTGGGCATATCATATTGTGATATATTGTAGTGATATTGTATCGTTTATTTTCCTCAAATTGTATAGCCTCAGGACCCTACTTTCCTCAATTTGTATATTCTTAGAAGTCTATCTTTGGTCAACAATATCTTGTGTATCTACCATGCTTAACAAAAAGGACAACGGTGGTGTGAGAGCACCAAGAGAACATTCTCTCCAAACATTAAAACTTCTCATGGTATCATAGCTCTGGTAAATAATCACTGTCCCTCTCAAGCTCTTACTGTACAAACTTGCAGCCATGAGCGGTAACAACAACCAAGAACAGAAAACAGACAGTGAGAGCGAAAAACACAACATCAGTGTCCATCCAAGCAATCTGCAATCACCATACTATTTGTGTAGCTCAAATAACCCGAGTAACATTATTAGTCCTCTGATTCTCAATGGTGACAAATACACAAGTTGGAATCAACTGATTGTCAATGCTTTAAAATCAAAAAATAAAATTGGTTTTGTTGATGGAACAATAACCAGACCTCAAAGACTCTCACCAGAAGTTCATGCCTGGGAGAGATGCAATTCCATGGTTATAGCTTGGCTTTACAATGTTATAGACAAGAATATCCATGGATCTGTTGCCTATGCCGAAATAGCCAGATAAATTTGGGTTGACCTTGAGGAAGGATATTCACAAGGCAACGCCATCATAATTCACCAAATCAAAAGGGCATTGACCTTAACAACACAAGGCAGACTTAATGTTGCAGATTACTTTACAAATATGAAGGCTTTGTGGGATGAATTGGGCAACTACCAGGTGATCGAAAAGTGTATCTGTGGCGTTGGAAAAGACATGAGAAAGCATCTTGCAGATGAGAAAATTCACCAGTTCTTGATGGGACTAGATTCGGACCTCTATAGCACAGTTTGATATAATATTCTCTCACTAGAACCACGTCCCAACTTGAACAAAGCGTATGCGTTTGTCATACAAGAAGAACGGCAGCAAGCTTTGGCGAGAGGAATGGAGAAACGGGATCTGTTGGAAGGGGCTGCCTTTAGAGCCTCTGCAAGTGTGAATCAACCCTCTTGGAACAACAACCATGGTCGAAACTCAACTCGACCGAGGTGTCAACATTGTCAGAAGCTTGGTCACTTGAAAGAACAATGCTTTGAATTGGTGGGATATCCACCTAATTGGGGATATCGAAGGCCAAACCGGGTAAATCGAGGAAGAGGAAAAGGACAAACGATGCTGTGGAACAATGGAGGAGCAAGCCGAGAAGCGAAGAAAGGGGAGAGGTTCAGGACTGCCCGGACATGGCGTGACTAATCTGGAAAGTGGAGAGGCTTTTTTGGCAACCGGATTTGAACGGAAAGGAAAGAAGCTAGCACTAGTGTCCAAAACAGGTTTGGTGGGCTTATACAAGCTCAATTAGAAGAAATGTATGTTTTTTTTGAGAAGGAAAGTCAAGAATGATTAATGAATGACTGGTAAGAATTGCAACATTAGCGTTCAGTGGGTCCTCGACAGTGGAGCCTCGCACCACCTGACTAACAATCCTCTCATAATTAAGAATGTTGTCAAACTATCTAAACCTCTTTTTATCACTACTGTTAATGCTGTGACAGTAGTGGTTGAGCACGTCGGGAAAGTGTGTATCTCCTGACATATGTTTGACTAATGTTTTATGCTCACCCAAATTTTCTTGCAATCTTATATCTATTCGTCAATTGACCAAGGATATTAAGTGGCTTGTCACTTATGGTGAGCATTCTTGTATAATACAAGACCGCACCTCGAATAGGTTAATTGGAGCGGGTGATTTGAGAAATGGGGTTTATTGTTTGAAGAATGGAATCAACGGTGTAGTTTTCGTAGCAACTCACAAGGAATGAGCAAGTCTTTGGCATCAACGGCTGGGTCATCCGTCCCATGGAAGTCTAGCTACTTCATCCAGTTTATGTGGTATTGAGGTAAATAAAGGGCTTTGTGAATGTTGCGATGTTTGCCATAGAGTTAAGCAAACTCGAAATAGTTTTCCAATTAGCGATTCTAGAGCTGTTAAACCTTTTGGACTGATACAGTGTGATTTACGGGGAAGTTATCGTGCCCCGTCATTATCTGGATGTCATTATTTTTTATGTATCGTGGATGACTTTAGTAGAGCTATGTGGGTGTTCCTTCTCAAGGATAAAAGTGAAACTATTAAGTGCTTTGTCAATTTTTGGATTATGGTGAACACGTAGTTTGGTATTCCAATTCAGCGGGTCAGGAGTGATGATGGCTCGAAATTTGTTAGTAGGCCACTCTAGGAATTCTTTATTGCCAAAGGAATTATACATGAAACTTCCTGTGTCAATACTCCACAACAAAATGGACAGGTAGAGCGTAAAAATAGACATATTCTTAATGTTCTAGAGCTCCGCGATTTCAAGTCTCTCTTCCCATCCAATTTTGGGATGAATGTGTCCTTACTGCAGCATTTCTAATTAATCGCACTCCTACAAAACTCCTAAAAGCCAAAAGCCCATATGAAGTACTATTTGGAGTCAAGCCGTCTTATGACCACATTCGAGTTTTTGGATCTCTATGATATGCCCAATATTATGATTAACCCTCATCTCAACGAGACCAAACAAGGATCAGACGAATGGGGAGACATGACCAGGGAGATGACATCAGACACATTCAAGTCTAGGGTATCAAGGAGGATCCTAGTTCCAGGGCCTTTGGTGCAGTCAACAAAGATGAAGGGACGCATGATCATCAGGGCACCTTTCGGTGACGATTCAACCGGCAAGAGGGTGGAAATGAAGAAAGCAAAGAGAAAGAGAGTGCTTGAGCTTCTCTAAGAAAGTATCAATAGAAGAAGAAGAAAGCTGATGGTGGCTTGGTGAAAACCATTGCTCTTTGCATGTAATGTAGGGATAATAAGTACAACTCATTTGGGTCTAAGTAATGACGTTGATTTGAGGCTTCAATTCCATTTTTGGGTTTCACAAAGCTTTATGAGACGAATTGATCTAGGTTTCTTGTGCAGTCTTGGAGTTTGCCATTTCTGATCTCAGTAAAATAATGTGTAAATGTGGTAATTATGTTCTCGGATTGCTGGTTTTGTTTCAGCTGGCATGGCTAATCATGAATTTGGTAGTCTATTGGATGCAATTATGCAAGTACTATGATAATACCTCAGCAAATATGAGCAATAAGTAATTATCATTTATCATGACTGAGGAAATGTCGAAGAAACCTGGGATGGAGCTCCTTGAAAATAGTAGTTGGCTCAGATTTGATAGTTTAATTTTATCGTAAGAGAATCACGTTTATTATTACTAGTTGGACTCTCCAACACTCGCGTATATAAGGCTAAAGCATGGTGAGGTTAATCATGTGGCACAATTTTTATTCGGAATTTCCAAACAATGTTTAAAACAAAAGCATGTAAACATTTTGCAACAAAAACAGAATAACCTTCAACAATAAACTCACATGATCCCAACAGTTCAAGCATTGATGAATCAAAAGACCTAGAAATCAAAGCCCATGAGATCAGAGATGTTCCATTGAAAAATGAATTGTTGCCACAATGGGGCTGTTGCTGCATGCAATTTTTTTACAACCCCCCCCCCCCCCCAAAAAAGTCAAACCTCCCCGTAAGAACTAAAAACATAAGTAGTTGAAATTTTCATGGGCCAAATATGAATGGGTGCAGGCCTGTAAGGCTGTACGCTGGGCTGCATTGGTGTGGGATGCTCTGGGTTTACCTAGTCATGCATTCTGTACTTGGACGGCTGTGCAACAGAAACTCTTCACTGCGGAAAGGATGCCTCAGTTTGAACCCGAGAGAAAAATGAAGTTGGTTAAGAAACTGGGCTTGGAACCTAGACAGATTGTAATTTAGTTCTGAAATAGGCGAGCCAGATTGAAAACCAAGCAATTAGCGAAAGATTATGAGCTTCTTAACAGATAGTTTGATGCCCTTAAAGCTGATAATGATGCCCTCTTTTCCCACAATCACAGACTACAAGCTGAGGTGATATTTAACTTCAATTCCAAAACCCCATGAAGAAATCTAACTTTTTAACCCGTGAGTATAAAATAAAAGAGCTGAAACAAGAATTTGTCGATCATCAAGTGGCTAATGTTAATGAACCCATTTTTTGGGGGGCGAGGGGGGAGGGGGGGGGGGGGGGGGGGACACGGGGGAAGGTACATGGATATATTCATCCAAAGTTTACAATGTCCGCTACATATCGATCAGTGCAACGAAGGCACTAAAAAGTCCTGAAATTGCAAATTATTGCCCAAATACTAACATCAGAGTACCATTGGTCCATTAGTATTATAGTAAGAGCAAATGAACATTGTTGAACCACTACCTGCAACGGTAAGCATATTGACCATGATCATCACAATCATGTTGAAATGACATCACAGTCTCTCTATTTATGTCCACTCAGCACACATTGGAGCCATTCATCAAAGGGTGCTGTGGACGGACCAGGTTTCTACTCATCGCATCACCATCTATTGCAATTGTTGGGACCCAGAAGTTTGTTGAGACTAAGCAATTGACTTCCTCTTCCCTTGATTTGAACCCATAAAAGACTATTCCGTGATCCCTTGCCTACTTTTTGTTCCAAATTTCTATATTGCTGTTGTTGTAGAGTAAACATTGCCTTCTCCACAAGTAAATCAACAACAAAATGCTGAAAATTTGACATGATTTGAAGCAATTTATTTACGAATATGGTTTTCCATTTGTACGTCTAAAATGAGGTAAATTTGACCAATGAAACCTCAAATATTTGGACTAGATAACAACTTAGCATTGATAGGAAATTAGACGTCGAATTAAGCCAAAAGAAAAACGCAGATAGTCTAAACATAAGTATAACTATGAAAGGTGGATGAAAAGGAAGAGGAGAATATACATTAAGAAACTGCAAAGGGAGAATAGGGATGAAAAGGGCAATGCTTGTCGTCCAAGTTGATCTAATATCTAACCACAAGCATAATATCATATTGTTCCTCAATCCTCATGCGTACTGTATGCTAAAGGAGCTAAGAACAATAAAGCTTGCAGTCCTTAACATCTATCAATTATATGATTGAACATCCTCCCATCAAATGACAAGAAATACTATCTATTATATCCCCCTCCCCCAAAAAAGGAAGAAAAGGAAAGGCAAAAAGAGCTTAACTGACAAAATTATCCTACAGGTCTAAATGAATCACAACGATGACAATAGTAGCACTTCCCATTGGCACATTATGATCATGATCACATAGTTCAAACAGCTAGTCCATATGTAAGACTCTGACAACTTATTCCAAGCCCAAAACCATGTAGTATAAGTGTATGACTCACAACAAACCCAGGTTTATGACAACTAAAGCTGGCACTCAATAAAGAATTGTGAACTATGCAAGTCTGATAAGCTAACCATGTTAATAGCAACAAGCATGGCATCAATCACTCCATTACCCAACAAATTACCCTCGCTGAGTTGCATCATTTTTTAGCTAATATCAAAGTTTTATGGTTAGAGAATAAATATAATGAGAAAAGGTAAAAATACAAGCCACTATTATACCTTCTAGACCAGACCAACATAAGAACTACTATTGTACGTCCTAAATGACCATGAAACGAGTTGAATAATGAGCAAAATATAACTTTCATAAGTCCTAAACAGTTGATATCCATTTCTCCTCACTCCTCACCCCCCCTCCCAAAAAAAAGAAAAAAAAGAAAAAGAAGAAAAGGTTAGAAGATTGGTTACCAAATTGTGCTCAAAAGTGTATACCTTACAAAATTTCAAACAATAAAGTAAAGTTCGATTTTTAAAATGACCAAGTTTTTTCAAGCCATGGACTGTTAGAAGAATTGTTGAGAATTCCAATTAAAGGACAGCATATATATTAGCAAAACTTCTGAGAATAAACTATGCAAGAACAACGAATACTAAACTAAGATATCCATGACACCTACAAAGACATCTCAATTCACAAACACTAAAATCCGTCACAAGTACCAGCAATGGAAAACAAAGTTCAAGTTTAAACAACATATGGCTTTCAAACTTTCATCTTATGAAATGAAAGATACATGGACCAATCAAACATAAACTAAGAAAAACAAATATAATCCAAACAATTTAAGGTGATTCCTATCTCTCATATTCTAACTGGAATACTGTTTGTCATTAAGCAGTCAACAGACGCAAAGTCACATCCAAACTAAGATTTTTGCACAAACACTCGGGAACTTCTGTTTTAAATGAAGAATTTCACTTTATTACTTGCTTCTAGAAAAATGTGTAGGCAGATGATGTAAATCAACTGCCCACATAGTCACACTTCAACAATATTGATAAGGCCTTCTAGTATCAAATAAAGTTCAAATAAATGTAAAAGAATGTAAGTAGACTTTACATTGCCAAACAAGTCATAACAAATCCACCTCATGAGAACGTGTATCCAAAAGTCACCATACAGATAAACTAATGTTAGAAAATATCCCAAAGGAAGAGAATAAAAGGAGGAACATATATTAGTTCATTGATTACCTAACAATTAACATCCAGATAGCAATTGACGGTATCAAGTAGACCTTCAACAGCATCGTGGTGACAATTGAGGTTTTGTAGATCTATAAAATCCAAACATTAAGGCTCCGTTTAGTCCTTAGAAAATTTGGTGCAAAAAGAAAAGTTGAAAGGAAAAAAAAACTAGGGAGAAAGTGAGTTTTTTTCCTCTTGTTTGGTTTGAGGAAAGAATACAAGAATTTGGATGAGAAATTTGAATGTTCATGAATTGCTTACATCATGTGATATCATCTAAGCAGTACGAGACTAGAGGAGGTCAGGAATTCTTTTGGGAATTTTTTCCAAACTTTCCTCATAATTTTATGAGAAAAATTTTATCAATTGTTTCTAACAATTTTTTCACCTAATGTTCCTCCACATTTTTTTTCTTTGTGATTTTCTCTGAACCAAATACAAGAAAAAAAAGTCACTTTCCCAAAACTCTTTCTTTCCACCAAATTTTTCAAGATCCAAACGGAGCCTAAGAAAAAATACTAACAGAGGAAGACCATGCAGAGTTGTAGGCCACTTAAAAGGGGAAAGCAAGATAGGATGCAAGGAGGAACCAGAGAACATAAAATTACTTTTGAAAGGAGGTGTTAATATTTTGTATCAAGATAAAAACAAGCATCAACAAAATGTCAAAATAGTTGCATGAATATGAAACCTTTGAATTGAAATGAATTTACACCACCTATACACCAATCAAGCCACCAAAGTGGAAGGAGAACTTATGGTAAGACCCAAAATCACAAAAAAAGGACAAGAGTACTCAAATGAAAATCAAACTCCCCAAAAATTATGCATAACATTCATAAAGATAAATTCACTTAAAAAGACTCACAGAAACCTAGCCTTGATAAATCAAAACACAGAAACCCTTTTTATTGGAGCTATATCAAATGTAGTTGACCAAGATGCGATTTGAACCAAGACATTTAGCAACTCTAGTCTTATTATTTGAAGCAAAATGTTTGTTAAATCATAGGGCATTACTCAATAGTCAATACTACGACATCTAAAGGCTTTTGGGAGACAAAAAAAAGAAAAGAAAAGAAAGAGAAAGCAAGTAAAAGGGACCATGAAGGCAACAAGTTGAAAAAAGTAAAGAGATAAATGCCTAAAACAAGAAGAAGACAACATCTCCCATGAAATTGAAGGCTCCTAGATAGCCAAATAACAACAGCACTTTGCACTTCTATAAACTCGAATGCAAATTAAAAAAACTCGATCACTGAAGCATGAATTCCAAATTAGGGGTTAGTGCAACTTAGAAAATGAAACAAAAAATTAACAACTATAGCAAAGCACAATGAACACCCAAAAAATGGGGGGGGGGGGGGGGGAAGGGAGCATCAAATCAAACAAGAGAATAAATGAATGTCTTGCTTATTTTTGCTTCATCTTCAGTCCAATACCAAGATCAATTGCTAAATTGCATAGTTGATTGTCTAATCCTATGGCCATAGAACTGTATATATACAAAAGAAATAAGGTTAAAAGATGTCGAGATCGTCATAGCTTACAACAATAGGACTCTAATTATATGCAACTTCTTAGTTTGGAAAATACAATATTGCTCAAATCATAATATTATCCTAATACTCTTCCTCAAGTTGGAGCGTGAAGATTGAAAATGCCCACCTTGCCAAGCAGATGATGAAACTGATGATGCCCCAAAGCCTTAATAAAAAGATCAGCAAGTTGCTCCTTGGGATGCAGATACTGAGTGATAACCTACCCAAACAACAGCCATTGATGGATGAAATGACAATCAATCTCAATGTGTTTGGTACGCTCATGGAACACCGAATTAGCTGCAATATGTAGGGCAGCTTGGTCATTGCAATATAGTAGGTCGAAGGAACTGGAATATGAAGTGACCATAGTAAGTTGCGTATCCAAATAGCTTCACTAGTGGCGTAAGCCATGACATGATATTCAGCTTCGTTAAATGACCTGGACACAGTAGGTTGGTTTTTGCTTTTCCCAGAAATAGGGGCCAACTTGTGTAAGACAAAATAACTGGTAATAGATCGATGGGTTATAGGAGAGCTACGTCAGTCAGAACCACAATAAACATGAAGACTGAGATCATTACAGGAAGACAACAAAGTCCCTTGCCTGGGTGAAGACTTGAGATAACGAACGACACGCATGGTTGCATCCCAATGACCTTGTCTCGGGTAAGGATGATAATCACATTCAAATTCGAGGCACATCTGATCCGATCCAATCCGAAGCAAAATAATTCAACTCGAATCCGAGGAAAAAAATTCGAGTCCGAGTCCATAACAAATAATCCAACTCTGAGTCGGATTCGGAGGGAATGTAATATCTGATCCAATATTCCAATTAAATCTGACTATTTTATTAAATAATTAAAATTCAAATCTATAACTTTACAAATCCAAAGTCTACCCTTCAAGTTTAACCTGGAAGCCTGACCCCAATTTTTGATTTTAAATTTTTTACTTTATAAATCTAAAATCTACCATCTAAACTCAATTGTAAGTCACTAACATCAACATTCAGTAGTCGCTTAGCCTCTCTCTCCCCCCATCTCTTTCTCTCTCTCTTAGTCTAGCTTTGTCGTCGGTCAGCCGGTAGCTGCCCAACTCCCTATCATTACACATTGGCGTCATTTGCCTGTTTTTCGATCTCCCCTAACTTAATATTAAATGTTCAAATATTTGGTTGGCAAGATAGGAATGCGTATGTTATCGTATCAATAGGCATACAAAATAAGTTTGGAAGAAAAAACACAACACAAAGTTATTGTAGGGAAAAGAAATCCATTCGGATCAGAATAAATTGGATTTAATATGTTCCAACTCATATCGGATTCGGAGGTTCCTTCCGGTCTGCCAG
Source organism: Selenicereus undatus (assembly GCA_017589665.1). Lineage (NCBI taxonomy): Eukaryota > Viridiplantae > Streptophyta > Magnoliopsida > Caryophyllales > Cactaceae > Selenicereus > Selenicereus undatus. Next base: position 101,258,625 of record JACYFF010031955.1, read on the forward strand.
ATCGGATTCTGATGGGATTTTTGGATCTAAAACATAATCAGATTCAGATTTGGATGTTCCAACATCCAATCCATTGCCATCTGACACTCAGGTCTTGCATGAACTGACTCAGAATATGAATGGCATAAGTGATTTATGTTCGAGTAATTGTTAGATAAATAAGACGAACATTAAGCCGTCAATATTGAGCAACATCGAGAATAGGATCACCTGTATTCGAAGAATGCTTATGATGTTGTTCCATAGGGAAAGAACTTGGTTTAGACCCTAGCATACCTTCTCTGTCAAAATATCAAGTGTATACTTCTGCTAACACGAAAATATCCTTGTAGAAGCTCGAGCCACTTCAAGATCAAGAAAGTACTTTAGTGGACCAAAATCCTTCAATTTAAAACACTTATGCAAGTACTTGTTAAAGGAAGTGCATCACTGGGATCATTCCTTGTAAGAACGAGATCATCCACATAAACTAGAACAGCAAGAAAAACGTCCCTGTGGACAAATGTAAACAATGAATGATCCAAGGGAGACCGTTGAAACCCATTGTCACGCAGTGCAGTGGCAAGTTTGAAAACCAACTGATGGGGTGCTTGACGAAGACCATACAGAGACTTCTTAAGCTTACATACCACATTAGTTTGAGTAGTATGAAAGTCGGGTGGAAGCTTTATATAGATATCCTCATGGATATCACCATGAAGAAAAGCGTTGTGAACCTACATCTGATGGAGACTCAAACCTTTAGCCGCTGCAAGAGTTAATAAAGTGCGAATTGTGACCATTTTAGCTATGAGAGTAAAAGCTTCATGATAATCCTCCCCTTCAACTTGATGATTACCTAAGGTCATGACACGGGCTTTGAAATGCTCAATGGACCTATCTGCATGGTATTCGACTTTATACACTCACTTACATTTGAGTGCCCTTTTACCATGGGGAAGGGGTCGTAGTTCCCAAGTGTTATTGGCCTCGAGAGCATAAATTTCTTTTGCCATGGCCTCACACCATCGAGGATCCTGGACTAGTGAGATAAATGTCGAGGCTTATCCCCAGAGGTGATAGCCGCTAAGTAGGCATAGTGAGAGGTAGAAAACTTATTGTAGGCAGCAAAATGAGATAAGGGATGAGGAGTACCTAAAGAAGCGTCTTGAAGCGGTGATGGGTCGGGGGGCGTAGATTCAATAGCATGACAAACATAGTCGATGATCCCGTTGCGGGCGAGAAGATACCATAGTCCTGGAACTAGACGTTGGCTCCCCCTGTCTACCACTCCCCTCAGATTCAGGGATGGCCCCATAGTCTTAGGTCGCAGACTCTAGCAAAGAAAATTTCAAGGGAGTAGGCGGTTGGCAGTGGGCTCGGTGTGAGGAGAAGGTATAGAGGGAAGATATGTGGTGGGCTGCGAATTACTCTCGGTGGGAGAATTGGTGGAAGATGGGCTGAGGAAAGGATAAGACTCACGGTCACTAATAATGCTATTGGGCTGAATTTGTGGATCAGATGTGGCATTTGGGCATTGTGAAGGAGATGAAGGGTTTGATTGGGCAAAAGGATAAATATTCTCATAGAAGCTAATATCCCTAGACACAAAAATGCGCTGACGATCAAGATAAAAAAAACATGCCACCCTTTTTTCCTTTAAGGATACCCAAGAAATATGCATCTAGTAGCATAAGCATCGAACTTTTCTCGAATGCGATAATTAGAATGCACATAACACAAGCCCCCAAAAACCTGCAAATGTGTACAGGACAGACTCTTCCCAAATAAAACCTCATAGCAAGTTTTTAGTTTATGCAATTTGGTAGGGGTATAATTAGTGAGATATGCAGCTTTAAGTACATATCCCCCCCCCCCAAAAAAAACAAACAGGTAAAGATGCTTGAAACAAAAGGGCTCTAGCAACATTAAGTAGATGGCAATTTTTCCATTCAACATGGCCATTTTGTTGAGGTGTGTTGACACATGAGGTTCCCTGAGGCATTCCCCATTTAAGAAAATAGTATTGTAATTCTCCTTTGGTAAATTATGTCCCACTATCACTCCATAAGCTTTTAACATGTGCCTCAAACTATGTTTTGACTATTGGTAAAACTACGCAATACGTTCACAAGCCTCTTATTTGTCTCTAAGTAAGCAAATCCAAGTTACACGAACTAAAATCATCCCCAATGCATAAAAAATAATGACAACTAGATAAAGACGGGTACGATATTGCCCCCACAAGTCACAATGTATCAAATCAAAAGGCTTACTGACTCTAGTTTCACTCAAAGGAAAGTTATTTCTTGTTTGTTTTGCCGTATAGCACACATCACAACAATCCAGAAAGCCTTTATTTAGCTTAAAATCACAAAGCATGGATGATGAAACTAAACTGCCATACAAGGGATGTCCCAACTACTGATGCCATCTCATAGGGTCTACTTTCTTGGTTGCTGTAAATGCCATGCCACCATGCATACCCCTCAAGTAGTACACCCCGTTCCCTATACCATCCGCTCCAATCAGCGTCTTCGAGGTGAGATCCTCTATAACACGAAAATCAAGTCCATAAGAAGCAACACAATTTTCATCTCGTGCTAATTTTTGAGTGGAAACATGGTTACATTTAAATGTTGGAGTGTATAACACATCTTTCAACCATATTTCGAGACCAAGTTTAACCATACCAGCTTGTTCGACGTTAACATGTCACCCATCAGGTCGTGAAAAAATAATAAGGGCTGAAAGGTTATAAAAATTGGCAAGGGCAGCAAAATTTGATGTCATGTGATGAAACGCTCTCGAATCTAGAACCCATTGCATAAAGCAAATATAAAAGCACTTACCAGTCATTTTATCCACCTTTCTTTACTTTGCCTCTCCTTAAAAGAGCAAATAAGTGACCTACCTGTGATGATGTGAACTAGACCTGGCAAAACTGACCCGAGACCCGAAACCCGAACCGAACGACCGGGACCCATACCCAACCCGACACCCGAAATATGCTCACCCGAAAGTAGACCCGAAACCCGAATTGACCCGAACCGAACCATACCCGACCCGAAATTTTCTACAAAGTTGTTTGTTTTGGCATGATGAACGTATTTGACCAAAAATTGGTTGACCCGAAATCGACCCGACCCGAACCATACCCGACCCAAACTGAAACGACCCGAACTGTTACTTAACCCAAACATGACCCAACCCGAACTTGACCCGACCCGTACCCGAACCAAATGACCCATTTGCCAGGTCTACTGTAAACCTAGTGAAGCCCATCTCACGTGGTAGCCCATGAGTTTTCTCTCTTCCACGGCTGCCCCAAAATCCTCCATGCTTAGCCCACTATAACCTAGATCTGGTGCCCGGGCCACATAATTAGAGGTGCCACCGCAGTGACCACCTCTTATCGCTTGATTCTGGTCCTTGATTCTTCTCGCTGTTCCCCCAATGCCTAACGTTCGACAATCTATGTTTCCCGAGCCATCACCATACCCACCACTAAAGTTATGTCGTTTAGACCGCCGATTTCCCCAATTTGCAGGGTATCCGATTAGTTCGTAGCACTGATGTCGCTCGTGTCTCCATTTTTGATGGTGCGACCATTTGGGACGAGTCACGCCTGGATGATTTTGCTATGTTGCTTTGAAGGCTTCTCCCTCCATGACTGATCTCGGTTTAGCGAATTGGGTGAATTGCAACTACCTCTTTTCAGACACAATTGCGGCATCCGCTTTGTTCAAGTTTGGCAACGGTTCCTGTGACATGACGGTAGATCTCACTGTGTTGTATTTCTTGTGATCGGTTCCCATCAAGAACTAATTGATCTTTTCCTATTCAAGCATGGAATCCATTGCATTCCCACACTTACACTCACATGTGCAAGCTAGCAACATCTGGTATGTCCCAAGTTCATCCCAAAGTGATTTCAATTTTGTGAAGTATCTAGTTGCAGAGAGATTTTCTTATCCAACCGAGGACATCTCTCATTTTAGTTGATGAACCCGAATAGCATTGGCTTGTGAATGCTTCCTTTCGAGATCAATCCAAATAGCCCAGGTTGTATAGCCGAGCTGTAACCATTGAATCGCACTTCTCCCAGGCATGGACTTCTGAGACTATGCTTGCAGGTTTTATTAAAGTTTCATCCATGAATCTGATTTGTTCTTGGATTTGAAGGCATTGATTACTAGTCGTGACCAATTCCCATAATTTTCCCCGTTGAGAGTCACTGGATTGATGATGTATCCAAGATGGTTAGAACTATTGAGGTAATATGGAGATTGTGGGTAATTATAACTGAGAACAGTTTGTTTTTCTTTGTTTTCTACCATTATTGGGTACAACGTGATTTAGAGGAATGGCCATTGTTGTTCAGGCTCTGATACCCTGCAAAGATTGAAGCTTGGGAGAAATCTTTCTCTGTGTCTAGTCCCTTAGCCATAGAATTGAATATATACAAAACGAATTAGGTTACAAGATGCCGAGATCTTCTTGGTTTACAAAGATAGGACCCTAAAGATATGCAACTTCTTAGTTTGGAAAACACAACATTGCTCAAATCAGAATATTATCCTAATAATGACCGTTTATGGCTACAATTTTGATGACAGAGGGGGGGTGAAAAGAAGGCATGCAAGAAAGTCAGAGGACAAAGTGGAGATGGAAAGTGGGGAGGAGCAAAACAAAGGAAATAATCTCAGAGAAAGAGGGGCAAGACTCTTCTGGCCAGACAACAGGGCATGTGTACTCTTCTACAACGAACAAAATAGTTAGGATAGTCAATTTATGTTCGGACCAAAATGCCCCTACATCACTGTGGATTGCTACATTGCTTCAACTTATTGTACTGAAAAAATACCACACTTGGGGGGAGATTTTGATATTTAAGGTAAAAGGATTCTTAAAAGTACCCTTTTTTTCATTGGGTTCAGATCCACTATACACATACACTCAGTAGAAAGAAAATGTCAGATTTAGGCCAGTTAACTCGGTGCTAATGACCAACTAACGAGATAGCTGTGACGTGGTGGTCGGGGTTAGATGTACAAATCAGTGGTGGCACCTCTTGACTCTTGTATGGGACAAAATCTCCTCTTCACAATATCTTGATCTATGAGTAACTGAATTCATGATTGCCAACTAATCACGTAGAACATCAAACGCGCAACCATAAGTTAGAAGAGTAACATGATCAAGGACAAAATTTAATTAAAATGTCATACAAACATGTGCTCTACAAGCAAAGTTATAGGAATGTTACTTTGTCATTAATTATGTTTGTTTTCCAAAGTGGTATTGATGTGCACTATGTTCGAATAACATTTTCCGACTAATATTCTTTTTACTCTCAATATTATTGATATGAAATTATTTTGACAAATTTATAGTACTCTAAATGGATGAGAAAATTTATGAACGATATAATTCCTTTTTAAGAGTACTTGATGTTTTAAATTAGTAAGAAAAATAACTTAAAAATGTTGTGTTAACAGTAAAATGTAAATTTTAAAAGAAGTTGTACATGAACAAATCATTTGCACTGTTATCAGTTATCACTCTAGTAAATTTAAAAGTTCATTACAAATTTACAAAGTTGAGATTTGATTCACATATAGAGTACATTTTTCTTCTTTTACATGTTATATTGTATGAGCCTTAGATATCATATATTAGGGAAACATCGTTTGCCAATTGGCCAAAGAGGAGAGGGTAAGGTAACCCTAAGCATGAGGTGGGGTCCTCTTTACTCCCCACTTCTCAAATAAGAGAAATTTAAGAGCATCCGCATTGGTGATCCAAGAGTTTGGATCACAAGTGGGGGTCCACACCCTCCACATCATCCCACAAGCCAATTTTTTCTTTCTTCTCTACATCCCATGGATCACCAACTTGGATCACCAAATAAAATAATGCTTTGTGGAATCCACTACTAATATATCATTGGTCAAACTTTTTCAAAAAAAAGTTTAAAGCTTACTTGGCAAAAAAATAAAAACAAAAAATGGTGGTGAGCGGATCATGGCCACGAGCTGGACTGTGGGGCGAGCTGAAAGGATCACCATTGTATGTCATTTTCTGGACCGCGGGCAGAAATTTTGGCTCACAATCCTAGCAATGCAGGTGCTCTAAGCACCTCTAGGCTTGAATATGAGAAATGCTTGCACACGAGTGGAGACTGCACTAGTCAGTTTACTATTCAATTGATTGATTAGAAGAGTACTTGACTCAATCTTGAAATGGCCTCTTTTTTGGAAAAATAAAAGATAAATTATTAAATAAAAGACATACGACACTACAAAAGATATCAAATTCAAATGAGTGCATACCTAAAAACATAATAAATTTCTTCTGCCGAAAAACTAATTGCTAACACATTGGTTACCTATTTTCCATTCACTTATTGTTTCTTGATGCAGCCTTTGAAAAAAATATTCGTAAATCTCGTATAACTTTCTTGTGAAAAACATTTAGAAAGAGTTGACATATAATGAAAGCACACAGTGTAATCAATCAATAATTTGATCCCAGATTTGGCAAATGTGAGACTAGATTTATTAAAACTCTCCAAAAGGAGAGACAACACCAACATAAAGAGAGTGAGAACTACCTGTCATAAATAGAGAGACAAAATTAAACGTAAGAAAGAATGCTACCAAGAACATAATAATTGAAAAGTTAAGGGTTTGAAATAGGAACGGGGAGAGAGGAGGCTCAAAATTGCCTGTTTTTCATTCATACTAATTTCATTCACTGCTTGGAAATGGCTTTGACAAACGTGGTGTTAATGCCTTTTTTTTGGGGGGGGGGGGTCTACTGGCCAATTCTACACTCTAATGGAACTAACTTTCTTCTACTCCTTCCTTTTTCCCCCTTTGATAGCTTGCATTCCTTACCGGTGCGATACATAGGATAATTTTTGAGTTTTTTAAATTATAATAATTCTATGTATAAACGATAGTAAATTATCACTAGTAACTAATGTGATGTTCAAAAAAAATCTTAAGGCTTTTTTAAATGTGTTTTAGTTGGTAGGGATGCAAAACAGTTAACATTTCTGATGCATTAAAATAGAATATAGATAGTTAACGTAGTTTTGAAGGCATCTCTATTATCATAAATTTTTTATAACAATTTGATGACTGTAGTGGTAAAAACAAATAGCCAACTTCATTAATAAAAGTTGACAACATAAATAATTGCTAATGTTCATTAATTCTGATAAAAATTTTATCAAAAAATATTAAAGCATTAATTTCGTTTCATAATTATAAATTTTTCATATCATATTATTTTTTCAAATGAAATTAATTTTTATTCTTTTATAAATTATTATATTGTATTTTGACTTTAAAAAGCAAAATTAAAAAAATATCAATAAATATTTTTTTGATCCATTTGGAAGTGTATGAGAACATGTGCTAAAGGGAGAATAATCTTTCATATGCAATATGAACCTTAGCAAACACAACTAGTAGAAAGTGATGGCGACCTCTTGGATTCTTGTGGTCTGAAAATTGAAAGCAGTTTGATACTTGTGGTGGCTGGAGTGGTAGCGTTATCACTTGGTGACACAGTATTGGGGAAGCAATTTAAGTTCTTGAATGCTCGGGCCTTGCATTCTGAATTTGAATTGGTTGTTCAAAACTGTTAAGAGACATGTTTCTGGTTATCTAATGTTTCATATCACTACAAAGTTCAAGAATATCAAGAATTTACTTAAACCAGACATGTCAGTTTAGACAGTCGGGTTAAATATATGACAGATATATTCGGGTTCGAGTAAAATACGGATTTGGTGTATTTTGGATTCGGATAAAATACGTGTCAGCTTATTTCAGTATACGGGTTTCGGGTTGACCCAATAGGTTTACAACACCTTTTTGTAGGTTATTTTCATTTTATCAAAATTGAAACCCGACATATTTGAAACTAAAAATTGTTAGTATTTAATGAAAAAGCATTGTGATTATAATTTCTTTACAGAATATTAAAGATATTCAAACTTTTCATTATGATATATGTGTGTCACGTGCAAGTGGCCAAAGAGTCAAGCATCATGAGTGAGCCCGTCGATTAAAATAAGCTTAGTAATGGCTCGGATTATTTGTGGGCCGGCCATTTAAAGCTTGTTAACGCATCGGACTGGTTCGGCCTGCCAATAGCCATTTAATAATTTGATACTTTTATTAACTAACTTACCATTATCTAATTAGATACACTTTATTAACGAGTCGTTTTTTAACACGTACATGAGTTGGCCCATTACGCAATATCATAGTTCGAGATAATTAGAATAGACACCTAATGAAAGGGTATTGGACAAACACAAAATATTACAATTATCTTTTTCATAATTAACATCAAAATTTGAGATTATGATAGAGTGACATTATTTAAAATATGATTTAGGCATTTTCATTTCACTCAAAATATAATGATATGGCTTGCTTATTTTTGATATTTTTCTTGTTCTAAATTGATTTTCTTAAGATTAGATAGCTATTTCTTGACATTTCATACCATTTTTTAAAGTATTGTCATTCACAAGTCGTGTATGACATTATTGTATGAGGATGAAGTTGGAAAAGAAAGAATAGTATTGTTTAATTTATGAAGGAATGTGATAATTATATAACGTATCTCTAAATGAGCCGATAAATAAATAGCCACTGTTTTTAAGAGGGATAACTTAAAGAAAAATCAAAAAATAAAGATACAATATTTAGGTCGAGCCAACGGGTTCAGATTTGCCCGCTAATTTGTGAATTTTTTGGATTCAGTTAATTTCATGTTTAGGTCGAGAAAATCGTGTTCAACCAAAACTTTCAGGCAGGTTTGGGATGAGTTTTCGGATCGAGCCTATTTTTGCTAGGTCTAACTTAAATAGTTGTTTATTTTAGAGATATTAATTATGACAAAGTTGATTGTTTGTATCAATAGTTAATTAAGGTCCAATAGAAAGTGCATATGGAGTGTGTCAAAGCTTGAGCAGTTTCAAAGCTGAGACATTCAGAAAGAATTTTAAAGTCAGTTAACTAGGCTTTGGTTCTGTGCGGACTTTCGAAATAGTTTGAGCTAACTTTGATACGTAAACAGACTCCAAGTAATGAGGATATGACTTGGTAAAGACAAAACCACCACCAAGTCTAGAGACCCGTGAATAAGTTGATTAAATGTCAAGCCACCCTCGACCTATTTAAAGAACCACTCAATTCACCACCAAAGTTACTTGGATAACAGAGCAAGCTGCTTTTCATGTATTCACTTCAACGTTTGATTCTATGTCTCAATGGATTACAAAGTTTTGCAATGTATAGGGAAAAGATGAATAACTACAGGCAAATGAGAAGACAAAGCCTCAAATCTAGTACATTTAACTAGAAAACATTGAAACTAGAAATGCAGGAGATTAAAGAAAACCAAAAAGACTAAGCTTATTAATACTAATTCAACCGCTTTGATGCTTCATCTTTTGAATGTTCATGTTTGGGCTTCCCAAGTAAGACTAATTTGCATTTGATTGGGTCAGTTGAACCTCGAAAATGTGTCAACTACAGGGCATTAGTGGAGGAAAATAAATGTTGAGTCATTCATCTTGGAATGGACTCATGTTGCAACACCCCCTCTCCCCCCACCCAATCTTTTTCTCTCTCTCAAACTGCCCAAATGGCCAATCAACCGCATAGGTGAATTGGCGGAAAATTTTGTAGTCATTTCCCTCAAATCCCTCATTTATTTAAGAGGAATGAAATGATGAATAAGAAGAGAGAGAAAATAGGGGGCTGATGGGCACGTGAGCAAGGGTCCTGATAGGATTTTTATTTATTTTTGTTTTCTTCATTTTGTTTGGTGTCCAATATTTGTACAGCAGCTGAAAAAGACAAGTTCGTACTATTTTTTCAGTTTGAATTGTACAGACTAAAGCAAAATGTCTCTCTAAACTTCTTCTACTCTGTTTCTGTGGAGTAGTAGATAGTTTACGATTTTTAAATTTAGCATCAATGGAAACCAGTCTCTATATAATTTTACAATTTAAAGGTAAAACTGCTACATCAGACCCCCACACTCTACCTGGCAGCAGAATTTTTGGGATATTGGATTTAGATTTGGATCCTCTTTATTTGTTTCATTCTTGGCTTTGGCTTTGGACCATGGTATGTGAGTATTTGGACTGCAACTCCCATTTTAGTTGTTGGCCCAATTCTCACCAATTGCCCCATTTTCTGATTTTGACCGCATTTTTCTTCATTTGTTTTTTTTTTTTCAAACCTACAAGACAACATGAACTCAGATAAAAATTTAAAAAATAATATTTATTAATAGCTACATTAGGTGTAAAGATATTGTAAAAATATTATATTTTAATAGATTTTGACAATGCAAACTTTGGGGGTTCTTACCTAATAATCCAATCTTGAGAAAAATCCTGCGGCCGTCTAACATTTGGACTTAACTTATTTTCAATCAACTATCTCAATGATAATTAGTGACCAGTGATCTAAAATAGAGAGCAAAAACCTAATTTTTTCTTTTTGTAGTTTATTGAGAGTTAAAGGCGTATTCTTTTCGTTGGTAAATTGAGGTTGGTAGAAGGGTAAAGTTGATTGAAGTAGGTTAAAGTTGGTATTTTTTATTCAAATGGGTTGAAGTAGGTTGAAGTTAGTTGAAGTGGGTTGAAATTTATATATTTTTTATGTGATGGGTTGAATTGGTTAAAATAGTGAGAGTAAAATTTTGAAGGAGATAGGTTGAAGTGAATTGAAGTAGGTTGAAGTTAGTTAAAGTAGGTTAAAGTGAGTTGAAATGAGTTGAAGTTGGTATTTTTTATTAAAGTGGATTGAAGTTAGTTAAAGTGAGTTGAAGTTGCTTGAAATTGATAAATTGAAAAAGACCAACGAAAAGTACAGGCCAATGAAAAGAAATCTTCATTGTAAGCACACACTAGATCCCACCACCCACTCTAGTTGAAAGCTTCCTCTTGTAGCGACGTTGCACTAGAATACCAATTATATCAGAGCATTTGATACATTCTTTTGACAAAAATTGCTTCAAGCTAATGTACAATTTGCTTATCAATTGGACGTTCAACTCTGAGCTCGTTAAATAACAAGTTAAACAATGATCTAATAGCAAATGGGAAAAAAAATAAATTACCATGATTTGGTGACAACTCTAATTTATCTTTTTTTCACTGGATAAAAATGGCACAGTTCTCCCGTAAGCATTCTGCAAGTAAAGCCAATCATAACAAGCCTAAATATGACATAAAATGGCCATGAAGTAAAGAAAATAGAAAATAACATGACTTAAAAATTAAAGTAACACTAAGACACATAGTTCATAAACTCATCATCCGACTCAAAAGTACTGATACTGTGTCGCCTAAACCAAATTTGTAGAACTTTACTTCCTTTGCCACGGCCGGGGTTTGCAACCACCTTCCCAACATGTGAGTTTGCTGCTCCGCTTGGAGCAGCAACTACTCTACCAAACCCGAATCTAGCCCATACATATCGAATTTTGATAGGAATATTTCTAAGTTGAGCCACAAAAGAGGTCTTGACATACAGTTTTAATAATCCACAATTTGCCTTATCATTATGAACCACCAGGTTCCCATGAACCATCCTTGTAGCCTAGCCTAAATTGTGCCCCGAAAATTTGCACAGTAGACCTATGATAAAGGCGGATCAATCCTGGGCCCATCAATTGCAATTAGCTGGCAATGGGCCACCTCATTGGGCTCAAAATTTTGGGCTTGCGTTATGGACCTCCACAAGAGGGCAGACATGGCTTGAAAGGAAGAAATGTTTAGGTTGACTCCACTACATAGTCCATTAGCCTTGGCCTCAAGTGTTGCCATTGAAGTACGTGAGAAGTGGAAGATTCTCTCACTTGGTGAGCCAGGCTCAAACCAGGTCACAAACTCTTTTAGGTTAAGGTAGGATAGTTTGACCAACTGCCATGCCCCTTTGGAGATAATAGCTCAAACATTGATTTCCTCAAAATGATCACTCTGATCAAGGAACATTTGGGATGCCATCTACTACGGCATGATTCATGGCAAATCTCAAGACGATACAATGAAGAAGCTTCGTGATCTGAATGGATAATAGGGGCAAGTATGTCCATCATGATTAACTTTCATCTCACCGAGATCAAACAAGGGTCCAAAAACTGAGAAGACACAGTACATTACCATTGAGGGCTATGAGATAGGATACATCCAAGTCCAGGGTAGCACAGGGGATCCTAGCTCCAGGGCCTTTGGTACAGTCAACAAAGATGAGGAAGGCATGATGATTAGGGAGTTTTCAGTGGCAAGTTGACCCGTAAGAGGGCTGAAAATGAACAAGGCAAAGAGAAAAAAAGTCCTGCTGCTTCTCCAAGAAAGTATCAATTGAAGAAGAAGCAGATGCAGCCAATCGTGGGATGGTGAAAACCTTGGCTCTTTCCATCTAATGAATCGATAATAAGTATAACTCATTTGGGCCCGAGTAATAAGGTTGATTTGAGGGTTCAACTCCATTCTTGGGTTTTACAAAATTTTCTGAGATGAATTTAACTCGCCCAGTATCAAAACTTGCCATTTGATCTTATGTCTGTTAAATAAATCAGCTAATTATATGTGTTTGGATTGCTGCTTGATCAGCTAGTTGTGAATTTGCTCACCTATTTTGGATGCAACTATGAAGATATTATGATAACTATACCTTCGCAATAATGTGGGTGATAATAATTAATTATACTGGGTTTAACACGAACTTAATGAACACATGAAAATATAAATTGAGGAAAATTCGAAGAAAGCAGAGACGGACCTTCCCGAAAACAGCAGCTAGCACATCCTTATTAGTATAACTAGTATAGACCCGTGTGATACACGGACTATCTTTTAAATTAAATTTGAACTTAAAAGCTATAGAGTGTTCATTTTGTAAAATCACTTGTCTCATAAATATTTTATGAATATTAATTAAAACATTGTCTGATTTACTTGATCGTATAATTAGCAAAATTGACGTTTTCAACCAGTGGAAACTTTAATTATTGATGAATCAAATCCTTCTCCCCTATGTCTAAAAGTCTCAAATCTTACTAAATTCTGTTGTAAAGTAGATTATGCTTGGAAAAACTAACACACTAAAAGTAGGTCTTGATTCATGAAATAATCAGCACATAGCATGAGACAGTTGGAATCATGTATCACTCACATATAAAATTGTTTCGCTATGTTAAAAGCGAAAAATGCCCCTTCATTTACATTAGACGACACCACCTTTGAGAATAATTAGATATCTAAATTTCTTTCAAAATAAAGTCATTTTCTCCTTTTAATGCCTAAATTTACGCATTACACATCAACCTTTATGGATAGCAAGTTTTACACCATAACATATCTAACATTTGATACTCCCTATGATAACCCATAAAAAAAATATAAATCTAAAAATATAACGTATATTAGAGACCCTCACCTAGCTATAAACATAGAAAATTATAAATAAATTCTTAGGGTTATTAGAGAAGCAATTTTCAAAATAAATTGAAGAAATCAATTTCCTAGAGAGAAAAAGAGAGAGTGTATGTGTGTGTATGTGCTTTGATGAGAGAAAGAGACATGCATGGAATCAATAGCCAAAAGTATCTAAAATTTCGACATTCACGTATCATGTATAATCGAAAATATGGGGAGTAAGTAGTTAATTCCCCTAAGTTTTGTTTTTAAACAATAAATAAAAATAAGGCAGTATTTTGCTTAGAGAGAGATGACACCTACAAACTAATTTTTTAAACTTTAAAATCAAGGGTTTAGATTTAATGAGTTAATAATATTTGTTGGTAAGATTACACCAAGTCTTGCAAATCACTCTCGTATTAGTATTTTAGGATTTTTCAAATATTATTATTAATATAGTATAAATAGATAGACAAATTAGATACAAAATCAGCTTCTCGTCGACTTAGCAGTGTTTTGCTTGGAGAGAGACGACACTGACAAAACTATTTTTTTTAAACTTTAAAATCAAGGGTTTAGATTTAATGAGTTAATAATATTTGTGGCTAAGATTACACCAAACCCCGCAAATCACTCTCGTATTGGTATTTTAGGGTTTTCCAAATATTGTTATTAATATAGTGTAAATAGATAGACATATTAGATAAAAAATCGAAGGCCTAGATTTAATAAATGACTAATTTTTATGGGTAGGATTACATCAAATCCTACAAATCACTCCTATTATAGCTAGCATTTTAGGATTTTTCAAAGATTATCACTTTTGTTAATTGCTTGGATTTTTTTAGATTATAGAATTATCATATATCCTTAATCAAATATAATCAAAATTATGAGTGATTTTTTTAAAAAAAATAAAAATTATAAATGGGTATTTTACTTAGATAAAGTGGTTTTTTTTATAAAAAAACTAAAATCTACAGCTTAGATTTAATGAATAAATATAATTGCCTAAAATTTTTCCTACATAATTGGATTATCATCTATCTTTTATCATGTATATTCGAAATTATGGGAGACTTTTTTGAAATAAAATGAAAAGATATCGTAACTTTAAAATCGACGGCTTAGATTTAATGCATGAATAATTGTTATGGTTAAGATTACACCAATTTCCGCAAATCACTCTTATTGCACCATTCTAGGGTTTTATAAAGATTGATATTATAATAGTATAGAGTGGGTCACATGGGGCTCCCTGAAAATTGAATTCCAATTTTGAAAATCCAAGTATCTACCCCATGTTTGAAATTTCGAATTTTAGATCTAGAAATCAAATTTTCCAACATGAAGCTTGTCAAATATACGCCAAAGAGGAGAAGAGAATTGTGTTTGTGCTAATTATTGCAGCAGCCAAATACAACCATATATACACATGCTTTACATTAGCTTTCCTTCTAACCCTAGATTAGTATCTAAGTTAAAGATAAATATTATCTCTAAGATATACACAATATTGTCTTCAAGATATTCAATATCATATACATATATTATATTCCATAACAGTCCCCCTCAAGTTGGAGCATGGGGATTTACAATGCCCAACTTGCTCTGTAAGAACTGAAACTGTTGTTTTCCCAACGCTTTGATGAATATATCTGCTAGTTAATGTTTAGATGGCAAGTACGATGGAATAAGATCTCTAGAAAGGATCTGCTCTCGGACAAAATGACAATCAATCTCTATGTGTTTGGTCCTTTCATGGAAGACAGGATTATTGGCTATGTGCAACGCTGCCTGATTGTCGCAAAAGAGTTTGATAGGCCTTTTAAGTAACAATCCCATTGCTGCAAGAAGTGCTTTGATCCAAATCACCTCGCTAGTAACCGTAGCCATTGCTATATATTCAGCTTCAGCAGACGACCGAGAAATTGTGCTTTGCTTCTTAGTCTTCCATGAAATTGGAGAATCTCCAAGAGTCACGAAGTACCCAGTTAAGGATTGCCTTGTTATGGGACACGCCCCCCAATCTGAATCACAAAAGGCATAGATTTACAAATCAGAGTCACTTTTCAACAATATCCCTTGTCTGGGGTTTCCTTTCAAATACCTCAACACCCGCTTAGCAGCCTCCATATGCTCTTCTCTAGGCTCTTGCATGAACTGAGACAAGAGCACACCGCATAGCACAACTCAGGCCTGGTGATTGTCAGGTAGATAAGTCGACCTACCAACCGACAGTACTGTGTGGGATCTGACAAGGGCTTCCCAGTCGCCAAGGCAAGTTTATGATTGGTCTCCATAGGAAATGCAACTAGTTTGGAACCAAGCATTCCACATTCATCAACAATTTCCAATGCATACTTCCGTTGACATAGGAAGATCCCTTTGGGACTTCGAGCAACTTCAACTCCCAGGAAATATTTCAATGCTCCTAAATCCTTAATATGAAAGCATTGACTCAGATATTCTTTGAATTGCATACAAGTTTGAGGATCATTACCAGTGATGCAAGTGATCGACTTACACCAACAGAGCCATGTACTTTCCATCTTTATGATAGGTAAATAGAGAATAATCAGTGTATGACTGAACAAATCCATAATAAATCAGTTTGGAAGACAACTTGGAAAACCATTGTTGTGGAGCTTGGCATAACCATAAAGAGACTTAGGAAGTCAACATATTTTGCGAGAGTCCGAAGACCTGGAACCGGGTGG
Organism: Selenicereus undatus; assembly: GCA_017589665.1. Lineage (NCBI taxonomy): Eukaryota > Viridiplantae > Streptophyta > Magnoliopsida > Caryophyllales > Cactaceae > Selenicereus > Selenicereus undatus. The sequence continues at coordinate 101,274,792 of JACYFF010031955.1, forward strand.
CATTTTCATATAAACTTCTTCTTCAAGATCTTCATGTAATAATGCATTATGTACAACCATAGGATGTAACTCCCATCCTTTAGCGACTGCCATCGAAAGGAAACATCACACACTCACCATCTTTGCTATTGGTGCAAAAGTCTCATGATAGTCAAACCCTTCGATCTGCTCATTACCTCTTATCACAAATCGAGTCTTATATCGCTCAATCGATCCATCTGAGTTGTACTTCACTTTATACACGCATTTGCAATTTATGGATTTCTTTCCTCGCGGTAAGTCCTCAATCCTCCAAGTCTGGTTCATCTCCAAAGCTTCTATTTCCTTTGCCATAGCTTCTCTCCAACTGGGATCACTAACTACTTGATGGAAATATCTAGGCTCCACAATTTTATTAATAGTAGCAAGATAGCTCTTATGTGCATTAGAAAATTTTTTACAAGTAACATAGTGAGCTAAGGGATATGGTTTACCTGAGGAGACCTTTTGGAATGAGCAAGTAGAAGAGGGGTCATGGGAGTTGGCTGAGTAACACACATAGTCTTACAAATGACTAGGCCTTTTCTTCTCCTGACACCAGCGGCCCATATCAGTCTCTCCCAATCGTTGCTCGCTCCCCCTGTCTTCGAGCCTTTTGTTTTGGTCAGTTGGGCCATGTTGTGCTTCTTGGCCCTGAGCTGGCTGTGGGCCTGCCTGACTGTGCTATGGTTCCTGGATCGGGTTTAATTCTGGGCCTGTCTCCCCCTGTCCCGGTACAGGCCCATATTCACCTCGCGGGCTGTGAAAGGGTTCTACATCACTTTGTGGTTGTTCACCGAGCCCATCAAGATCATAAGACCATACACCATCCCTTTCTTCATCAAATATTCTACCTCCATCACCTATAATCCCATCAAATGAGTCTTGTGCTTCTCTTTCTTTCGTCTTTGCATGAAAAGGAATTGGTCTTCATGAAATATTACGTCCCTGCTAATAAGAATCTCATCGGTTTCTAAGTCATAAACCTTCCATCCCTTTTTAGCAAAAGGGTACCCCACGGAAATACATCGCCGACTATTAGAATCAAATTTATCTTTCTTCCTCTGATAGTGATGCGCATAGCACAAGCACCAAAAAACTTTGACACGATCAAAAGATGGTGGCTCCTTAAATAATATGTCATAAGGGGTTTTAATTTTAAGGATCGATGTAGGGGTCCTATTTATTAGATAGGCTGCATTTAGTACACACTCCCCTAAAAACTCAATGGGTAGGTTGGCTTGAAAGCGTAAGGCTCTAGCAACATTCAATAAATGATGATTTTTCCTCTTAACTCTACCATTTTGTTGGGGTGTGTCGGTACAACTAGTCTGATGTATGATCCATTGCTTCCCATAAAATTTCTTCATTGGCCCAGATGTGAATTCACTTCCATTATAACTCCTTATCATTTTCGCGTTAGCATTGAATTGAGTTTTTGTCATCATGCAAAAATTCATCACTAATTGGGAGGCCTAAATTTTGTCTATCATCAAATACACCCAAACACCCCTATTTGCATAATCAATTATAGATAGGAAATAATAAGCACCACAAAAAACTTCAATATGATACGCACCCCAAATGTCACAGTGAATCAAGTCAAAATAGTTCAAAGCTTTATTCTCACTATTAGGAAAAGGTAAACGCGTTTGTTTAGCACGATAGCACACATCACAAAAATCACTTTGACCACTAATCTTTTTACCAAAAATAATAAAAAGTTGCTTCATAACTTGACTTGACGGATGCCCTAATCTGCAGTGCCAAAGATCCATGTGTGTTACTTTATTAGATTGAACATCTGGTAAAGAAGCCTCTCTGAGTAGATACACCCCTCTTCGTTGCTTACCCAGTCCAACCGGGATCCTCGTAGTATGGTCCTGTATCACACAAAACTTTTTCGTAAATGTTACTGTGCAAAATAATTCTTCTATTAATTACGCAACAGAAATAAAACTACATTCCAATTCTGGAACAAAAAGCACATCATGCAATGTTAATTTTGGACTAAATTTAACCAAGCCACGCTTGGTGGCCATACTATAGCCGCCATTAGGAAACCGAATTGGAATGGGCCTTGTGTCTTCTACATTGCTGAATTAGGCTAAATTACCCGTCATATGATATGACGCTTCGCTATCCAAAATCCAATTAGTCATACTTGAAAGCTTCTCGTATCCCGCCTCAGGAGTCTCGATGAGACTCATCACGTGTTGTACCTGTTTTGTAGTCAGCCCAATGATGGTGGGCGTTGAACTTGGCCGAGAGCTTTGGTCTTCAGAACTAGGCCGTGAATTTGGGCCCGCAAGATCAGTCCCAGAGACTTGTTCTCCTTATACCTGAGCTGCAAACACCATCTCGCGTCCACGACCCTTGCCTTCTCCGCCACGTGCTCCTCTTCCACGTCCTCTGCCGCCTCCATGGTTTCCCCAATTCGCTGGATATTCGATGAGCTTGAAACAATTCGAGTCATCATGTATGAATTTATCGCAATGCTTGCAAGAAATTCGCTCCTGCTGCTACAAATTTCTGGGTTGAGCTATGGCGACAAAGACAGCTTGCTCAGGCCTTGCTTCTCATTGATTCACCATCTTTTTATGGGTTTCTTCTTGCTGCACCATATTAAACATCCGGTCCAATGAGGGCAGTGGATCCATAGCCAAAATTTGGCTCCTAACTATTGAATAGAGGTCATCATCCAGCCCCATCAAAAACTGATGGGCTTTATCATCTTCTATCAACTTCATAAACTGCTCGGCTGCCCCACAAGTGCACTTCGGATGCTTCACATTACTATCCAATTCATTCCACAAGCCCATAAGCTTCGAGAAAAAATCGACCACATCTATATTACCTTGTTTTGAAGATGCTATATCTACTTTGAGTTGATGAATGCGGGTGCATTCGAAACTTAGTAGTGTTTGTGAATGTTCTCCCACATCTTCTGGGCTGATTCAACATATGCCACACTAGCATGCAGTTTTAGGTCGATTACATTCAGTATCAATGAGGTAACCATAGAGTTTACCATCTCCCCACGCATTCAATTCAGCTAAATATTCATCCTTTTCCACCTTGGGTTTTTGTATACTTCCATCTATAAATCCTACTTTATTTTTGGATTTTAGGGAGGTTTTGACGGCTTTCTTCCATAAATCATATATTTTTGCTGTCAAATTTGATAGATATTATAATCGCCCTTATCCATCAGATGGGTGAAGATAGTAGAGAGATTAGTTGGTAATCATAAACTCTTTTGGTGTCTCATCCTTCCCCATTGATCATGGCAGGAGCTCGGCTCGGGATTTTGTGAAGAGCTCTGATACCATGTCAAATATATGCTAATGAGGAGAAGAGAATTATGCTTGTGAAAATTATTATAGCAGCCAAATACAACAATATATACACATGCTTTACATTAGCTTTCCTTCTAACCCTAGCTTAGTATCTAAGTTAAAGATAAAATATTATCTCTAAGATACAGACAATATTATCTTCAAGATATTCAATATCATATACATATATTATATTCCGTAACAAAGCTTCGCTTTTCTAGCCTAAAATTCGAAATTTTAGATCTGGAATTTTTGATTTCATATTGAAAGAACTAGCACGAAAGAAAAGGAGGAGGAGAAGAAGAGCAAGTGGTGAGTCAATGATGGCAGCATCTTCTAAGCCCATACCTCTACCAATTGAAGTCTCCTTTTTCCCTCCCTTTGTTCATTCCAATTCCCATTCCCATTCAACCACCACTGTTTTCTCAGGGAGCCACAAAGAGACTTCCCACGTCTTCAAATCTTCAATGGTGACTGAACTATTGAAAATATATAGAGGTAGGACTTGTAGAAGGAATGGATGTTTTGTATTAGTGCCTGCTTTCTTTTTTTGTTTATTTTTACTTGTTATAAATGAGTCCTTGAAGGTATTTATAGTTATCCACATCCTCAATGGACAATGGAGATTGATTTGATTCTATGACTATTATGAAGTTTCAACAACCTTCCATCTTAATATGTTTTTAAATATTTAGGCATCATACAACAAGTATCTGGGAAATTCCTATGGAAATATCTAGATGTTCCCAGATATTACAAGTATAGAATATTATGGAACCTTCCAGAAGAGCCTAGAAGATTTTAGACTAATCCAAAAGCTTCTACGACTATCAGGTACATCTTGAAATACTTTGGAAGGTTTAAGAACATTTCGTAAGGTTCAAAGATAATCTAAAAGATGTCATAATATTTTAGAAGATTCTAGAATCTTAACATCAAGATATCTGAAGATTATTAATTGTCAACACTCCCTCTTAATCTAGAAATATCTTACACTTCGAATCTACATTGCTCTTGTAGATTGTGACCGTCATGACCATGTCTTGAACTATTGTTGCTCAATTGTACAGTATACCATATATCTTCAGAATGACCATGATCTTGAAAAATGTATGTGCACGGTATGACTTCCAATCTTGCCTCTTCTTCTTCTTCTTCTTCTTCTTCTTCTTCTTCTTCTTCTTCTTC
>JACYFF010031955.1:101279345-101291919 GCA_017589665.1 Selenicereus undatus
TCTTCTTCTTCTTCTTCTTCTTCTTCTTCTTCTTCTTCTTCTTCTTCTTCTTCTTCTTCTTCTTCTTCTTCTTGTGGCCTCGAACACACTTATCATACATGATTTAATTCTATTGGATCAAGAAATTGCTCCGTATCTACACATTCTTGTTTGATGGGATATTTTTCAATCTTTTCTTGCTTGGCTTGAATTTTCTCAGCTGGGTCGAGAAGATATTCTATATTAATCCGTTCATCAACTTGGACTTCGGCCTCTTTTGGAGTCTTCACTTCCAAGATTTCCCACATCTCTTGATTTGATTTATCATGTGTCATTATACAATTTGCATGCGGCTTATTAAATTCTTCCTCATTTGTTGGAATGTCCTCTTCAAGTGTGTGCAAAGGTTTGAGATTATCTTCACAATTTTTTTTTCTTCAAATAGGGAAGATGCCTTTTGCATATCCATGGGGGAATCTTGAAATTCTTCTTGAAGTAATGGAGATTATGTTGGCTGCTTGTCGATATAAAGTTTAACATTATAGTTATGTATGATGCCTTGTAAAAGACCTTTTTAATGCCTCAGTAATTAATTGTGTTTAAATTAATTTTAAATTTAACATTATATATGTAATTATAGTTATTCGAAGCAGTGGGTCGCACATTTTCTTCCTTCTATTATTAATCAGAGCAATGCATGATTTAACGAATTTTGCTATTATGAAATTTTCTTTCAAGTTTATGAAATGTGGGATGATCATATAAAAGATATAAGTTTTTTTTTAATAAAAGTACGTTGCACCCAAGCAAGGTCGGGAATTTACCAAGCTATAAAAACTCCTTAGCAGTTTGAGAAAATGATGGGAGCGAATGAATGGGGGCCCAATGTATGGCCATCTATTAGCCATGTGGTAAAAAAAAGGGAAAAAAGGGGATAAGCATGTATTAATGAGATTTGACAAAAAAGAAACGTAAAGATAATCTAGTAATAAGATGTTGGATCAACTATATGGGCTCCTAGCTAGTTAGAAAAGGCTAAAAGAAAGAAAAAAAAACAACAAAGCACTCAAGCCCATCAACAAACCCCCGTACTGCCTTCTCTTTCTCTCTCGTGCTGTCTCCCTTTGCTTGTCTTTGTTCTGGCCAGCCACTTCAGCTCCGGGCGCCACCGGTGAGCCACTGCTATCACCACCCTCATCCTCCATATTTCACTCTTTCAACCAAGGTAACTCTACTCCCTCTTTCTCCCTTTTTAAATCCAATTTTATAGAAGTATTTGTAATGGTTAATGAGTTAATCTTGGTGAATAATGGCTTTTATGAAAAGGTTAATTGGGTTTGTATGTGTGTGGATGTGGTAAGTGTGATTCATGAAAAGATCAATTGGGTTCGTATGTGTATAGATGTGATAAGTGTGACTTATAAAAGACTCATTTGGGCATGCATGGGTATGAATGTTTATCATGAATTATGTTATGTTAAGGGGTGAGATGCAAGTAAATAAGTAAATAAGGTTAGAAGAAATTCTATAGCTAGTTCATGATAAGCTACTTGAACAAAACAAGGGGAATTCTTGTTTGAACAATTGAAGGGATGTGATTATATTGATTTAGGATAGTGGTGACCTAGGAAATGGAGTGTAAGCAAGTCGTGGGACTAAACTAATGACTTATATGATTATGATAGAGCTTGATGAAGACGTCAATTTGTGTTAATTAGGTGAGGGGGGGACTCAAAAGGAATAATTTGCCGGGTTAGTTGAGTATGATAAAAGGGGTTAAGTGCTTATAAATACCGGAAACTAATTGGGCTATATGTTGAAGCTTCGGCAAAATAATCTGTCCAAAGGAAAGCGTTAAGATTAAATTAGATGTGGTAGCTTTGATGAACTTGGGTGATATAGTAAAGCCATTAATTGAGTGGTTAAAATTGATTTAGTATGAAGAGAAGGTTGGGAAATTACCCAATATGCCCTTTCTAACCAAAACCAACCCACAAAGGAAAAAAATGGAAGTTTGGTGCCATGATGAGATTCAATGAAAAGATGTGTTAGAAGTCTTTTAATATGCAAAGGCATTACTAACAAAATCTAGAATTTTCGTTAATAATCTCTCCTCAATGACAGGACCATATTAAGTTACCAAAAGAATCATGAAGGTCAACTTGAATTGAGGAACTAAGAAAACATCGCAGGTACGTTACTGCTTATACTCTTCAAAAACGTTTAAATTTACATTGAATAACGTTTACAAGTTTTATTCAGCCTAAGGAACCATCTGGACCCATTTCAATGTTTATTGTGACGTGCCATGTTCAGTATTTATAAGTATCTACTAGCAGAATTCATTGTTGGGCCCCTTATCATTGCACGGAAAATTCATAGTTCATTGTTATTGCCATGGCTGCTATTCATAGATAGTGGGTCCTAGTCCAAGTCGAAGAAACAACCAATAATTGTTTACCTAAACCAATGTTTCTTAAAATATGCTTAAAACGCATCTTTTTAAAGTGCGTGTGCGCTCACTGACTCCTGCGAAAGTTCATTTAACTGTACAAGGATAATTTATTGAGCTTTGGCTCATTTTATTTATTTCCTATTTTCAAACTGTTTTAGAGAATGAGGAATTATCGACAGTTAAGTGGGAACCCAAAGGAAGCTAAGGGCCTAGAAGAAGCGGGCAGGGCAGCAGGTGTTAATGCCCTAATCTACCCAAATATTTGTGGCCACAGAATTGTCTTTGGGATGTTGGTGAATGTCTCTCAAATTGTAAATCCATTTTAGATTGAGCTTAATATCATGTAATACCTCACTTGTAAAATTCAATGACAAGTTAAACTTTATATAGTATATGTAACGTATCCTGTGTTTGCTACTATTCAGCCGACTCTGGTTCCCATAGAGGACAACAGTAATTCCCTAGCTACATAACACACTTCGGTGGCTTTTAATGCTTATTAGAACATGTAATTAGAGGATAGTCGAGCTGGGACGTTGCAGAAGTGGTGTTAGAGCAACTATAGGTATTAGCACGATTAATCATTGTCATTGTACTGCTAAGGCACCTCAAGCATGTATGGGTAGAGGATATGAAGGTAATAACAACAAGGTTGGCTGAGGCGAGGAATGGGACTCTAAGTCCCAGGGATGAAGCAGGGGCATGAGATTCTATAAAATGAATATAGTTGAGTATGTATATGTTGTGTGGGAATGCTCATATGGTTTATATATGCATACTATGAGAATTATTCAGTGTTTTGTCTTAATAACAGATGACGGGACACGGACCCCCCGAAGTGGTACCTTTAGAAAAATCCACAAGATCCTCCACCGGCTCTAGAGCCCCCTAGGAAGGAGATGCATTACCTCTATTACCACTTGTCCCCCGAACCATAGATTGATATGGAGGGCTATGAGACTGATATATTCGATATCTGGGCAGGGGATGATGGATATGACATCTGGGGAAGGGGAAGTGATGATAGTTTTGGTGATTCAGATAGTGTGGTGAGTGTGATTGATATTCCTGAGTCATAGGAGGTGATAGAGATAAGTTCTGAAGAAGATTCCTAGAGTTCGGGGTTGGAGACTAGTAACAGTAATCACCCAGATTATCAACCCAGAGGATGGAACAAGAAAAGAAAGCGAAAAGAGTATTTGGGTGCAAAAGGTAACCGGGATGCTGGATCAGCTAGTAGCTCTGTTAGAAAAAATGTAAATATGTAAGATAGTAGGTTGGGAACTAACCCTAGAAGGGGGATAGGAAGCTAGTAACAGGGTAGGATCTTAGGTTGTAAGGTTACAATGGTGTTGATCTAACCTCACCCACCCATTTTACTAAAAGAGGTGTACTTTTTATACGACCGCCATGAAGATTATGCTTCTGGTGAGCTTATGTAACATATGTGATGGTTATGTGTGTAATCTATGTTGTGGCTAAGCTAATAAAAGTATATAAGTTCTATGAACATGAGTATAGAAATTACCAAACTATAAATAGATGGAACTACTAATAGAGAGAAAACCAGAGTGATGAAGTATAATGGCTTGGCTAGGGATACTTACCTGGCTAGCACAGACAATCTACGCAACAAGCTAGGTTAAAACGAGAGGAGTTACATATAGATGAGTATTGATAGTAAGAAAGCATAAGTGCATAATTGCGAGAAAAGTGAATTAGTGAGGGCTAATATGTTTGCATGTGTGTAACAGCATGGCGAATCCAAACAACAATGTTCTGGAGAACAATTTGCAAGAAAATGTTATAGAAGATGTCCCAGCTCAATCAGAATACCCTGGGAATGACCCCTCAAAGAAGCTAGCAAGCTATTAGTGGGGCCCCTGAATCTTGAAAACGTTGAAGGCAAAAAGGGATTACTAGATGATCTAAATCCAGAGTTAATGGAAGAATTGTGGCCAAGGTGACAAAGAAGCCTAAGGGTTCGGGGATTTGGAAAGGATGAACAGGAAAGTAAATTCTTTGATAGAGTTGCAAAACAAAATCCGAGAACATATGACGGCAAGGAAGATCTAGTGTTACTTGAAGAATGGATTAGACAGATGGAAAAAATATTTGATGTTGTGGAAGTTCCTGATAATAGGCACGTAATCATTGGAGCCTTCTACCTTGTAAGACAGGCTGACATTTGGTGGGGAACAGTACTTAAGCCCACCTTTCAAAGCCCCGATGCCACTTGGAGTAAGTTCAGCAAGGCATTGTGCATAAAGTTTTACCCAATGCATTTGCAGAAGCAAAAGCAAAGAGAGTTCTTAACCCTAAGGCATGGTAACTTATCGGTAATGGAGTATGCAAGTCACTTTGCTGAACTTTCAAGGTTTGCCTTAGAATATATGGCAACAGACCGAATGGGGATGCTAAGATTAGAGGAAGGCCTGGCGCCTTATATCAGGAATCAGTTAGCGGGACAACTTATGCAAACTACCCAGGAATTGTATGAGTGTATTGTCGAAATTGAACTGGTAAAAACTGAATTGAGAATGGCCTATCTGGCTAATCCTAAGAAAATGTGAGATGAAAGAGGTACTCAGGCCGGGGGATTTCCTAGTAAGAAACCTACCCCCACGAAACCGAGACCCCAAGGCGCAGCTCTTGCAGGGAAACATTGTACCAAATGCGGTTGTACGAACCACAACACTGTAGAATGTAGGGTGAGGTCGAATTACTGCTTTTGGTGTGAAGATTCGAATCATGTGATTGCCAACTACCCTACTAGAACTACTTAACTAGGTAAGGGTCCTGCTCAAGTCGTTAAACAAGGTTAAACCACTACTCCCACGACCGGCTGTCAGGTGGGCAGGGTGTATGTGATCAACAAAAAGCAAGCTGATGATTCAGGAACTGTTGTGACTGGTACGCTCACTTTTAATTCAATGCCCCTAGTTGTTTTATTTGATTCTAGAGGTACACATTCATTTATCTCATCAAAAGCTGCATCTCAGATAGGGGTAGAATCATATAAACATCCCGTAGACTTGACCTTGTTTAAAGGAAATAAGTATCAAACCACTTGAGCCAACTTATATTGGTATATATTAGTCAATTTGATAACAAGAAGTTAGCCAATTTTCTATACTATGTCAAGCAAACTACGCTTCCCCAGAAATCACTATTCCCCTTTCTCCTATTTAAGCATCAATAGAGTTTTGATGGCTTGCCTTTTAATTCATATTCTCTATGGTGTTATGTATTTTTCCAGCTTAATTACCAACTAATTCTAAATCAGAGGTGGATAATCTCAAGTGTCATCATCTCCAAAGACTGCAATATATATTGTCAATCCTAAATCTGACCAAACTCCTCGCAAAATCCATTCCAACATACAGGTTCATAGTTAGAGAAGATAGGGATTGTGGGTTTAAATAGTTATTGTTTTTATTTAATGTGAAGAGAATTGCATAGTTAATGCACAGGCACGATTTGAGCTAAGATCTCTGACAATAATTTTGAAATTTACAAATTTGAGCCTATACTAACTATAAAGCTTATTTTCAAAGTCTACATATATCGTCATCCAACAAGGAATGATTTTTGATAGGGTTTGAAACTTTGAACTTATTAAAATTGGAGTTAAATACTTCAAATATAAATGATAAAATATTTCAAAGACGTGTGCATATATTTCAGGTCCATAAAGCTTTAGTATAAAAATTTGTCAAATCTTTTTATACGTACTTCGAAATAACTGACGTAATGGTCATCATCTTGTTACTTATGTGAGATACTGACTGACATAATGATCATCATCTCCATCAATCATCTAGTCCCCATGGGTTCGATCTGTAGGGAGAGGGCTCAATTTCCTAACCTTATGTGAGATAATTGTATTGACTATGGTCTTGAATTTGGTTGAACTTTGGCATTCCCCCTAATTCTCCATTGGCCTATTATGTGAGATATTTCGCTTACCCTTATTAATTGCCCTAGCCCCTAAGCCCTTAGGGCATCCCCAACCCAAGTGCCAATTTTTGGAACTCAAGCTTGCCACGTCAGCATGAGTTCCACTTACATTCCATTCAATCTCCCAACCAATGGAACTCAATTCAAGACAATTAATTACATGGAGCCCACAATTTATTACTTTTTAATTTTTATGTTGTGTTTGGATTTTAACTTTTGTAACATGTATGAATTTTAATTTTTTTTTAGAGTTATGAATATTTATTTTGTTGATATAAAAATGTATAAATTTGAAATTTTAATTCCCCCCCCCCCGGTTTTTTTGTCTTTGTTGTCGAAGTAGTTTAAAAAAAAAGTTCGAAAGTACAATTCAATTTAAAACTAACACAAAGAATGATGAAACTTAAAAATAAATTACAATATGAAGATTGAAAATGTGCAAAAAAATTCATCACGAACGTTTGACTTTATAATGGAAAAAAAATTACATCCCCAAATATCAACAAATAACAGGAAATAACTACGTTTGCGAACTTCTTCGCGCCGTGTGTCGATTCCATATTTCTTCGACCAAGTCGGATTGAAGATGTGCATGTAGGTCTGGGTTATGAACTTGTGCTACTCTACGAAGATAGGCTGCGTAGCACGGATGATGGTTCCGTTGGACATTAGGTTGCGGGGTACTGTCCTCCACATCATCATAATCAAAACTAAGGTCGTATGAATTATGCTCGTCCTCGACGATCATGTTGTGGAGTATGATGCATGCCTTCATTACCATACCCAATTCAGCCTTATCCATGTTTCGTGCAGGGCCGCGGATGATGGCAAAGCGAGCTTGTAGAACCCCAAATGCTCTCTCTACATCCTTCCTAACAGATTCTTGACGTTCAGCGAATAACTTTGCCTTTGCTCCCTGAGGAAGGGGGGTGATCTTCACGAATGTGGCCCATCTCGGATAAATACCATCAGATAGATAGTACCCCATGTTGTACTTGCGACCGTTGACGATATATTCACAATTTGGAGCCCGACCCTCGTACACCTCTTGTAAAACATTGGATCGGTGGAGGACGTTTAAATCATTTAGGGTTCCCGGGCACACAAAGAAAGCGTGCCATATCCAAAGGTCGTAGGAAGCAACAGCTTCAAGAATCAATGTGGGAACTTTGTACGCCCCTTTTGCAAACACTCCTTTCCAACCTGTGGTACAATTCTTCCATTCCCAGTGCATACAATCGATGCTCCCTAACATACCCGGAAAGTCGCGGGCTTCTGCCACTTGTAACAAACGATCGACATCAGCTTGTGTTGGTTTTCGTAAGTACTCATCCCCGAACACTTGAATGACACCAGCAGCGAAATTTTTCATGCACTCAATAGATGTGCTTTCACCAATCTTTAGGTATTCATCGACACAATCTGCCGATATACCATAAGCCAACATTCGCATGGCTGCTGTGCACTTGGTCAGTGGTGACAACCCACGCCTACTGAGGCCATCGTAACTCAATTGGAAGTACTCAAAATGACTCTCTAAAGTGCCAACTATGCATAGGAACAAGTGTCGTCGCATACGAAATCTACGCCGAAAGTGGGTGTCGTTGTAGATGGAGTCTTCGGCGAAAGGCGATCGTGTGCTTCTTGCCGATCTCTCTTTACAAATTTTTTCTTCTTTTTGGGTCTTCGTGATGATGATGATGCCCTACTTTCTTGTCTAATATTTCTCAACTTCAGGGCCAACTCCAACATTTTCGGGTCATTCTCATTCATAACCGTAGTTTCCAATATTGGGGAATCGTCGCTAGACTCTTCTAGGATGAAGCTCAAACCATCTGTTGAGGATGACGTACTAGAAGAGGATGATGAACCACTCATTCTTCAATACCTGTGCATTTAAATTATAATTATAAATGTAATTCAAATATACATTATATGAGACGAAATTTTAATTTATGACAAATAAAAAAAATAATAAGGTAGAAACAAGTAATTGCGAATTTGTACGCAATGCATCAAGTAATTAAAATTGGAAACAACTTACAATGAATTTGGAGACAACATGGAATTAAAAATGCCATTAAACAAAGGGAAATGTTTCTACCTCAACAACTGTTCCATGAAAACACAATAAGACTGAAAATTACAAATTAGCGATCAATCTAAATTAAGGTCAATATTAGAGGAAGACGAGTTTTGTCGATAGCGACTCCTAATTTCTTCCTGAATGGGGCCATAGCGTGCTTGATCTTCAGGACACATCTCCGCTATGTTCATTTTCAAAATCTTGTCCTCGTACTTCATCTCCTTAAGGCGTTGTTTCCTTTTTTCCAAGGACAGATGTCGATCTCTGAGCTCAACAACTTTCATAGCCGCTTCAGCCTTCTTCTTTTGGGCCAGGACATATTGCTCAAACATGGTGCTATTCTTCTCGTTAGTTGTCCGTATCGCCGACATTTTTGTAGTGACGATATCCAATACGGGGTCTGTACCTAGCTCCTTTGCCTTTCTCTTGGCAACTTTTGTTCCGATAGGGCGGATAAGCCCTCCAACGACCTCAGTTGGTGTACTCTCACTGGAAGGAGTTGCAAGGGTAGTGGGGGTGGTGGGGGTGCTAGGGGAGTCACTCTCGGAGTACGGGCCCACCTTATTTACTCTGAGCCGTTTGGAAGACGCTTCTCCAGATTGATCGCAGAAGGTCTCCCACTTTGGCTGATCCTTCAGCAACACCCACCAATGCATGAGGTCAAATGCTTTGCCGACCACAGCAACATAAAGATCTTAAGCGTTTTGCATTATGTCATCCTCATTTGTACCACTTGGATTCGCCCGGTACGCCTGAGCCACACAAGCGCACCATTTCGATACTAATGGAGCAGCACGATTCCATCGGGCGTTGCACACCTTTCCCGTTCTCTTTGAAGCTCCATCGGGAGCATGCTGGTTGAATGTGTTTGCCACCTTTGTCCAAAATCCAGATAGCTTTTGATCAGCCCCGGTGATTGGATTGGTGCTCACATTAATCCATGACTTAACTAAGCGGCGGTCCTCCTCTAATGTCCACTTAGGGGGTTGCAGACCACCTTCCTTGTTGTTGGGGTTATTACTTGGCAAAGGACGAGGTGCTGGTGAGGTCGTATGAGGAGGTTCAGGTGCTAGTGAGGTTGTATGAGGAGGTTGAGGTGGGTAACATGGAAGGGGCATTGCTCCATAGCTAAAAGTTTGTGGAGGGGTGTTTGGTGGTGGACGGTAATGTTGCCAATTTGTAGGGTATTGTGGCGGATATTGTTGGGAATAAGGTGGGGGATTATGTGGTGGTGGATAGTGTTGCCAATTCGGGGGTCGTGGGGGAAGGTTTGAAGTATTCCCAAATTCAATTTGTGACTCGTCCCCGCTAAGTAGGTGCACGAATGATTGTGTGTCATTCGGGTCCATTTCAACGTTCACCTACATCGTGGTTTGTTTTTTGATTTCAATGTCAACTATTGCATGCAATTTCATGTAATTCTAATAAACCAACTATTACAAAATATTAACAACTAATTGCACATTTTAAGTAAACAATTAAAATAGTTAAACCTACACATTTCAACATTTCAATTATTTTAAACTAAATGAACAAACCACTTGTACAATACATCAAGGGGACTAACTAATTATGTGATTTAGCATGTTATCATATTCATTAAACAAAACATCCAACAACATCAACCTAATCTAAACAATTAACATTTACACATGTAAGCTTCTCTAAACTAATTATGTCATTTAGCATGTTATCATATTCATTTAAACATATGAACATTAATTCCAATTTACTAACCTAATAAATACAACAACAACAACAACAACAAACTCCCAAAGTGGGTCCCGCTTTCGCGGGGTCTGGGGAGATCCAGCTGTAGGCAACCTTACCTCTACCGGTATTCCTACCCATAGAGAGGTTGATTCCATAAGACCCACAAAACAGTTTTGAGAAAAAGGTTTGAAGAGAAAACGATTGCAAAACCAGTTACCGAAGTAAGAGAAAGGGGAGGGGAAAAGGTTCTGAATAAGCGAATAAAGAGGGGGTGGAGACATACCTCAACAAATCGTGGGCGCTTGGTGTCGTGACAATCCGAAAAAGCATTACCTGCAATAAACAAACGAAAACCCACCCCACCCCACCCCACCCCACATCGCCGAGGCTACTGCCTCCTACGGAGCCGGACCCCTACAATCAGGGACCTTAATCTTGTCCCGCCACAACCTCCTATCCTGAGCCATGTCCTCCGTGAGACCGACAACTCTCAGGTCCTCTCTAACCACCTCCTCTAGGCACTTCTTCGGCCTCCCTCTCCCTCTCTTACCACTGGGTGGATTGATACTCTCACATCTTCGCACCGGGGCGACCACACTTCTCCTCTTCACGTGGCCGAACCATCTGAGCCTCGATTCTCTCATCTTCTCCTCTATGGGGGTCACTCCAGCTAGGCCCCTAATAATCCCATTCTTAATTCTGTCCAATCTCGTAAAACCACACATCCACCTGACCATCCTCATCTCAGCGACCATCAGCCTCTGGACCTGCGCCTTTTTTAGAGGCCAACACTCCGATCCATAGAGAACCGCCGGTCTAACTACCATCCGATAGACTTTGCCTTTCAAACCCATGGGCACTCTCTTGTCACACAGCACCTCTGACGCTGACTTCCACTTTTGCCAGCCCACTCTAATCCGCTGGCTAATATCCTCGTCAATGTCCCCATTCTGCTGGATGATGGAGCCCAAATACTTGAATTTGGCGACCTTCGGTATTGCCCTCCCATCCAGTACGATTTCTCCCCCCTCTTCTATCCTTCCGCTGAAACAACAGTGAAGGTATTCCGTTTTCGATCTACTCAACCGGAAGCCCCTAGCCTCCAGTGTATGCCTCCATCTCTCCAGCCTGTCATTCACCCCCTGCCTGGTCACATCGATAAGGATGATGTCATCTGCAAAAAGTATGCACCAAGGCACCTCGTCTTGGATACCTCTAGTGAGTTCGTCCAAAACTAATGTGAAAAGAAACGGGCTTAAAGCGGAGCCCTGATGCAGGCCCAGACTAACAGCAAAATCATTGGAGACCCCTGCTGGCGTCCTAACCCTTGTCCGCCCTCCCTCGTACATATCCTTGATAACACGAATGTACGCGGGCGACACCCTTTTCTCTTCCAAACACCTCCACAATACCTCCCTTGGGACTCTATCATACGCTTTCTCCAGGTCAATGAACACCATATGGAGATCCACCTTTCTATCCCTGAACACACTCATGAGCCCTCTGAGGAGGTAGATTGCCTCAATGGTTGCCCTGCCTGGCATGAAACCAAATTGGTTTTCTGAAATCTCTACTTCCTCACGTAGCCTTCTCTCAATCACCCTCTCCCATAGCTTCATAGTATGACTGAGCAGCTTGATGCCCCTAAAGTTATTACAGTCTTGGATATCCCCTTTGTTTTTGTACAGTGGGATGACTGTGCTGGCCCTCCACTCTCTGGGCATCTTGGCGGTCCTGAAAATAACATTGAAAAGCTCCGTAAGCCACTCTAGTCCCACTTCCCCCATGTACTTCCAAGCTTCCACTGGTATCTGGTCCGGGCCTACTGCCTTCCCATTTGCCATCTTCTTCAATGCCTCCCTAATCTCCTCCTTTGTTATCATGGCGCCCGCACGCTGATTATTACACTCTCCGCCCCTACTACGGTCGTCTCCCCCCCTTCCCCATTGAGGAGTTTAGCAAAGAACCTCTGCCATCTCTCCCTAATATCAGCATCCTCAGTCAACACCTTACCATCTCCGTCCTTGATACACCTTACCACACCCAAATCCCTAGTCTTCCTTTCCCTCGCCCTAGCCAGTTTAAGAACCTCCTTCTCCCCTTCTTTCGAATTTCGAATTTCAATTTTCACCAACTAACATATTCATGAAAATTCTTTTCAATATTAAACAAAGCATCCAACAACATCAACCTAATCTAAACAATTAACATTTACATATGTAAGCTTCTCTAAACTAATTATGTAATTTAGCATATTATCATATTCATTTGAACATATGAACATTAATTCCGATTTACTAACCTAATAAATAAATTAAACTAATTACAATTTCAAATTTCAATTTTCACCAACTAACATATTCATGAAAATTCTTTTCAAT
>JACYFF010031955.1:101307221-101354990 GCA_017589665.1 Selenicereus undatus
TTCCCTGTCGTTCCTTGGCCTTGAACCAACACATCTCTTCGGCTTACAAAATTTGGTGGCCCAAGGTGACTATTAGTGACCTTCGTTCCGGCGCTTCCGTTCTGCAGAAGAGTACGGAAGCAGGTTCATCCCGGCAAGATAAAGATGCAGAAGTTGGTTGGTCGAAGAAGGTCAAGGGGAAAAAAGGAAAGGATCCGGTGACCGATTTAGATGTTGAGGGTCCGGAGTCTGGTGGCGACGCTGATGAGTCTCTGAGAGTTCACCCTGCTGCGAGAAAGCGAGGTTTGGCGCTAGACAGTGACAGCGAGCCAGAGTATGAGGCGAACTTCAGACATGGGGGGCGTAAGAGGCGCGAGACCGCGAGCCCCAAAGCTGTTAGAGTCGTCCTTGGCGATGACTTTTTTGATGACGTCCAGAGCTGCTCAGGCGAACCTGGCAATCTTGAGGATGTATGCACCATTCCTTCGCTCTTTACTATCTCTTTTTTTTTTTTTTTTTTGTTTGGCACACAATGATTCTATACTTATCTTGTTCTACCCCTTTTCTTTTTTTTTTTTTTTTTATTTAGATTGGGGAGTTTGACCTAGCACAGGAGGCGACGCCCATTGTCGATGAGCATTTACTTGAGAATGTCAGCCGTGCTGCTAAATCTTCTGCCCCCAATGCAACCCCGGGTATTGGCAAGGACATTGAAATTGTGAGGAAGCAAACATCCCCTCATGAGGTTGGGAGTTCAACTTCCAGGGAAACAGAGACCTTGCGCGTATCAGCCACTCAGAGTCATCACTCAGTTGATGGCCCTAACTCGCTTGAGGTAGCCATTAAGGGGTTACTCTCTGCTGACACTGATGTTGGCACTCCCGGGTGTTCGAAAGGGAAACTTTCCTGTGCAACTGCTCCCTCCACTACCTCCTTCTGTCCCGGACCCGACTCTCAAAGTATTTTTACCGCCGCCATTCGAGTGATGGGGTCCGAGTATTTGACCAGTTTAAAGAGTGAAATTTGAAGAAGTTGAGGGAAAAATTCAAAGTGCCCCCATGATCTATAAAGGAATTGAGCGGCTTTGTGGAGACCCGACCCCTTTGAAAAAGAGGGTGGAGGATTATGGGAGCGCCGTGTCAGCCTTCTTATCATTAAAGAAGGCAACTTCCTCGTGCCGCCACCCAGATGATGTAGCGAAGGAGAAGGCCCTGTGCACTGAGCAGGTCGATCTTGCGCGCGCACGCCTTGCCACTGCGCGTGCCAATCTTAGTGCGGTGACGGGGAAACTCAAGGGGGTGGCGCAGAGGATTATTGATTTGGAGGACGCGCTTCGCCTTGCCCGGGAAGAGGAGTGTCAACTTAAAAGTGACATCCAAGCCCAATCTTCTCTACTGGAGGCTGCTGAGGAGGAAGCTAATGTGAGATCCAAAGCTCTTGCTGACCTCGAGATGGTACCCACTCTTTCTTCAGATGATGCCAAGGAGTTGGAGAGGCACGAACAGATCATGCTAGCACTGCAGTCCTCGCTTGATCCCAACACTTGGATGGACACCAATTGATCCTCGCAGCTGTCTTTTTTTCTTTTTTTTTTTTTTCTTTTTTTTTTTTTCAAATATTTGTAATAGACTTTGTGTCATTCTTTATATGAAATTTGACCACCACCCTGCTGTCTTTCTTTTATTGTGTTTGACTGAACTTGATATTTAATTTACCAAGCTGCCTACGTACTTATGGAAACATTGCAATTCCCAATAAGATCAAGTCATCACGTAGTTCAACAAAATAAAACATAATAAATTTGTACATATTTGTTTTGCCGTACACAGTTTATACTCTTGCGGGCCAGGAGTATTACAATTGAATTTGACTTGAAAGAACGAGCAGTTTATACTCTTACTTAGGAGCTGTACAACATTCTATTTTAAGGATAATAGCGCTTCAAGAACTTGCCGTTTATGGGTCCTACGCGCACTCCATCAGCACCAATTATCTTGTAGGCTCCATTTGTGTAAACTTCTCTGACCACATACGGACCGTCCCACTTGGAGGTGAATTTGCCTCCAGATTTGTGGGAAACAATAATCGGTCTTCTTACTGCTAACACCTGATCTCCGACTTGGAAAGATCGCGGTCGGACCTTTTTGTTGAACGCTCTTGATAAACGGGCTTGGTAGCATTCTAGCTTTTGTTGTGCCTGAAGTCTTTTCTCATCAAGAGCCTCCAGTTCAGCCATGCGAAGCTTGTGATTTTCGTCTTCCGTCAAACCTTCTTGTATGGCGATGCGCAGCGACGGAATTTGGAGCTCTAATGGTAGTACGGCTTCAACTCCATACACCAGAGCAAAGGGGGTTGACTGTGTCGGCGTCTTGTATGTAGTTCGGTATGCCCAAAGAGCCTCCCCTAGTCTGTCGTGCCAATCTCTTTTAGACTTTGCGACAACTTTTTTGAGTAAGTTGCAAAGCGTTTTATTAAACGCTTCTGCCAGGCCATTTGCAGGGGCATGGTACATGGAAGACTTATGCTGGGCGAACTTAAATTTCTCACATAGGCTGGTCAGCAGACTGTTGACGAAGGGCTTACCATTATCAGTGATGATGTATCTCGGCACACCATATCGATAAATAATGTGCGTCCTTATGAAGTCAACCACATTTTCTTTTTTAACTTCTCTTAGTGGAATTGCTTCCGCCCATTTAGAGAAGTAATCAGTAGCGGCCAAGATGTAGGAATGACTAGCCGACGATTTAGGCGTGATTGGTCCAACGACATCAAGGCCCCATGCTTCAAATGGCCAGGAGGCAATAGTAGGGTGAAGAGGTTCTGGGGGTTGATGTATGAATTTGGCATGGAACTGGCAAGCATCACATCTCTTTGCATAATCCATGCAATCTTGCACCATAGTGGGCCAGTAGTAACCCATCCTTTTAATATGATCATGTAGCCTAGGCCCTGATTGGTGCGCTCCGCACATGCCTGAATGAGCTTCTGCCATCGTTTGCTTTGCTTCTTCCGTGTCCAAGCATCGTAACCAAAGGCCAAAAAAAGAGCGCCGATAGAGCGTTCCGTTGTAGTAAAGGAAGCTTGAAGCTCTACGCTGTATTTCCGTCTTATGCCTTAGGTCACTAGGAAGTTTCCCGTGCTCTAAGTACTCAATTATAGGTTGGCGCCAGTCTTCTGTGTCTATTTCAAGGACACAGATCATATTGACGTCGTCACTTGAGTCTTCATCATCAGGCGGAACGACCCAGCAGCTACATACTGGAATTGTCATTCCTTCTTCTGCCCCCAGTGCCAAAGTGGCTGCGAGGTTTGCCAATGCGTCAGCCATCTTGTTGGCACTCCTTGGCACATGTTCTAACTTGACCGTCTCCAATTTATTTAGCAAGCGTAACGCCTGCCTGTGATACGGGACAAGGTCTTGTTTCTTAACCTCGTATTCATCAAGTAGTTGATTGATGACCAACTGCGAGTCACCATATATGTTGAGGTCGGTAATCCCCATCTCAACAGCCATGTCAAGACCTAAGCCAAGCACTTGATATTCCGCCACATTGTTAGAGCATAACTGAGTAAGCACAAATGAATATGGGAGAATGTGCTTTTCAGGGGAAACGAAGACCACTCCTGCACCAGCGCCATCACGCCTAGCCGCACCATCGAAATACATTTCCCAAGGAGGGAGGATATCGATGTAGAACACGTCTTCTCCCGACAAATCATCATTTAACTCCCAATCATCGGGAATGGGATGATCTGCTAAGAAATCTGCCAACGCTTGTCCCTTAACCGCTTTTTGGGGTACATAGACAAAGTCGTACTGTTTTAAGATGACCGCCCATTTTGCCAGCCGCCCATTTAAAATTGGCCTAGATAAGATGTACTTTATGGGATCAGCTTTGGAGATCACTTGTACTGTATAAGCCTGCACATAATGCTTGAGTTTCTGGACGGCAAATATGAGCGACAAACAGATCTTTTCAATGGGGGAGTACTTAGATTCGGCACCAACCAACGTACGACTTAAGTAGTACAGGGCGACTTCTTTTTCTTCCTCATTTTTCTGTACACATAATGCTCCTAAGGATTGGTCTTGAGCGGAAATGTACAGTCGAAGAGGTTTGCCAGGGATGGGTGCTCCCAACACCGGAGGATGAGACAAATATTCCTTTATTTTCTTGAAAGTCGTTCGACATGAGTCGTCCCATTCGAACGGTGCTCCTTTTTTCATAAGGTGGCTGAAGGGATGACAGCGTCCTGCAAGATTTGAGATGAATCTTCGGATGTATGCCAAGCGACCTTGAAGTCCGCGAAGCTCTCTGAGATTCTTCGGCTCGGGCATCTCTTGAATTGCCTTGATTTTCGATTTGTCAATCTCAATTCCCCGATGGTGAACGATGAACCCCAGGAATTTCCCGGAGGTGACACCGAATGCGCACTTGAGTGGGTTCATCTTCAGTTGGCATCTTCGTAATCGCTCAAAGATTAAACGAAGATCTTGCAAGTGGTCTTCCCTCTTCTTGGATTTGACCACCAAATCATCGACGTAGCACTCGACTTTCTTATGAAGCATATCGTCAAAAATTGTTTGCATTGCCCTTTGGTAAGTTGCTCCTGCATTCTTAAGTCCAAAGGGCATCACCTTATAGCAAAAAATGCCTTTAGGTGTGCGAAAAGTTGTGGCCTCTTGATCCTTTGGTGCCATCAGAATCTGATTGTATCCTGCGGTACAATCCATGAACGACAGTGCTTCATGCCCTGTGGTTGAATCGATCATGAGTTCAGTGACAGGCAACGGGAAATCATCTTTAGGACAAGCGTCATTGAGATCCCGAAAGTCCACACAAATACGAAGTTGCCCGTTTTTCTTTCTGACGGGCACGATGTTTGCGATCCACGTTGGGTATTTGACCTCGCGAATGAATCCTGCCTCTATGAGTTTGTTGACCTCTTTTTCAATTTCTGGTACCAACTCCGGGCGAAAACGTCGTTGAGGTTGCTTCTTAGGTGAAATACCCCTTTTGATAGACAAACGATGGACTGCTACCTTTGGATCCAACCCAGGCATTTCTTTATAGCTCCAGGCAAATACATCCTTGTACTCGGACAGGAGTTCCAAGTACTGTTTTTCCTCCTCAGGTGTAAGTGATGAGCTTACGTAGATAGGGCGAGGCTCTTCATTGGTCCCAAGACTTAATTCTTTTAACTCATCAATTGTAGCTTGCCCCCCACCTTCGAAGGTTTCAGGAATCTCAGCCAGCTCTATTTCTGAATCTGAGTCATCACATTCATGTGCTGTGATATGATTGGAAGGAACAATTTCTGCTTCCTCCGCCTCATTACTAGAGTTAGAGTTGTTTTGTTGACCCGTGAAGATCACAGTACGTCTCTTTACTCTTAATGACCCGTCCGTTTTCACATCCAAACTGGAGCAACGCTTCATACGAGAAGGGATAGAGCTCTGAACTTCATTTATTACTCCCAAGCGGCTAAACGCAGAACTTTTCTCCTGCTGAAGTTGGGAGCTTGAAAACTCTTTACCAGTTTTCATCCTGGAAAACCATGAGCGCCTTGACTGGGGAACGTCTTTGACTCTGTTAAAAACAGAGGTTTCGTTGGCTTTCCCTTTCCCCATTCGGGTGAACACTGATGGACGTTTTCTCGAAGCAGGCGATTGCAACCTATCAAACACAGAGGGTTTTGGGTTAGGCGAAGCACTTTCCTCTTCACTCTCATCCACCTCTTCAGCTGAGATGTGTTGGGTTGCCACTCTCTTGTCCTTTCGCCGCCCCGAGATTCTGACTGGCTGAGGTGACATGAAACCTAGTCCAACTTTTGAGACGCCTACTGAACCTCCTTGCTCTTGGATCTTTTTTTGAGTTTTGTTAAGTCCATGAGGCTTGACCTCAACTACCTTCCCTAAGGTAGCTGGGTTTTGAAAGTCGTAACCAGCTTTTTCCATCAGCTTATAGGCGTTGGGATCAAATCCTTCTTTAGTTCGCACGCTTGGCAAGTCATCATTTTCCTTAGAAGAAACAACAAACCCCGGAATAAGAGGTCGACTCACCTTTGCTTGCCACATCTTGAGGGTTGGAACTGTTACACTCCCTTTTAGAGAAGTTATGCTAGCTGCCTCACCCTTAACAACTTTGGTCTCGTTGCTACTGCCCGTGCACTCGCCAAAGGGTGATTCGCCCTCCTTGCGGCGAGATCTAGGTATGTACCTTAAAATTGGCGGTATTGATCCCGTTGAAGCGGCAACTTGTTTAGCGATTGGTTCAACACAAGAAGTAGTGCCACCCTGCTTGCTTGCTTCTTTCTTGAGCTGCTGCTTAGGAACATTATCCATTGTTGCTTGAGGGGCTTTCTTTGCGACACCCTTGCCTGTGGAAGAAATGGTTGACGGCATAGTTTCTTTAGGTACAGTACCTTCTTCAAAGAACCTTGCATATGCAAAATGAGATTCAGCCTTGGTGAATGGTTTGACATCCCCATTTATTTTCTTCTCCCCATCACGGTAATACTTGAGGCATTGGTGTAAAGTGGAAGCGACTATCCCATGCTCATGAAGCCATGGCCGCCCAAGTAATAACCTGTAGGATGTTTTGGCATCAATTACATGGAAGATGGAAGATGTGATCAGATCTCCGATCATTAGTTCAACGCGAATCATACCAATTGCACGCTGACCTTCAAGATTAAAGCCCTGAATCATCGTTCGGCTCTTAGACAGTTCTTCCATTGTGATGCCCAAGTCGTTCATTGTTGACTTGAGCATGATGTTGACAGCTGACCCTCCATCCACAAGAATGCGTCTGACTTTTTGTTCCCTGATATAACCAGTTACAAACAAAGGACGATTATGGGGCTTAGATCCCAACAGCAAATCATCGTCAGTGAACGTGATCGCAGTATTGCAAGAGGCACACTGAATAGGGTCTTCTGTTGATGCCCCCACATCCTTGATTTTATCAGCGTAAATTTCTGGGTGTTGTAAGGCAGCAACAACATGTTGGCGCATCTCGTGAGGCAAACAAAAGATTTGCCCCCAGCCCATATGAGATGGCAAAGCCTTCAAGATAGTCAAGGTTTTATCAGCTACTTGAGAAGACTTCTCTTGCCCGTCGCTTCCTTCGTCTTCCTCTTTTTCGAGTTCGGAACATGAGGTCATGTTGACCGTAACTTTCTCAAAGAATCCTGTTGGGAAAAACTCTTGGAGTGTAACAGGGACAAGCGGCTCCTGCTCAAGGAGGTCAGTAGGCAAAGTTTCGCGCCCTTTGACGCTCTTGGACTTTTCCTTTCCTTTTGAGTGACGAGGACTCTTTTTTCTTCCTTGTCTCTTCTTGCGGCGGAGAGGTGGTGACGGCGTTTGGCTTTGCTTCCTTGGCCTCCGACGAGTGACAAGAGTCCATCCCTCTTCATCCATATTCGCCTTATCAGAGACATCCACAAATGGATCAGTCTCCATCAAGGATTCTTTAGTTACAATTGGAACCACCACAGGCTCCAAACTTCCAAATTGGATCGTAACTAATTTCTCTCTAAGGGAAGAAATCAATCCAGTGTTTACTCTACCACGAGGTTGAGTATGCTTTGGCTTCCAGAGCGATGAGGAACACTCCAGCTGAGTGGAGATATGATTTGTCTCCACAGCGTCGTCCAAATCCAATATTATCTTCCCGTCCCTGGCAAGTTGCATAATACGCTCCTTGAGCGTTATGCACTTCTCAAGAGGGTGGCTAACCACCCTATGATACCGACAATATTTTGGGTCGGTAACTCTTCCAGCTTCTTCAGGGCGTTTTGGATCTGGAAGCTCGATAACCCCATTTTGAAGGAGATCATCAAGCATTCCTGATAAGTCTGAATCAGGGAAGGGGTACTTCTTCTCCTGCAATTCCTTCAATGTAGGACGCTTCTTCACAGCATTCTTGGGGAATTCAGTTTTCTTGTTTTCATACTTAGGCTTTCCGGAGATTCGAATGAGTTCCCCAGTTGAAGCAGCCATGGATTCCTTATTTGAGGACTTGGAGGACTTAGGATTTTTCTTGAATTCACCCTTGTCCTTTCTAGAGTCAGGCAAGGAAGAAGACTTGCCACGGCGACTTGCAATTGTCATCTCCATATCATGAGCCTTCGTTGCCAATTCTTGGAAAGTCCTTAGCTTGCTCATTTGCAAGACATACAGTAAATCCCACTCCATGCCCAACGCACACTTCAACAGCTGAAGCTTCTGTCAGACGATCTTTGCACTCCAGACTAAGGGATCTCCGGCGATTGATATAATCAAGCACTGGCTCGTCCTTCCATTGTTTGGTGTTCGTTAGCTCCGTCATGCTAACAATGCGCTGAGTGCTGTAGAACCTGTTGAGGAACTCTTGTTCCATTTGTTGCCAGCTGTCAATGGACTCTGGCTCCAAGTCCGTGTACCAGTCGAACGCAATCCCTTTTAGAGTACGGACGAACTGCTTTACCAGTCGGTCACCCTCTGTGCCAGCATTGCTGCATGTCTCAATGAAGTGTGCGACATGCTGTTTGGGGTTGCCCTTGCCATCAAACTGGTTGAACTTGGGAGGCTGATAACCATGTGGCATGCGAAGAGCATCAATCCTCTTCGTATAAGGCTTTGTATACAGGTGGGTCTTGTGAGATCCTCCTCCCAACTGAGCCTTGACTGCATTTGCTATTAAGCTCTGAATCTGTTCAACAGACATCGAACCTAAAGAGCGTTCCTTTCTTGCCTTACGCTCGTCATCAGATTCTTCACTGTGGCTGGACTCTTTATCAGAGTCTTCGGCGCCTGAACCTTTGTTGGAAGCTTCAGAGGACTTCTTTTCCAGCTTTTTCATCAGCTCAGCAATCTGATCGTTCTGACGTTTGATTTGGGCATCCTTTTCTGCACTCTCTTTGGAGAGCCTATCCAAGGTAGCCTGCATGCTCGCCAGTTGTTCTTCGAAGTTAGTAGCTCCTGTCACCATAACTGGCATGACGACAGTGTCAGATGATTCAGCTTCAGTATGCGAGGAAGGTGATCCCTTTGAGGATGCCAAAGAGGAATCACTGCTTGAATAACTATCATCTTCAAAACCGAAGGGTTGGAAAGCAGGGTTGGTGTGGGTTTGGAGTTCATCCATCCCACGTGGAATTGTTTGTGGCATGATGAAGCCAGCAACAGATTTTTGCTTCAGAACGTTTGAAGCGACTTGATTGACTCCATCAGATACTTTGGTGCCGAGGTTTTGGATCTTGTGTGACTGTGATGGTGCAGCCACAATTGATTGCTCGCCAGTGATAGCAGTAGTAGCTTTTGCCATGCTTCTAGTGCCGAGGTTTTGGATCTTGTGTGACTGTGATGGTGCAGCCACAATTGATTGCTCGCCAGTGATAGCAGTAGTAGCTTTTGCCATGCTTCTGGTGATGACACCGCCAGATGCAGCACTAGCAGTTGTTGATCCCTGAGATGCAGATCGAACAGCTTTCCTTGAAGATTGGGTAGTAGCGTTCTTAGGGGCCATGTTATCTTCAAAGGAATGTATTGTTTGCTGTTAGGAGAAAGAGATGAGAGGCAGAGTTGTCCCACCAGGCATGCCAAATTTGTAATCACAAATTACAAAGATTGAATTTTTATAGATTCAATTGGGTTACAATCTCTATAGATACAAACTCCTCTGATTCTTCCTCTCAATGATGGATTTTCCAACCCTTGAAACAAAAGGGGTGGGGACCTATTTATAGGAAAACCCCTCCTCCCAAGTCAAGACAGACCTTGACTTGGGTTTTGGGCCTTGACCTAGGTTTTGGGCCTTTCAATCAGGCCTTACCCTAGGCTACCCGACTTTCATTTGTTTGACTTTGACTTTTGAGTCCTCCGGGCTTGAACCGAGCATTGACTTGGAAGTCGCCTCGAGTTTTAACCGGACGTTGACTTGAGAGTCGTTTTTGATATTTTGACTTGTGAGCCGATGATGACTTTGACCTTTGACTTTTGACTTTGACTTTGACTTTTGACACCGCCATCACTTGAACGTCGTTCGGTTTTTTTAGGTCGTGGCTTGACTTGGTAGTCGTCCTAAGTCTCGGTTTAGGCTTTGACTCGAATTTTAACTGGACCCGGACTTGGTAGTCAGCTGGGCTTCATTTTGGGTTTGATCTGCAAATCTTTGGGCTTGATTAAATTAATTAAAAGGGTTGGCCCAATTAATTAATTAAATTTAATTTTGGTATGGCACGAACAAATTTTGAGTGCCTACACAAGGATCATAGTAGAGAGAAAAATTATAGAAGCTCGAGTCAAGAGCTGAAAAGGATTCCGGTGCTACAAGTAATTCAATTTTGTAACATGATTTTGAAAACATATAACAATCCTCTATACAACACCACCTCCACTACCAAGCACACATTCTCCTAAGTAGGGTACGGAGATATCCAAATATAGCCAACTTTACGCCCCACACGCACAAAGACCAAGTACAAGATACTTTAGTCAATCCTCTCTGATTACAAAAACTATATGACAGGAGAAGCCCTTCATGATGTGATTCTCTCCTTGTCTCTCCAAAACCAACAAACTTTGCCTCTAAATGCTATGTAACCAGGCACATGCACATCTTCCTCCCCCCTGGAAATAAATAATTCACCGCAATCCACCATTTTTTTTTTTAATTTGGTTAGCATTTATCTACACTATGACCATTTAATTGGCATTTACCGCCGCTACCACATCGCAGTTGACATTTGTCTCAGTTGTCATTTTTAAACTCTAAAACAATCTCTATTATTATTCATGTCAAGCAATAATTATTTACCTTGTACCAAAGATTGGAAAATTTTGATATGAAAATTCTTTTTCCTAGGAAAAAAACTTTCATGGAAAATAATTTTCCATGAACATCATTCCCCCCCCCCCCCCCAAAAAAAAACAAAAACCGAACCAAACACTGCCACAGAGGAGAAGGAGCCTGAAGCAATTGACAGCTAGAAGCTATCAGAGTACACCACATGAATTATAGGGTACACAATCTAAAACAGAATTAACCCACCAAAAAAACAAAAAAAAGAGCAGTGGAAATACTAACTTACTTTGTACACAATTGAATTGGGGGTAACATACAGCTTTCGAGACCGAATGTCTTTACGCAATATGTACCTCCGGATAGGCAAATACAAGAACATGAGCAACCCAATCCCCCAAGCTAACACAAAGAGCAAGGAATACAACACCCACTGAGCCGTCTGATACTTGACCAACTTGTCCTCCATCTCCTCAAACGACGCCGTGTAGAGAACGTCATTCTCATCGTCTTGGTCACCATTTCTGTCCTCCGGCGATAAGAACTCCTTTTCCAAGCTCTCGATCTCCACAACCGCCTCATCGATAATCCCCATCTCAATTGATCACGAAAATTGGAAGATGAAGTGAACCCTAATCTGGGATCTTGGAAGCAAGGGGTTGGGTGTTGACGAATGGTGTGGACAGTCGAAGTTTGGTAACTGTCTTCTCAGTGGTGGAAACGAAGAAGAGACCGTTGAACGGGAGAAGTTTCCGAGGTGAAGACTAGTTTGTAGAGCGCCGGTTTTTTGGGCCAGCTGCCCCCATGAGCGGGTCCTAGAATGGAACCATCGTGTAGCGCGTTTATTAAAGACAAATTATTACGTACTCTCACAAGTATGTACTCTGATTATTTTATATGTATATATAAAATTTTGTAAGTGTATTTATTATATAAATAGTTATTAATATATAATTTTGTTGATATGATTTATGAAAATACATACTTTCAAGTTTATAATATAGATTTTAATTTATTAATGGTTGAGAGAGAGAAAGAGACTAGTTGACGAGACTGCTATTTTCTTGTTCGCTGACAATGTACAATTGTCAGTTATAGGAGTTTTTAATTTTTTTGTACCTCGGGGTTTGACAAGTTAATTTTTTTTAATCCACAAGTTTGTAGATTAATTTTTTTGTACCCTCACCAGGAGTGAGTATCATTAAAACAATGCATAATCTAATAAGATCAAATAAAAATGATAATACGTATCAAATTTAAACCACAAAATTTTGTGAACATACCATATTATCCTTAATTTACCCTTATAAAGAGAGACCCAAAAGTTATCATAATTCAAACATTCATATTCTATCTTGCTCTGCTCTTATTCATCCTTTCTCTGCTAAACACACTCTTTCGCTTTTATTTGAAAAAAGTTGCAGCTCACCATTGTCAAGAAAATAAGCTTGCCAATAATTGACTAAATGAAGTTCTTCTCTTCTCTGTAAGTCTCATCAATTGCTCTAATATCAAGTTGAAGCTTTTTTATTTGACTTCTTGGCTTTCCAAAAATCCAAAACATTTGGGTGTTTACAAAAAAGGATCTGATCAAAGATGGAGGGTTCTGAAAGTTCTATTAGCATACAAAAATGCCAAAAATGTTTGCTAAATTCGAATCTAATCCCCCAAATTTTCAATTCTGAGAAGAATCTAAAAGTAAGGGTGTGCAAAACCGGTTAATCAGAGTTTCGGTTAACTGAAAATTTGTTAACCGGTTTTTCGGTTCAAAAAAATTTCAAACTGTAACCAAACCGAAAATTTCGGTTAATCAAAAATTTCAGTTCGTCTAAAACCCGAACCGTAACCGAACCGAAAATTTCAGTTAACCGGTTCTTCGGTTCGGTTAATCGATTTTTCGGTTCGGTTACTGGTTAACCGTTTACAAATAATAAAAAACTTATACTTTCTTACCTAAATTTGTCATTCTTTTATATTTAAATTCTTTTTATAAAAATTAAACTTTCGTTACCATTTATAAATAATAGAAAAATGCACTTTCTTACCAAATTTTTTTATTTTTTATGTATAATTTTTCAAGAAAATAAAATTATTTTCGGTCCGGTTAACCGAATTTTCAAATAATCCGAACCGTAACCGAAAAGAAATTTCGGTTCGGTTAACCGAGCTGACTTTTTTGAAAAATTTGTTCAGTTAACCGGTTTTTCGATTCGATTTTTTTGGTTTTTTGGTTCGGTTCTCGATTTCGGATTTTTTTGCACACCTCTACCTGAAAGGCCTTAACTATGAGTGCTCAAGATGTGGTTAATTTGTGAAGTGGGGAGCTCCTATAGCAAGGATGATGGAGATGGAGGGTTCCAGTCATGGTCATCATAAAAGCACCCAAATGGAAGTAGAAGGCATTGAGCAAATGATGTTGAAGGTATGGCAAGAGCTCACGAAGTTGAGGCTGGAAATAAAATTTCAAGAAAATCTGATTATGTTCGTTTATTGATAATTTTAAACTTTGTATTATGTATTTTAATTGTAGTTTTACTTTTGAAGTGAATAAATAAAAGCTTTTCTTCCACAATTTGGGAACTTCTCTCTTGCAGAAGAAGAAGAAGAACGACTATGGAGATTTTGTGCCACTGTGAGTTCTTTCTCTCTTCGGAATAAATGTTTCACTTTTTGGGCTTGCTTTTAGACTTCTTTTTCCCTCCTTAGATAGCAGACATCAGATTTCATTTTTACGGTTCAAAGCTTTGGGTTTTAAAGTATAAAGTATTCAATTATTATATTTACTTTATTAGAGGGTCATTGGTTAATTTCTTTAATCATGCATTCTGACTTTTAAAGACAAATTAATAACTGTATCTTTCGGTCATTTCCTCTACTGAAGTTGGCAGATTTTAATTATACTTTGAATTCATAAGGTACAAAAAAATTAATTCATAAATCTGGGGGTTAAAAAAATTAACTTGTTAAACTTTGAGGTACCAAAAAGTTAAAAATTCTTAGTTATAGTTATGAATCCTCTTTTTTTTTTTACTCAAAAAAATGCCTAAAAAGTGTTGGCCATGCCAAAAGAGTCCTTCGCAAAAGTGGGTGAAAGCTGGTTTTGTCAAAATGCAGATCAAAGCATTCTCTCCATCTCTCTCGTTGTCCATTTTTCTTTTCAGGAACTTGAAGTCAATAGGAAATTAAAAAAAGATAAAGAATCATCAATCAATTAGAAAATTTTAATGCTAAAATCAACAATTAATTAGAAAGTTCTAGCCATTTTCCCCAATTGATTTTAATCTTGACTCTTTGATGGAGTTGCCCTTCGACTTCGGCAGATTTTCGCCGGAAATGCGGGGAAGGTGGTGATATGGGGGAGGCGGCATTGACATGGGTAAATCGGGAAGGAAAGGCTGGCGTTGGTGGTGGTTGAGGTCACAGTATCGATGGGAGTAAAGGAAGAGGAATTTGGAAACTGGGAGGAGAGAAGAGGGCCAAATGAAGGTGTGGTGGAGAAGGCGGCATCTATGGCAGTCCGTGAAGTATGATAGCAAGTTGCAATAACTTAGGGATGACAAACCTGCCTGGAGAAGGTCGAACGAAGCTTTCGCCGCCTGAAGAAGCCCGAACGGAGCTTTTGCCACCTGGAGAAAGGGTAGAGGAAGCCTTTAATTGTAGCCGCGCGCGCGAGAGAGAGAGAGAGAGAGAAAGGAAAAGGGAAGTGAGAAGCCAGTGCAACAGCTGTTTGGGCTGAGGTGGGTGATCTACACCGTGGTGGACGAGGCGGTAGAGGGTTGGGGGAAGCGTTGGGGGAAACCAGAGCTAGCGCTGAAACAGCACTGTGGCCCCTGTTTTTCTATATCTGAGAGAGAAAAGAGAGGGGGGAAACAAATGGGGTGGCGGCGAGGAACAAGGCATTGCAAGCCACAGTGGTTAAGAACGAGGCGGAGATGGCCGACTGGAGTAGCGGACAGTGACAATGATCCTTCGGCTATCCACCCCTATTCTACTGAGCTGAACGAGAGACCGAAGGGGGTTCTATGTGTTATGATTGCTGTGCTGGGCCTAATTCTTATTTTTTAATGCAATGGATAAAAACTTGTCAATTGACCATAAACTACAATAAACACCATACATTAAAATTGAAATATAAGAATACAATATCTTGTACTCAATTTATTAATTTGTTACATAAAAAACTTATTAATTTGAGTTTTGTTTTTCACAATAATAGTATTATTACTCTATTCAAACTAGAATCTTATCTTATCAGCAACATATAATTAAATTAATCAAGCAAGAATTTGAATATACATGTGCATCTTACTTAATTAACACAGATATTCAAATTAAATCCTTATTTACTTAACTTAATTTCATATTAACAATAAAATTGTTGTTTAATTTGTAGTTGTGAGTGACTCCTAAAAAAACAAATTAAATAATTTAAAGAGAATTGTGCATTTCTATTTATGCATATTAATGTGACTAATAATATATGGTAAATGTTTTAGTTTATTGTCAATTTAGAGTTGAAGAGTTTCAGACTTAGAGTTTAGGATTTACGGTTTAAGGTATGGACCCTAGGATTCAAGGATTTAGGATTAGGATTTGTGTTTAGGATTAGTAGTCAGAGAATGCAACTTGTGACACAGATTTTCATATATGTTAACCTAAAATTGTGTTTATAACTACCTGGGATAACCTTAAAAAGTCTTCAGGATACATATAGGTATATGACATTTGTTAAAAAAATTCAATAAACATGAGAGGAAATGAAAGAAAATGGAAAAATTATAGTGAATTTTTTAATGGTTTGAATTAAGGGATTTTTTAATATATTTAAATGGTTTGGAGTTTAAATTTTTGAGGTTTAGGTTAGAGTTTAGGAAAACTGTAAACCCTAAACGTTAAACCTTGGTATTAGAAGAGTTCTATAAAGAGACCCTAAACCTTAATAAATACCCTAAACTTATTACACTAATAACTGAATTTTTTTGGCAACATACGTCGTAAATAATGTATTGGAGTATCATGTGCGTTTGTATTGTAATAAAAGCTCTAAGTCTAATTACCTAACTTTGCCTAATACCTTTCATTCTTACTCATTCTTTTGATTTATTTTAAGCAACCTCATATGACCCGATATGTATCCTGATGATCTTCATATGCTAACCTGGGTTGTTGTATATATAGGTTCGAGTTAACATGTTTGTTATATACATTACGAGCAATGTTATCTAAGACTCTAACTACAAACCTTAAATCCCAAAATACTAAACCATAAACTCATTGACCTTTGGGTTAATACCCTAAACCTTAAACCCTAAACTCTATACTCTTAAGCCATAAATTTTACATGCTAATTCCTAAAATCCAAACCTTAAAAGGTTGAACCCTAGGACATTCAAATATATTGAAATATCACTAATAAGTCACTTACTCAAGTGATACTCGAATCTCACAGTCATAGACTCTAAGCCCTAGAGTTTAACATTAGGGTTTAAGGTTTAAGAGTTTAGCGTATTAGGGTTTGCTATATGTTAAATGCAACTAAATACTAAATTCTAAACTCTTAAGGAATATTTTAGCATATTTGAATGGTTTTGGGTCAATTTTTTGTGGTCCAGCAATTAGGAGCGTTTAAGAGTTTACGGTTAGAGTTTAGGGTTTAAGTTTTAAGGTTTAGGGCATTAAGTCGGACTCAAGAGTTCAAGGTCTTGGGTTTTAGGGTTATTAGCTAAGGTCTTGGTTGATGTTGCTGATAACATATATGACAATTCATACATGTTATCTCTGAAATGTCTACAAAATTACCTGGGTTAATCTAGAAAGATTTTCGGGATATGTATAATGTTACATACGGGTCATTTGAAAAATTCAAAGAATAAGAGGGATAATAAATGGAACTGAGCAAAAATTGGTATTCAAAAGTCAAAAGTTTTATTATGATACATATAAACAAGATATTTTTCTTGATGGTCGTTATATTTCTTATTCCTTTTATGAAAAGTCAAAAAAATAAAGAAAAATAAAACTAACTTATAAGTCACCTACATTTAATATGATTTTTTCAAAAAAATCAGACATTAAAATTATGAAAGGGATAGTTGCAATTTATGTCGTGTACCACCCCATTTCCCTTTATTTTCTCTCATGCTTCTGGGTAAACATGTATGAATTGTTATGAATGTTACAAGCAACATTAATCAAGACTCTAAATTGAACTCTAAACCCCAAACACTAAACCCAAAATCCTAAACACTAAACTCTTGAACCTATGGGTTAATACCCTGAACTGTAAACCCTAATCCCTATACTTAGTAACCCTAAATGTTAAACGTTAAACCCTAAAATCTAAACCTTCGAAAGTTGAATCCTAAACTATTCAAACAGACTGAAATATCACCTCAGAGGTACTTACTCAATTGATAATAAAACCTCATGGTTAAAGCCTAAATTATAAAGATTATAGCTAGGGTTTAGGGTTTAAGAGTTTAAGATTTTAGGTTTAAGGTTTAGCATTTAGGGTTGACTATAATTTTTCCTATTTCCATTAATTTCCTCTCATCTTTTTTTATTTTTTTAGAAAACCTCGTATAACGCAATGCATATTCTGAAAATCTTTATAGGTTAACCCAGGTAGCTATATATATTCCTGGGTTACTATGTATCAATTGTGTTATATGTTATGAGCAACATTAACTAGGATTCTAAAATTGAATCGCACACCCTAAACACTAATCCATAAATTCTAAACCCTACACTCTTGAACCTATGTGTTAATACCCTAAACCCTATACTCTTAAACCCTAAATGTTTAGAGTTTTTGGCCGTGGGGTTGTAGCATCACTTGAGTAAGTGATTTCTAAGTGATGTTTAAATATATTTGAAGGGCTTAGGGGTTCAAATTTAATTTTTGAGGTTCAAATTTTAGAGATTAGCATTTAACATTTAATGTTTAACAATATAGGGTTCAGAGTTTAGGATTTAGGGTATTAACCCGTACCACCTACGCATTTTGGTTTGCACAAATTACCCACCTCTTCCAATGTATTCTTTCCTCTCCCTTACATGAGCTGCACTCTAATCTGGCACACATCCCCTGGATATCATCGATTAGGGAACCCAGTAGTTTGAAAACACTCATCAAATAAGTAGGAATAGTTTGGATAACTGATTTAATAAGTATCTCTTTTCCTGCTGTAGACAGTAGTTTCTGCTTCCACCCCTTCACTTTTTTCAACAATCTATCCTTGAGTGCAGCAAAAATTTCCTTCTTAGAACAACCAAAGACAGCTAGAGTCCCTAGGTACTTTGTATGCTTCTCCACCTATTTCATACTTAGGAGATTGGCTAATTCCTCCTATCTTGTAGCTTTAACTTCTCTAGTAAAAGATACCTCCAATTGATCGAAATTAACTTTCTAGCCCCGATGCTACTTCATAGTGGTGGAAAATCTCAGCTAACTTCAAGCATTCTATTTAGTTGGCTCTGATAAAAAGGAGAATATTGTCTATAAAAAAACTAATGAGAAATCACTGGCCCACTCCTGCTGGCTTTAGCTCCATGAATGACCCTCGTATCAGCAGCCTTCTGAATCAAACCTAAGAGAGACTCTGCTATGAAAATAAAAAGATAGGGTGAAATTGGGTCACCTTGTCATAATCCCCAAGTGGTGGTTATATGACCACAATGTGCCCCATTAATAATGAAAGAATAGGACACTGTTGTTACATAACTCATGACCACCTTCACCCAAGATTTAGGAAAACGCATTTTAACTAACACAACTCATAGGAAAGACCACTAATCCTGTCATATGCTTTGCTTTGCTCATGACCAATTTAAGGGTCATAATTCCTTTCTTGCGAGATTTCATAGTATGAAATACTTCAAGAGCAATTAGCACAGTATACATTATTAGGCATCCAGGAATGAAAGCACTCTAACTTTCAGACACAATATTAGTGAGGGCACTTTTTAGCCTATTTGCAATGGTTTTATAGATGATTTTATATATCACGTTTCAAAGGCTGATAGGGTGAAATTTAGTCATTCTTTTTGAACTTTTGACTTTTGGGATCATGGCTATTAAGGTCTTATTTATGTGGGCTGGACTTGCATGGCCATTAAGGATAGAAAAAGATGTAAGAAACCGTAATCAATACCAACTATATGCCAACAATTTGAAAAAAGAAAGCATGTGCATTGTCAGTCTCCGGGGCCTTAGTAGGGTGCATTTGAAAAAGGGCAGTTCTCATTTCTTTTGAGTTAGAAGGCCGAAGAAGTTGTTGCATCATCTTGCTTATCAATAAATATCTTATTCCCTCAAGAGCACCATTAATATCATGTGATCCCCAAGTGGAGAACAACCGCTCATAGGAGTCTCTCACAAGCTTAATAATGTCATCTTTTTCATTTTCCTAAGTCCCATCATGTCTCTCTAGGCCCGTAATCATGTTTTTGATACCTAAAAGCTCAGCTTTATGATGAAATAAGGGTGTTTTTGTCACCATCCGTTAACTCTATAACCCGAGAACGCATGTACTAAAAGGTTTCCTGTTGTTTGTACTATTCATCTAACCTTGACTCCATAAGCAGGCTTATCTCGATATTAGATTGTGACACCTTTCCAAGTTGAAAATCTGCTTCCATTACACCCAAGTGGACTTACTCTATTCCTGCAAGCCTTCAGCGCATGCTAACTTTTTGGATTAGGTTGCCCACTTCACACCTCCTCCACTCTCTTGCACAATATTCTCACACTCATCACTCCCTAACCAAACCTTATCAAAATTGAAAGGCTTCTTATCTCACTAGGACTATGGGTTCATTCCACTCAGTGGTGAGGAAAATTAGGGAATGATATGATCTAAAGCAATGAAAATTCTGTACTCAAGTATTTGGGAACCTTACGAATTGTACATTATCTGCTGTGAAATGATCTAGTCTCTCTTGAACACAAGTCCTCTCTATCTTCCCTTTTTTCCATGCGTACCATTTCCAGTAAAAAACCAAATCTCTAAGATTACAAGAATCCATTGCTTCCTGAAATGCATCCATTACTCATTGCTCCCCATTTGGTCCCCCTTGCTTCTCTTCAATATATAGAATTCCATTAAAATCTCCACCTATAAGAATTGGGGATCTGTAATGTACTACCTTTTCCTTCGTCATATTCCATATAGGGTACTTGTTTTGCGCTTCAGGCCATCTATAGATCCCCAAGAACCGAGTCACAATATGCTCATTTTTCATTATGTCACATTAAATAAGATGGCCTGAGTAAGAATGTAGAGCGAAATAAGTCTCTTTCCTCCAGTAAATAACCAAATCCCCAGGCCTATCCCTGCTATTAACTCCATATGCATTATCACAGCCAAAAAGCAAGTTTATTCTTTCCATATGGTCAACAACTAACATGGTTTCGAAAATATAAAAACATTTTCAAGTCGTAGCTTGCCACCTGAGTTTAGGAGCACTTGAATCGTCAAGTGGTCGTGACTCCCTTAACAGTTCTAGCACGTAGGATTTTCATGGTGATGGTCGGGGTTGGGATGCCCCAATCACTGCTAAAAAACTAAACAATCCTATTTTAGCAGCGTTATTCTCCTTTGCTTCTTACCCATCTCATGGGCATCCTCTATCACCTCATTAAAACCATCCCTCTGTTTTCTTTTCACTATAAAAACTACACCTCATGAGCTAAATATCTTTACTACTACCCTTGTTATACACCCATTTCCACTTCTTACCCTTCTTTTCACTTCCAGCTCCCACATGAAAGCCCATGGATTTCGATTCCAAAGGCCGACCTATGGTGTTGTTAGAATCACCACATCCTGGATTTTATAGATAAAGGGCTTTTTGGTTCTGTAGCTTTGGTTTGCTTAGTTTGTAAGGTGATATCTTGAACAGGGTGGGTGTCCAGCAAGTCTTGTTTTAGGGAACAACTATGTGATGTATGAGGTCAAGATTGAGATTGGTTTTGAAGAGCTTATACGAGGTCCAGATTGAGATTGGTTTTGAGGAGCTTGTACGAGGTCCACATTGAGATGGGTTTTGGGGAATTTGATTATTTTATATCTATGCAAGGTTTAAGGATGGGGCATCCATGTCTTTGGGAGCTGAGATAGTTGTATCTCCTTTCTCCATGCATTTCTTACTTCCAGTCAGAGCCCCAAAAGAAAGGGTTCGTCACACAACACTTGGCGCCCTAATCATCATATACTCCACAAATTTGTCTTCCTTCTCTCTTCTTTATCATCACCTGAAGGTTTTAAGCTCAAATCTTATCCTATTCTTGTTCAACAATCATGGGCCTTAATATTGTTTTCTTCATACTCGCCTTGAGCACTCCATATATTAATGGATCACTTTATCATCAACATTTTCATCCCAATGACGGTAGTCTGAATCAACATGTCCAATCTTCCCACAAAATTAGCAAAAAGTAGGTAGTCTTTCATATTTAAAATCAACACACTTTGACGTGCATCGTCCTGTTGAAATCATAATACCATATTGAAGTGACTTCATTATGTCAATCCAAGCCTTGATACTCAATGCTAGTTCAAGGCCACGAGGATCCCAATATCCTCCATGAACTTTGTTTTACGTATGTCTACTAGAACTTCGTCAACACGTATGCAAAAATGTGACCTTTTGAGCTCCATCTCTAACATTTGCATGTTCCTTATTATTTCTTAAACGAGCAATAAGTGATCATCAAACATCCATATGTGTGACCCTCAATTAGCGTTCTCTATCCACCTTGCTAAAAATTTGAACACAAATAGGTTTGGTTCTAATTTGTGAATTTATACCTGATCTTTTTTTTTAGATTAGGGCTATAGTCCACTTCATTGCCCTAAAGGACTAGGGCTTCTCTATGATTAGTCTACCCAGAGAATCAACAGAACTAGTCATTGTCCATCCCCCTCCTTGTCGTCGTATTCAGCTCCACCAAGAACCCTAGTTTTTCTTCAATTTTTTCGAGTATTCCACTACAAACTCCCCTATGAGAAACAAGAAGACATCTAAAACAGCATAGAATACACAACCGATAAGCACACGGTGGTCGTCGACCAAATTATCGATACTCTATACAGAAACTGACTTTCCTTAACTTGCAAGAGAACCAGTACGCTACCCTCAATTTTTGTATTTTTTTAAATAAGAACGATACATCTCATATAGCAATTAAAAATCTCATACCATACGTAAACGAGAAGAAAAAAATTTAAACTTCGTTCTCATGTAGCTCTCTGGAATGGCTAGGGGAAATCAAGGGTGAAGTAGGGATAGACCATGAAACTTGCTTCACAATTTAAATTCTGTGTTTCCATGTCAACAATGTCAATCCAAGGAAAATGATGCTTCCACTCGATCATCTCTAGATTTTGGGAAATCTAATGAAACATTAATGAGGTCGGCATCGAGCCCTCTCATGGAAATTAGGGTTAGAAAAGGATTTACGACCCCTAATAGGGGTGCTTTTGTTACTGTTGTTACCAAAATTGAGTCCAAATTAGAGCAAATGGAACAATCATGGGTGGATAATAGTGAAGATCTTAACCCAGGCGATTCATATGCCTCTGCTATTAATATGTGTGTTTAACATATAAATTATTTCTTGTTTTTTTCCAATGTGTGTTTTTTGTTCTTCTGTAATTATTTTATTATTTTTGGCAATTTTCCCCTTTTTTGTCGATTCTCAAGTCACACCAACAGTACTTCTTACATTTTTCTTTGTAAAGAGAGGATTTAAGGAATGCATTGTTCAAAGCCAATGCTTCTTATAGTTCTACTTGTCTTGCTATCATTTTCCATGAAAAAACGGCTTCACCTCAACCCACACATTTATAAGGTATGATAGGTCCTCTGACCCTTCCACCGGTGCGAATTTTGTTTATCTTTATCCCCAATGATGCTTGGATTGAAGTATTTCTTATAGTCGATTGTGCTTCAGAGGACTATGCAATGTTGTTTTGGGGTTCTCTTTGTTGAGAACTTCTTCAAATTCAAAGTTCTACATCAAGAAATGGCAAATCACTTTCATTTTAGAATAAAAGCCAGACATTAGGATTGCTTCAAAAGTTGGTGGTGGAGGTTTTTTTTATAAGAAGCTTTTCTTTTAGGCTTTGTTTTGACGTAGTAAAAGGTTATGGAAAAATTTTTTTGAAGGAAAAGAAATAAAGAGGAATGAAAATGGTAAGAAAAGTGACTTTTTTTCCGATTGTTTAGACCGAGAAACATATACTAGGAAAACAATTAGATCACTTCACTTCCTTGACATTGAAATTCATGCTCTCTTTTAGCACAACCCGTACCCTACCCTATCTTATTTCTCTGTCTCCTTTCTCTCTTTTCAACACAATGCTTCATCACCACTTACAATGGTATCCATTCCTCTGAGCTCTTCTTCTCCTCCCTCAAATTCCCCTCATCTCTCAAATCCTAGCCTCGGTAGATCTCAATTCTTTATTTCCCTTCCTACCCCTGGAACCAATGCACACAAACTCTCCTACATGTGCTCTGTTAAGCCCAACTGCAACTACTTTCCCTCTTCTCTAGGTAATGGTTGATTAGAGTACATTGGCATATAAAGAATTCAACCAAAAGGAACAATTGAAGGGAGTTTCAGTTCACTATTGATTTTGATGATGGGAGGGAGCAAAGAAAGTAAGGAGGCATTCGATAATATTTTTCCTAGACTTCTTTCCATTTTTGGAAGAAAAATAAAGTAGGCCCAAATCACTTTATTTTTCATGTAATTTTCCAACTAAGTTTCTTTCCATGTTATTTTCCCTAATTGAGACATCGGAAAAAAGTTACTTTCCTTCTTTTTTCTTTCCTTCAAATTTTCTAAAGACCAAATAGTGTCTCAATGTTCCTCCACCATATCATGAAGTACAAGGCTACTTAGGCTACCTCTT
This sequence comes from Selenicereus undatus, assembly GCA_017589665.1. NCBI lineage: Eukaryota > Viridiplantae > Streptophyta > Magnoliopsida > Caryophyllales > Cactaceae > Selenicereus > Selenicereus undatus. The sequence goes on from JACYFF010031955.1 coordinate 101,330,914, forward strand.
AAGGGCATGACCCTTTATTAGTATCCCTGATGTGTTGAATCACTATCTATGAGTTTTTGGTGGAGGATTCCCTTATGGACGGTCTTTAGATGCTCTTGTTTTTTGTGAGTTCAAGTGCTAGTATTGAAAAGAACGAATTCTTTTATTCAACAGCCATTTGATACACTACGCCTCTGCTCTTGTCTTTGTGACTCCAGAGATATCTAGGGTTTTATCCCCTTTTACATGGATAGCTACTACCTCCAAGTAGGTCCTATCCATATAATTTTAGGAATGACAATTATGGTAGGGCATGCCTACCCCCTCTCAAGAGGAAGTTGAGGCATCCAGGGGTGTATAGCTAGCTCTAGCACTTCTTTAACTCTTCTCTCCTTTTCCTAGCTCCTCACTAAAGGCTTCAAATCTTCTATAAGGGCTAAAGGGAGACTAGACTTTAGCATTAAATGTATATTAAGGAGGTGGTGACTAAGACATCATCCATCCAAGGGCTCTATTGGGATGATACTTCAAGAGGGAGCTGAAGATGTTGTTAAGGCCTTAGATGCTGGGGAATTAATACAAAGCTGCCCTTTCGTTAAAAGGAAGACTATAGCGGAGTCAGAATCTCCTACTGATTTTGATTCAAGTTAGCTTTTCTGTAGCTTTAATTTTTAATTCTGGCTTTTTGGAAGGTTATAATTTGCATAACCCCTTTGTGATCAAGGATACCTTCATACTTTGTATCCCTTTTCTAGTTAATGATGAAATGTTAATGTCTGGGAATTGCATGTGAATTTCAGGTTCACATTTACTGATTTGTCTAGTTCTCTTGTGCTTAATTTGGGATTTTATCCTTTATTACCCCTAACTTTATTATCTAGCTCATTTAAAAATGCATTAGGATTATAAAGTCATTTGTAATGGACAATTAGGATTTTAGCCTATGTTTTGCCTTTTCTGACTTATGTTACCTCTTTAAAAGGGGTTTTTGGTCCGTAGACATTTGAAATTCAAACCAAACTTTGAGCAGTCTTTCTTATCTCATTCAGTCGCATCAAACATTATTACCAATTGCTCAAATTTTCTTCTCAATTTGAAAAATGGTTGTTGAATTCTTCAAGAACCACATGCAGGAGTACCCTGAATTATATGAAAGTGTTAAAAGGCTTTCCATAGTGAGGAAAGACCTTTTAGCGACTTTGGGTATGAGTTTGAAGAACCTTGTTGTGTATGCATTCATGATTATCAGCGACTTTGGACCAAAAGTTTCAAAAGTAAAGAGAATATCTTGAAAAACTTGGATCTGGATGTTCAATGCTCCGATGTCGTCCTTTCCAAACCCAATAACATTGTATTTGAAGCCCCATAGGGTTTTATGCCATTTTTAGGGAGCATTTCATAGACACTTACCCTTCTTTCCTCCTCGAAATAGTTATTGGAACTTTAAGGGTTTGGGTCCTGTCAATTTACTCCTAATAACATTCCTAGCATCATAACCTATGAGCTTTTTTGTGTCGTTCAGGAGAGAGAACCTTATGTGGATGATTTTATACAACTTCATTGGTTTTTAAGAACCCTTCAAGTTGTAAGTAATATAAGTATCCTTCTTGACAAGCCTTCTAGGATCAAGTATTGGAATGAGACTTGAGTGTATGTCAAGGATCTTCACAAAATGAATTATCCTACCTTTAACACACTAAGCCCTGCCAATGCAGCATATTTGGGTAATGTTTAGAATATATTTTCTTTTAAGTTAGAGAAAATTCAAGAGGAAATTACCATCTGGAGGCCGCATAATGTTGATCTCAAGGAAGAGAACGTTGTTAACCTTCTGAGCCATTCAAAAATCTTGGGTGGCCTTTTTGTATTCTTATAGCTTTTCAGGTGTTAAACTTTTATTGCCATTTAACCTCTCTTTCCTTCTAAGTGAATGCTTGTACTGCGTACTTGGAGCTCCTCAAAAAAAAAAAAAGAATGCTGAGGAAAAGGCAATTGAGAAGAAGACGGTTGGGGCCTTTCACAGCCAGGCCCCTTCCTAGCCTCAAGGATCACCTAGAGGGGCTGATGTAGGACAAAGAGAATGAAGTTAAATGTTGCCAAATCATAAAGGAGTACGACAACATCCCTATCGCCAATGAAGGAAGGGAACTTAGCATTTGTCGCACCCAACTTAGTAAGCGTAAGCTAGCGGTGGAATGTCTTCTTCATGCTAAGGATGCTAGTGCAGCTAGGAGCGAATTGTTTAAATTCAAGAAAAAGGGTTCTTCTTCTTCCAGGAAGAAAATAACAAGCAAGAGAGCCCAAACTCCTGCAATGGTAGTTGACGATTCCTCGCACCTAGCGGTGCAGGTGACAACCCTTATACATGTAGTTTCCATCAATACCTTCCCCCCAGCTACTTTAGGTAAAGCTGAGTGATGTTTCTTTTGGGATTAGTGATGCTACTGCGAGAATTGCCTGTGATGCTCTTTTAAACATTACATAGTGCCTTTATAGAGGTTCTTTCATTAATCTAAATGCTGAGGGTTCTTTCTCAATCTTTTGAAGATTTTCCTAGTTCCTCTAAGTAGCTAGTCATAAGATAGTAGAGGTGTAAGAGCTTGAATGAAGTTTCCTCCTCTGAGGCCATTATTCCAACTATCTTTTGCATCTTATGAAACAAAAAAGTGGTTTTTCACTAGATTCGAGAATTCTTCACCTTGTAATGTTTTAAGAGAATCACCTAAGCAAGGGACTATTGGTCTTGAAGGATTGGTGAAGGATGCAAGGGATTACTCTTCTTTTTTTTGATAGGAAAGGGATTACTATTCCTTTCCTTTAGAAGAACAGCTTGGAAAGGCCATTTTTGAAGAACTTATAGGATTGTCACTTTATTTCCTTAGCTTAAAACTCCAAACCATTATTGGGAAGCAAGAAGCTCATTCTCTTGCTCCTCTTTTCAATTTAGAGTCTCTCAAGATCGAGAATGCCCTTTTGAAAGCCCAATTTTAGGAATCTCAGGAGAGTTTGAGGAGAGTCCAAACTGAATGTGAGGATTTAGAGGAGTAGTTGGAGAGGGAATAAGAAATTGCCTATTTCTATAATGAGGACATAACCAAGACCTTGGCCACCTTGTTTCCTAATTTTCTGAAGCTGGTAGAAGCTGAGGCAAATGCAATAAAGTCTAAAAAGGGGAGGACTGATTAATTACTCATGCAATTTTTGTATCAAAAGATTTATTATGATTTTATGTATTTAATAAAGTTTTGTCAATTTAAATATTAAGTGTCTTACTCAGCAGAATTCTTATTCCTCGCAAGTCTTTATCCAATTTTGTAGAATCCCTAATGCCAATTCCTTTGTTAAAGCTCTTGACTTGGTCTTTGGAATAAAATTCCTTACAAGTCTTAATCTAGCTTCTTAGAATTGGAAACAATTTTGTGGCTAAATTCTACGGCCTGCCATAGGAATTTATTAGGCTTTTTCTACCCAACTACATTATTCACACTTAAATTAAATTATTCATAATACAAAATTAAATATAAGGGAATGTAGATGCTACTTTATTAATACTATCAAAATTTACAATTTCAATTTTATAGAGGTATAAAGTTCTTAGTTTGGTAACAGAGCTTAACTAATGCGTAAATGAAAGTAGAAAACTAAAATAATCGTCTATTAGAAATCTATGCATGGTAGCATCTAAGATATCCACATGCTAAGTGTTTAGACCCTATTTGCCCAATAGGATGAGAAGTTTGTAGGAATATAGATAGACTTCTTCTGTATTTTCATAAGGTCATATCCAATTTGGTCTTCCATGCTTGTTAAGACCAAGTAACCATGTTTCTGGGGTTGATGACTTGCACTTCCATTTTAGGCCTTGATTATCCTTGCCTTATATAGTTCTATTATGATTGTACCTTCTTCTCTTATTTCTAATATTAGATTCAGGGCTTTGCTTGTGGCCTTTCATTATATGCTAGCTAATACCCTTCCACCTACAGGCTGCACCAACCTCTATAAGTGTCAAGGCTTTTGTGTCATATGTAACCATGAAGATTGTGTGACTAGTGTAGACTTGATTGCTATCCCAAAGATCATAGGATGCCTGGTAGCTCATCAACCTATCCTCCTTTGGCTCCCTCGGTTTTCTTAGGGCCTGGATTTTTTATTTTTTATTTTTTGGTTAGCAACTTCTACTTGTCCATTAGCTAGAGGTCTTACAACTAAAATGTTGTGGATGATGATTCCTAACCATTTGCATTATTCCTTTATATTTTTTCAACTGAATTATCTTTCATTATCCACACTAATAGATCCAGAAAGTCTATATCTTATGATTACATCTTTCCATAGAAAGTATATGAATTTTTTTTTTGTGATAGTTATATCTAGTCTAGCTTCTACCTATTTTGTAAAGCAATCTGTTACCACAAATAGGAACTTGTTTTATCCAAATGCCTGCAGGAAAAGGCCTAATATATAATTCCCCATATAGCAAAAGATATGGGCTTTACTATTGTCAATAAACTAGTGACTGGTGCATGTATTTTAGGGGAGTGAAATTGGTACTTGTCACACTTTTTGACATAGTCTAGTACATCTATGAGCAAAGTGAGCCAATAGAACACTACTTTCAACACTTTTCTTGTTATCACCCTACCTCCTATATGTAATCCACAATCTCCCTTATAAATTTCTTCAAGAATGTCACCTACTCTCTCCTTAGTCACACATTTTAATGGAGTTTTGTGTATCCTGCCTTATACAGTTCCCCTTAAAATAGGCATAGTCATGTTGTTTTTCTTCTCAGTTTTCTAGTCTTTCTTAGATCGTCTAAGAGCTTTTCACTCTTCAATTAATCCATGATAACCGTCTTCTAGGAGTCACCTGTATTTCTTACGTATACATCTTTAGGGTCCATGCTTACGTATTTTAACACTTCCCAAAATACTAATTGCAGAATAAATTTGTGCTAAACTTGATAGCTTGCTTAATACGACTGTTGTGATTATCTAACCTTATAATGTGAGTCATCTTGAACATAGGGAAGTCTTTGATGGATTTTTGAACCTTGACTATGTACTTGACTATCTGATTTACCTTAGCCTCAAACTCACCTTGGATATGATTGACCACTAATTACGAATCATTAGAGACCCTGAGACTCATAACATCCAATGTTTTGTATATCTCTAAACCTGCTATGATTGCTTCATATTCTGCTTTGTTATTGGTGGTTCGGAATGCAAACCTTAGGGTGTACATATATTGCTTTCTTGTTAGAGATATTATAAGTAATCCAGCCACTAACTAATTCTCTGTGGAAAATCCATCTACATAAACGGTCCACAAGCATGATTCTAGTTCCAGGCTTATTTCTTTATACCTAAATCTTGTGAGAAAGTTAGATAATGCTTGTGTCTTAATTGTTGATCTAGGCCTATACTCTATATTAAACCTAGACATCCCCATTGTCAATATAACATCCTCCCTGAAAAGTCAGATTTCTATATCATCTTCTTCAATGGATGATATGAGAAGGCCTCGACTGGTTGTGACTCAAAATAAGACCTCATATTTCTTGCTACCATGATCAATGATAGGACTGGCTTCTCAATGTTGGCATAGTTGAGTTCTGAATCTGGCAGGACATGACTAACAAAGCAAACAAGAATTTATTTCTTGCTCTCTTCCTTTACCATAACTATGCGAACAACCACTTCAAATGCTGATAGATACATAAAAAGATACTCTCCAGGGTAGGCTAGATAGTGATGGCATCTAAGATTGATACTACTTGAGTTGTTTAAAATTTTCCTCTACTTCTTCAGTTCATCTGAAGTCTTTAATTGATGTTGGACACCTGAATAATAGAAGGCATGTTTGTGCACAGTCAGAAACAAATCATCCTAAGATAGCTAATTAGTTTCTAACACTTTCACAGTTTTAGGGCTTTAAGTGCCTATAACTGCTTTTACTTTTTTAGGATTTGCTTTTATTCCTCTTTTGTAGATCATGAACTCAAGAAGCTTGCTAGTTGATACCCCAAAGACACACTTCTTGGCATTCAGCTTTATGTCACACCTTCTCAAAGCGTTGCAAATATCCTCCAGATCTAGAAGGTGTTGAATTGATATCTTAAACTTAATGATCCTATCATCATGTAAACCTCCATCTTTTTGCCAATCTATCCTTGGAAAAGCTTGTTGACCAGCCTTTGATATATAGTATTGGTGTTTTCCAACCCAAATGACATGGTCGTATAGAAGCACAACCCCTAGTGTGTGATGAAAGTTGTGTGCTTTTAATCTTATTCCCACATGGATATTTAGTGAAAATCAGCCATCCATGAATGACCTGATTGGTTGATTTTGTAAATGAAAAGGATATTGTGATGCACCAAGAGGTTTACTATGGGCATAGACCAACTAAATGTTCACACTTTAAATTCTACGGTCATGAGGACGCAAGGAAAACGAAAACTATTGATATAGAAGGCTTTATTATGGCAAACACAGGAAATCTCCTAAAACAATCTCGATTTTGATCCCTAATGTAGCTAATATTCCTATGTCAAGTCCTTTTCATATGTTGGTGAGTATTGACAATGTGATAGATGAAGTGCATGTTTCCCTTGTTGGGGAGCCACAAACTCTTAATGGTAACATTATTTATTGGAATGTGAGGTGCCTTAATGGGCCTAAGACCCAAGAAAGAGATTAATATAAGGTCCTTTATTATATATAACATAGTGGGTTTGTTAGCCATGACTGAGACCAAGATCAAAGATAAAAATGTGATCTCAACGTATATTACATGTTCCAAGGGTAGAGAATTTTTATTAAAAATATTCATAATCCAAAAGGAAGGATTTGTATTATTTGGATACAGAACGCCTTCTAAGTTGAAGTAACTGATATCTCAGATTAGTTGGTACACGGTACATCAAGAAGCTGGTTTACAATACAATGTTCTTAACCACTTCTGTTTATGGTCATAATAAGGAGGAGCAAAGAAAACCACTTTGGGATTAACTCATAACCATAGCACAATAAGTGGACCTCGCTTGCTGTGTTATAGACGACCTTAACTGTGTCTTGTCCACTTAAGACAGAATAAGGAGTGTGCCTATTTAGTTTAGTGAGATCACAAACTTAAAGAATGCCTTTATGATTTTGACTTGCAATAGATGAAGAGCTATGGTGCTTTCTACTCATGGACAAATAGATAAGAGGATATCGAAATAATTTCTTTTCAGGAATTGACTGAGTTTTCTATAATTCTAATCGGCTTTACAATTTGAGGATATGGTGGTTGACTAAATGCCTAAAGATTTATCATATCATTGTCCTTTCGATCCTAAGCTTATGCCTCAGGCTAAGGCAAAGGTACAGTTCAAATTTTACGACATGTGGCCATATAACTTAAGCTTCAAAAACATCATCACAAAAGGGTTGTAATCCCAAGTGCAAGGTTTTCCTATGTTTAGGTTGGTCTAATTGCTTGAATGGTTATAAAACCCTTTGAAAGAGCTTAACATAAGTAAATTTAGGGTACGTACACAATAGGGAGGAAATGGCTAGAGTTAAGACGTTGGTTGCCCAGAAGTTTTTGCATAATGACCCCTTAACACTGAGGATCATCTACAATTGAAATATGTAAGAGAGGAGTATGCTGTACTCCTTGAGACATCCCTTAGTGTCATGAAAGAATAAAGCAACTTGACTGGAGTAGCATGGGACACTAATGTAGCATTTTTTTTGTGATATGGCTAAGCAAAGAAAATTAACTAGCTTTACTTATCAATTGCTAAGTTTTTACTATAACTTGCTAGGTATTCAAATAACTCGATCTAGAGGTGATGATAAAGTACTCGAAGCATGGCTTGTAATCTTTATAGAGTAGCAATGACAAATTTGTATACCTTTTATTGATGAAGGCATAAGTAAGATCATGTTTTTAATCCTAAACTATAAATTTCTAGGAATAAGGGTATATTCTAGCTAGTTTTTTTAAGGCTATATGATGCAAAATAGGTCATCTTGTTTGCAAGGCCATTCATGATTTTTTTTCCTAAAAGGGTAAACTCTTTACCCATGTGAATGCTTCAAGAGTGGTGCTCATTCCTAATTCCACATCCTAAATAAGCTAGTGAATTCAGACCTATAGCATGTGCAATGTATCATATTAATGCATCACCAAGCTATTACACCAGAAAACCATTCATTCAGGGTGGACTTCAATCTTGTGCATAGTGTGATGGCATGTCAGGAGTTGACTAGAGGATATTTTAAAAGGCTAGCTCTCCCATAAGCATGACGAAAAGAGATATTAAAAAGTATGTGGTTCTCTACATTTGGACTTCTTAGATGTGGTTTTCTATGGTTTTTATTTTCCCAAAGAACAATGAAATGGATCTTTATGTATGTCAGAACTATCTTCTAGGCCTTGATTTTTAATAGTACTCACTTCCTTTAAAGGCAAAAAAGGGGGTGAGGCAAGGAGATCTTCTTTTCCCCCTCTTGTTTGTAATGGTAATTGAATACTTATCTAGAGTTTTGACTTAACAAAAAGTAATTCTAGATTTAGTTACCTACCTAAAAGAAATGATGAACAAATATCCAATGTTTACAAATGACCTCATTTACTTCTCAAAGGTTGATGAGTTTTCCACCATGTCCTTGGTAAACACTATGAATCAGTTTGCACAAGATTCTGGTTTGCATGTTAGCAAAGAGCAATCACATATTATAACAAGAGTTGAGGAAATAGCCTCAGATGTTGTGTGCCGACCTAAGAAAAGTGGTGGAATTGGCCTAAAAAACATCAAAATCTAGCATAAAGTCATCATAGCCAAGTATGTATGGGACATTCCAAGAAATAGGATAATCTGTGGGTTTGGTGGATTCATGAGCATTACCTAAAGGAAATAGCTTGGTGGAATTATCTCCCATTGTTGGATGCATACTTTTATTAGAAGAAGTTATGCACAATTAATGAATAGTTTAAAGAAAGTTACACACTACAATAGGATTGGAAAACTATTAACTCAAATGTTTATACAGCTGAAAGTGGTTATAGTTGGTTGTAAGGTGAGAAAATAAAAATTACCTAGGATAAATTGGTGCAAAATGAAACTAATATCCTTTAGCCTTCTTATGTTATGTGGACCTTGCTCCATAAAGAAACCCCTATTACTGCTCACATCTTTGAATGTAGGGAGAGGGTTAATAGTGACTGTAGGCTTTACTATAGTGCAGCTGAAGATGTAGAACATATTTTTGTGCACTGTGAGCTCACCAAGATGGTTCTAGGTAAGATGTTTCAGTGGGCTAGCCATAATCCCTCAATTTCTAATTTGGATCGTCTACATAGACAAGTATTATAATGGAAAGGAAACAAGATGCATAAATGTCTCATCAACACTTCTTACGTAGCCTGCCCATACCCGTTGTGGATAGAGAGAGGAATGCAAGGGTTTTCAAAGACAAAAGGAAATCATTAGAACATGCACTTGAAGAAACCTAGTAAATAATTAGGTTTGACGAGGTTGAATAACAAATTTACCTCGCAACAAAACTTGATATGGAGTACAATAGTTTCCCTTTGACATATTAACATGTGATCTGCAGGCTTTGTTTTATACTTGGTAACAAAATTGCCTTCTTTATTACCAAAATAAATATAAATTAAACACACCAAAACACGTATAGTTTAACTCTTTTTTAATTTATTAACTATAAAACGGGAACAAGACCACCTCATACATCATTAACCATTCTCATCATAATTTATCACAAAAATCAAAAGAAAGTGACCCCTAATATGGAATTTTTCGAGTAAAGGTCTTGGGACTGACAAGTGACAAATGGTGTAAAGAATCAAAGTTTTGGTAATGCTTCTCAATGGTTAGAATGATTATGAGACTCGAACTGGAGAAGGTTCTAAAGGCATTTTGAGGACAAAGAATATGGCAACAAATCTAGAATCTAGTAAGCACAATGTGGGTTTTGGGACAAGTGCACCGTAAATGATGCCACAAGTGGACCGATCATACAAGGACATATATATGCATGCATGTGTGTGTGTGTGTGTGTATATATGTGTATATATATATGCGAAAAGTTAATCCTCATGTACCTCGACATAAGGGACATTAATAATTCTTGGTATGAGTTTTTGGGTGAATATTTTAGCACCTCAAAGTTTAGTGACCAAATTTTTAGGTACCCTTCGTATTTTCTTGAATCCCTAAACTTTTGAAATTTGCATTTTTAACGTCAATCCTTAAAAACTTACTTTCAAAAATTTTAATTTTGTGCATGTGTAATTCCTCTCATATGTAGTATTCATGACCCTCTTTCAATTAGTATCAGAGCCACGTGACACAAAATATTAAGATAATTAAGTTAATAAAAGTTAATTAAGCTAATTAACAGTGTTTAATGCTTGAATCATCACCTGCTTGCCCTACTCTTAGTTATTCATATATTATTTACTCACCAGAAGGAACCACTTTAACAGCACTGCAAATAAACTGTATCGCTAATATAGTTTTAGAATTAAAAGTCGAATTAGCAAAACTTAAAACTGAAGTTAGGGAGATAAAGAAGCAAATGCGTATAATTAATCTTTCTTTCATTGACGAGATTAGACATGGTGAAAAATCGGACTTAAGTATTAGTACTACATTTCAACATGAATATTGATAGGGCCGCAAGCGCACGGTGGTGTTGTAGTAAATCAAGGTCGATCCCACAGAGACTTCGTTGATTTATTGGTTATATTCTGTCAAGATAGGCTAAGCGAATCAAAATTTGAGATTGAAATTAAATTAATCCATTATCTAGTTTGATAGATAAATATTCAAGGAATTAAGTCAACTAATGAATTACTTGATTTGAGAATTGATAAAGCACTCTCTCTTTAATTAAGAAATGTTAAGATCGATAATCCAAATATCACAACCCTCTTTCAAGGTGGAGCGAAGTACTCAAATCAAATCAATCATCAATTCTCATGGATTCTCGATTACTCTGGGTTCATTAGGGACACAATAAACATTTTAGGTCTCTTGATTGGTAATTCTTTCTTAAGACATCACATAATCAAGTCGAATCTGGTGATTTCAGCATCAAATTTGACCATTCAGTACTTTACCCAATATATAATACAAGCAAGAAGGTGATCAAACTTCTTACAAGCAATTCAAACTCCAGACTTGATGAAATGAACCCCAACATTTTAAAAGCGCACCAAACAATCAATTCAAGAACATAGGCAAACATAAGTTCAACATCAATTCCAAGAATTAAAACTAAAAATTAACATGAATTACATAATCTAATATATCAATCTAGAAAGCAATAAATCTAATGGAGAAAAGAGAAGAGAAGGAAAAGAGTTGCCCAGCCTAAAAGCGTGCTTGAATCCGTCGATTTGCAAATGTGATCTCGCTTCCTCGCGAATCTCCCTCTTCTACTTGCTCTCTCCCACTCTAAAAATGGAGTGTATTTCTAACTAGATGGTAGAAGACTAGAAGTGAATGAAATGGGATGATATGAGGCTGAAAACAACCTTTTTATAATGAATATGCTGCAGCCAAAATATAAAAACCACCAGGAAGTCGAGCAGCCATGAGAAAACATAACAATCCGGGGGAAAGGGGGCCACCACGGACCTTACCCTTCACCACTGCCTCGGTTTTCTCTAATTCTTCTCTTTCTTCCACGAGCATGGTGATTGGGGGCGTTCGTGGTGAGTCATAAGGGTGACTTTTAAGAGTTAATTCTTGATCAAAAAGGTCTAAAATCCTATAAAAGTCATCAAAGCACTATACCCAAGCATAAAATGAGATTTTTTACGTAAAAACTAAGCATAAAACTTATGAATTCTCTAAAAATGAATCAAAATGACCCTAAAATGATATGCTTTATGGGTACTTATCAAATATCCTTTTCAAAGTCCAAAAAAAAAAATCCATTCCCTTTGCATGATATAAAAATCCAAAAAGAAGTTAGAGAAAAGTCAATTGAAAAATCATTTGAAAAGGCGGGGAAAGAAGAAGAGGATGGAGTATGCACAATACAAGTACAAAATATATTTGATAAAGAAGAAAACGCAAAAAAATTAAACAAAATCATAGGCACAATAGTTGATAAACAAGATGTATTATCTGCTGATAATGAAGGCACAAATAATGTCCAATAGAAGAAGAAATATGTCAACAGATGAACCTAATTAAACTAGAGGATCTTAATATTGTAACTTTAGAAGAAATTAGAAGGAAACTGTAAAAAAAAAAATTGTAGAATGACATTTGACGATGAAATCAATGAGATAGGAAATGAACTTAACATAGATGAACTCGAGTCCAATCTAGTTAACAATGTTGTTCCTGAACCTGAAAAATTTGGTGAACCTTCTATAAGAAATACCCATTTTATGGAGAACTAGTTAGGTTCCAGCAGGGCGCACCACTAACTTTTCCTTTGGGTTTATCCTAAGGAAAACCACGGCCTTTGAAGAAATTGACCTTATCCTAATTAGCCAAACATGATACATGTTAAACATCAATAGAGCTCTAATAAAGAAGAAGTATTTGAGCATTGAAAAAGAGGTATGAATAGTATCCTAAACTTAAATATTGCATGGACTGCTAGAAATTTTCTAAACTATATCAAACATAGTTTTTTCGGTACTATACCTAATTGGTATGACTCATTAGACGCAGAAGGTAAAAATTTATTAATAATGATGGAAACGTCAGCTACTATGTTTGAAAAATTATGTAAGAAAATCAAAACTAAATTTATTGGAGCTAAACTTGATTTCGAAGAAAAAGCTAGAGAGTGGAAAAGAAAGATTAATAACATAGAATAATGGGATATGACACATCTGAAAAGTTATACTTTTGAATTTAGTCAATATTATTACAAAATTGGGCATAATGAAACCAATTTTGGTATATTTTATGACAAATTATCATGTTGCATCAATTATGTAATCAATGAAAAATACATTGCATGGCTTAGTGAAAGCGGATGTCCTTGATACCCTCAGTACAAAAATATCTTGTCTAAGAAAATGGGCCAATGATCAATGTCACGATCTCCTAAAATAAAAGAAAATGAAGGAACAACTTCTAGCCTGCTAAGATAATCTTTATCAATGGGGAAAAGAACCCGAGAAGAGAAGAAAAAAGAAATTTTATAAGAAAAGGAGCTTTAACAAGCCAAGAGGAGAGATGTATAAAAGAAAATATTGTAACAAACCAAGCCCTACAAAACGAATATTTTTAGAGAAGCCATTTATTGTCCTATCGAAAAAGCAATTGTAAGTGTTGGACATGCAAAGAAGTAGGTCATTACGCAAACGAACGCAAAAATACGAAGAATAACAAGTTTATTGAAACTTTCGATAGTCTAGATTATTTTGAGCTTAGCGAAAATGAAGTACTAGATCTAGCCCTGCAAAACAACAAGGGAATTGTTGATATTGTGGTAGAAAATGAATGTGAAGAAAGTGATTATGATGAAACTAGTCATTTGTTACGAAGTAGCTCAAGACAGTCTTGGAGATCTTCAAGGAGAAGAATTTATTATGGATAATGAGAATGAAGATGTCAAAAGAGATTGAATCCTTCATTTAATCTAGAAAGATATGATCTATAAAAAAAAAAATCCATCTTTCAATTAAAGAGTAAGTACTTATGCAAAATGATGGAAGGAGATTTACAGATAAAAGACTGTGAGTATGATGTGGGGGAAGTTAATCTCATTATTTAGGAAAACATCCTTAAGCATAACAAAGATTAGAAAGTATAGGTATCTCCATATTGGAAGTGTCCAAATACAAATAACTCCTTTACATTTTATGGCAAAGATATTGATGTTTATGTTTTGCTTTGTGATATTAGACACACTAAATGTAGTAATCAAATTGTCATAGAGATTAAGATCAATTTATGTAATGGATCATAGGATTCAATTGCCGGTCTAGATATTATGTAAGTCTAAAATATGAATTTGTCAAAAAAACCTTCCTATCCCTTAAGATAGAAATAGTTGGAATGGACATGAAAATAGTAGGATACTTACTAGGGGTGTTCATCGGTCCAAACCCGGACTGGACCGGGTTGGACCGAAGACCGAATAAGAGGGAAGTTATGGACCGTGGATCGGACCGAATAAGTCAAGGATCGAACCGGGACCGGACCGAAAAAAGTAGGATCGGACCGAATTGCAAAGCTAGCAAATTTTTACAATATGAACATTTTATATTTATTTCAATGTGAACAATTTCTACATATTTTCACCATGAAAAACAAATCAATATTCTTGAATGTTTGAAAAATTATAAGTTGCAAAAGAAAATTAAAATTTAGTAAATAAAAAATCGATTTTTAAATTTTTTTATTCGGTCCTCGGTCCGGACCGGTGGACCGGACCGGACCGGACCGAAGACCGAATAAAAAAAATTTGTGGACCGTGGACCGGACCGAATTCATTCGGTTCGGTCCGGTCCGGTCCGGTCCGGTCTAGGCCGGTCTTCGGTCCGGTCCGGGTTTGGGCCGAATAATGAATACTTACTACGGATATTTTTAAAAAAAATCTACAAATTAGATAATATTATTGATCCATAGACTAAGGTAACAATGATAGAAATAGAAAAATTTTAAAGTCCTACTCCAGTGCTAAAAATTCAAAGTTTAAAGTCCAATTCGCAGGAGATAAAAACTAGTAGGTCTTGGATATCTAGCTTTGTCAATCCCAAAAATAAAGAAAAATGTAAACAAAATTGATGAAAATGATAAAATTATCACTAAACCCCAATTATTAAGAAGCATGAGTGCAAGATCAGAGTGGGAAGAAGGATCTTCATTTACTAAAGAATAACTCAAAGAAGACAATACAATTTGTATGATCAGCAAAATGAGTAGAATGAGTTTTGAACCTATAAGATATAGTATAGAATGGAATATGAGTCCATATAGAAAAGTAATTGGGTACCAAACAAGAACTGTTAGTGAGCCTATTTATAAGGATGAATTTGTCAAAAATATGACTATGGAGATATGATATGAAGTCACCAATACAAATCTTAATAGCATCTATATCCCAATAAATGTGTGTTTAAAGGGGTATAATAGATATGAACTGTGTGCCTACATTTATGGTGGTTGTTTTGTCTATTTTGAAAAAAGATCTTTATTTTTAGAATTTACGTGGAAAAAAAAATCCAAGAATCCTTTACAAGTCAGGATAACTAACAATAGTATAATGAGACATAACGAAGCATAAAATGTTATCCATAGAAATAGGCGTCGTCCAATACATTATACTAGTTTTATGCTCCGTTGATTAACTCTCCCATGATATAATTATTGGAAATAACTTTCAAAGGCTATATTCTCCATGCACATAGACCATAAACAAATAATATTCACTATAAATGGTAACTCAGTTACTATTGAAAAATTAAGTGAAGCTTACTCTCATCAGAAGATTGAGTTTATACACAACTAGCATGATGAGAAGGTAATACTGTTAAAGGTTTTTGAGGGGGAATGGAAAATTAAATTAAAGAAAAAGGAAAAGAAAACCTCAAATACTCGATTGTCAGTCGTAGTACTTAAGGGTCGGTCCTTAGAGAAAACATGAAATTATGGTCATTTAAAACTAAACGATAAAATTTACTTATCTAAACTAACTGAAATTATTTAAATCAATTTAACAACCTAATTCAACTAGACTCATCTAATCCTAATTAATTAAACTTTAAAACTACCTAATTAACTAGACCACCTTATATTAATTAACCACTACCTAAACTAAACTGAAATTAATCATGGTTCAAAACCAAACAATTAACCAATATTAATCCAGAATTAACTAAGCAAATTATGGTATTCGGTTAAGCAGTAGGGGAGGGGCAACGAAATTAAGCAAAACTGAAATGAAAAAACGAAGAATCAGCAACAGGGAAGGGGAAAACACGAACGAAAGCAAGGCAAACGGGACAACCCAGAACAATCAAAACAAAATGAATCCATTCAACCAAAAGGAATTAACGCACTAAACCAAAATCAAATTCATCCTCACTCAACTCAATCATCCAAAATCTAGTGTTCACAAATCACTATTTAGCAGTTTTTTTTCTAAAACAACAACTGAAGAGATCAGAGCAGAAAGCAAACCGAAGAGCAGCAAACCACTCAGATTATTCAACGAAAGAAGAGCTTGAATCGAACTCCACGGTGAAGGGCAGAGAACCGAAACAGGACAGGGGAAAGTTGAATGAAATTGTACCAAAATTGCAACCAATTCTTGCGATTCATGAACAAAAATCCCAAATCAAGCTTAATTACACTGATTTAAATGCTAAAATTGTACCTAAGAACGAAACCCTAAATCGAAACAACCCTAATCTGAAAATGGAAATCGAAATTCGAACCCTAAATGCAAAAGACTCGAACGAAAACTAAAACGAAATTAAACCTAACTCTAAAACTGGAATTTAAACCTAAACTAGCCTAAAATTACCTAAAACTAACTCTGACCTTCGAGCCCCAAAAATGGCGTCTTCTTCCTCCTTTTATACCCGAAGCCCTTCAACGTTGACCGTCGATTTGTGGTTTGCTGGCGTTGGCAGGACGAATTGTGGTGGTGGAACTAGTGTTGAGAGAGGGTGGAAACTGTGGGTTTGGGATGGTTTCTGGGTTCTGGTTTTGGGGCTAAAACTGTGGGTTTGGTATGGTTTTTGGTTTCGGGAAGGGGATGTGCTGGAAGAGAGAGAGAGATGACGAGGTAGAGAGAAAGAGGAGCGAGCGAGATGGGCATGGGGGTGCGAGAGGGAGCGAGGGTTCTGGGTTTGATGTTTCTGGGTTGGGGAAGAAGGAGTCGGGGTAGAGGAGAGAGAAAGAAGCAACTGGAGAGGGAAATTGAAGGGAAGGGGGAAGACTTAAGAGCTGAACCGGTTCATGCGAACCGGCCGGTCCGAACCGGATTTTTTTCTAGACCGGTTTTATTTTTATTTTTTCTTTTTCCTTTGCTGCTTGGACCGGTTCTCTGACAATTTCCCCACATTTCTCGCATTTTTCGCCATTTCGGCCTTTTTTTCTCATTTATTAAAAATCAGTAAAATAAAATAAAATCAATTTAAAACCTAAAAAAACATTATTAAAATGAGCATAAAATCGGTGAAAAAGTACCTTAAAAATAGCTCATTTTTAGCTCAAACAAATACTCCCACACCAAGATTTTGCTCGTCCTCGAGTAAAATAAACTAAGCTAACTAAAAGAAAATGAAAATAAAAGAAGAAAATCCTAATTCACTGTCATAGGAATCACGGTTGCATTTAGCGTATGCAACAAGCCCTTTATACCCCTTGGACTCCCAAGTGGACGAGTGAGGTCTCGTGAGGGTTTCAAAGCGAAATACCCACAAAATTATTCAAAAATAAAAGAAAATATTTTTGGGTTTTCTCAAAACTAATATGTACAAAAATTCGGAAAAAATATGCACAAATTCTAATCAGTTAAGTCACCCATGCACCCAATTATTGACTTGTATATACACAAAATGTACTTCAAAGCCCTCTACCTCTAAATGACATCAAGTCACAAATTTTTCACCCCATTGAACATCAAGATTTTGAATCCATCCCGGTGTTTGTGTGCAAGTGTATCATCATCCACAGGACTCAGATTTACCAGAACAGACTCAATCCCACTTGATTGACATAACTACATTATTCTTATACTGACTTTAAAAGCAAGCTTTCCCAGTAGCAATATTGCCTCAAAGGGTAACACCCAGTAGCACGTGCCTCAAAGGGTCCCAGTGGCGCATGCCTCAAAGAAATACTTATCATTCCAAATTTTATTCTTTTTTCTTTATTCACAATACAATTTTTTTCAATTTTTTTTTCCAAAGTAATCATGTCATAAGCTAGTGGGAGAATCATTCATGGAAACCTAAAACCTAAAGATAATGATGAAAGAATAAACAAGGACTGGATAACACAACCTTTAATGAACAGCTGGGGTTAGAATTAGGGCTTAGACTATCATATTCGAAGTTAAAGACTTATCACGCACATCCTACTTCTATACAAGCTAATAAATAAAGCATAGGGGATTCAAACTAATCAAAAATAGTACAAATGTTCCTAAAAACAACAAAAATCATCAAAAATTTTCAAAAAAAAAAATGGCACCTCACTCCTACACCAAAACTTCACAATGTTCTCATTGGGAGAATTAAGACGCTAAAAAGCAAGTCTATAAACTAAACAACCGGAAAACCTAGAATATATACAACTAAAACACCACCAAAAACATAAAACCAAAAACAAAATAAAACCAAAATGAAAAAGAAAAAGCAAAACTAAAATCAAAGAAACACACAAAAAGTGAAAAGCAAACCACAACCCTAAAAACTAAAGAAAAGAAGACAAAAATCAAAATCAGAACAAAAATCAAATCAAAACCAAACACACACATATATTTACAAAAGCAAAACTAAACAAAAATCAAAAACCTACTAAATTACAAACTAAACAAAAAGAAATCTAACGCAAAATAAAGGAAAAGAAAAACAAAAATGAAACAAAAAATGAAAATAAGATGAAAAAAAAAGAAAATAAAACCGGTCCAGAAAAAAACCCGGTTCGGACCGGCCGGTTCGCGTGAACTGGTTCAGCTCTTAAGTCTTCCCCCTCCCCTTCAATTTCTCTCTCCACTCGTTTCTTTCTCTCTCCTCTACCCCGACTAGTTCTTCCCCAACCCAGAAACATCAAACCCAGAACCCTCGCTCCCTCTCGCACCCCCATGCCCATCTCGCTCGCTCCTCTCTCTCTCTCTACCTCGTCATCTCTCTCTCTCTCTTCCAGCACATCTCCTTCCCGAAACCAGAAACCATCCCAAACCCACGGTTTTAGCCCCAAAACCAGAACCCAGAAACCATCCCCAACCCACAGTTTCCACCCTCTCTCAACACTAGTTCCACCACCACAATTCGTCCTGCCAACGCCAGCACACCACAAATCGACGGTCAACGTTGAAGGGCTTCGGGCATAAAAGGAGGAAGAAGACGCCATTTTTGGGGCTCGAAGGTCAGAGCTAGTTTTAGGTAATTTTAGGCTAGTTTAGGTTTAAATTCCAGTTTTAGAGTTAGGTTTAATTTCGTTTTAGTTTTCGTTCGAGTCTTTTGCATTTAGGGTTCGAATTTCGATTTCGATTTTCAGATTAGGGTTGTTTCGATTTAGGGTTTCGTTCTTAGGTACAATTTCAGCATTTAAATCAGTGTAATTAAGCTTGATTTGCGATTTTTGTTCATGGATCGCAAGAATTGGTTGCAATTTTGGTACAATTTCATTCAACTTTCCCCTGTCCTGTTTCGGTTCTCTGCCCTTCACCGTGGAGTTCGATTCAAGCTCTTCTTTCGTTGAATAATCTGAGTGGTTTGCTGCTCTTCGGTTTGCTTTCTGCTCTGATCTCTTCAGTTGTTGTTTTAGAAAAAAAACTGCTAAATAGTGATTTGTGAACACTGGATTTTGGATGATTGAGTTGAGTGAGGATGAATTTGATTTTGGTTTAGTGCGTTAATTTCTTTTGGTTGAATGGATTCATTTTGTTTTGATTGTTCTGGGTTGTCCCGTTTGCCTTGCTTTCGTTCGTGTTTTCCCCTTCCCTGTTGCTGATTCTTCGTTTTTTCATTTCAGTTTTGCTTAATTTTGTTGCCCCTCCCCTACTGCTTAATCGAATACCATAATTTGCTTAGTTAATTCTGGATTAATATTGGTTAATTGTTTGGTTTTGAACCATGATTAATTTCAGTTTAGTTTAGGTAGTGGTTAATTAATATAAGGTGGTCTAGTTAATTAGGTAGTTTTAAAGTTTAATTAATTAGGATTAGATGAGTCTAGTTGAATTAGGTTGTTAAATTGATTTAAATAATTTCAGTTAGTTTAGATAAGTAAATTTTATCGTTTAGTTTTAAATGACCATAATTTCACGTCTTCCCTGAGGACCGACTCTTAAGTACTACGATTGACAATCGAGTATTTGAGGTTTTCTTTTCCTTTTTCTTTAATTTAATTTTCCATTCCCCCTCAAAATCCATTCAACAATTTTGGCGCCGTTGCCAGGGAAGACTTAAGAGCTTAACCGGTTCACGGGAATCGGCCGGTCCGAACCGGGTTTTTTTCTGGACCGGTTTTATTTTTATTTTTTCTTTTTCCTTTGCTGCTTGGACCGGTTCTCTGACAATTTCCCCACATTTCTCACATTTTTCGCCATTTTCGGCCCTTTTTTCTCATTTTTTTAAAATCTGCAAAATAAAATAAAATCAATCAAAAACTTAAAAAAAAACATTATTAAAACGAGCATAAAATCAGCGAAAAAGTACCTTAAAAATAGCACATGTTTAGCTCAAACAAATACCTGCACAATGTGAGATAATACTAATAATCTCACCACTTGAGTTATTAATTAAAGAGCAGATTGTTGAACAATAAGAGCAATTATAAAAAGAATAGTGTTTTGATAATCTTCCGAAATTTTGGAATAAAGATAAGACACTTGCAAAGATTGCTTTGTTAAATCTCAACAACATTATACGAGCCAACAAATGGTTTATATGCACCCGAATATCCAAGAATTTGATAAGCAAATCAAAGTGCTATTAGAAAAAGGGTTAATAAGAAACAGTAAGAGTTGTCACACTAGTCCTGCTTTTATAGTAAGAAATCATGATGAAGAGAAAAGGGGAAAAGCTAAAATGGTAATTAATTACAAAACGCTTAATGATAATACTATTTTTGATGATTATTATATTCCTACCAAAACATTCTTTTTTCAATATAATTCAAGGAGCCTCTTGGTTCCCAAAAATAGATTGTAAAAGCGAATACTGGCAGATAAAAATGGATGGAGAAAACGTTCCTTTGACTGCTTTTAGTTCCCCTCGAGGACATTATGAGCTGATAGTGATGCCATTTGGTCTAAAAAATACACCTCAAATATTTCAAAGAAGAATAGATAACATCTTCAAAGATCTTAATCACTGTTGTCAAGTTTATATCGATGATATTCTCTTTTCCAAGACCATAGAATAGCACAAAGATAATGTTCTAACTGTCACCAAAGAAGCATTCATCATGGTATTATTCTTGGTAAGAACTAATGGATTTATGCTAAATAAGAAATGGAGTTTCTAGGTCTGAAAATAAAACTTGACAAATCATACTACAAAAGCATATTCCAGAAAAAAATGAAAAATTTCCGTGAAAAGATTGAAGATAGGAAGCGATTAGAAAGGTCTCTTCGATGTCTTATGTATACTTCAGATTTCATTAAAGATTTAGCTAAGTTGAGAAAACCATTACAGCAAAATTTCAGAAAGAAGTAAGTTAGACACAAACCCCTAGTGATTTAAAAATTGTACGAAGCTTCAAAAAGATGTGTAAAAATCTTCCTATTTTTAATTTATCTAATGAAAGAGATGATTTAATTCCTGAGACAGATGGCCGCAATGAGCATTGGAGTGTAATACTCAAAATCAAAAGGAGAAAAACTCTGGAAGTTTTGCAATGGAAATTTTAATAAAGTAGAACACAACTATCCTGTGATGGAAAAAGAAATCCTTGCAATCATAAGGGGAATTGAAAAGTTCTTAATCTTTTTAGCCCTAAAACCTTTTCTTATTCAAATTGAATTTATCAAACATGCAAGCGTAAGGGAGAGTCCTGCGTTGGTAATTGTGGCTTAACTAGTTTTCTTTCTCTATTGATAATTTAACTCATAAGCTATTGCCAATGGTGATAATCAGCACAAAACTCTTGTCGAAAAAGGAGGAAATCCAAAATAAAATTCCAGTACTACTTGAATGGGTTTCTCCTTCTAGTAGAATCCTTATGGATATTTTGAAATTCCACACAAAAAGTATATTGCGCTTTAGTCTGCTGTCTTCTGCCAATCTAGTAGCACAAAGATTTAGCCTTTTAGAATTACAAATGAATTACCTAAGGTGTCCTTATGATATTTAGGAAAAAATAAGTGCTAATGGTTAGGAAAAATGGTTCAAGGACTGGTATATAGCCTCCATCGACTACTATTAATTATTCTTATGATATTTGGAAGTCATAGAGTACTACGATCTTCTTTCCTGATAGATCTTGAGTTGGTGGTGTTAGATTCCCAACGAATTCAATCTCTTTAGATAATCCTGTCATAAAGCCTTGTGAATATGGAATGATAGCTTACCTTATAGAAATCCCCGATCCAAAGTACTCATTTTCTCAAGAATAACTAAGTTTCAGCAATGCATGTTTAGAAAGATCAATTAGATTCTCACATCCCCTGATGGTCCAACAAAAATCTCATACAGTAGAAGTCTGTATGTGGAGGTACATTGTGCAAAAATCAAGTATGAAAATAGAAAGGTCAAACAAGCCTATTATCTTGTTCAATTAGTTGATTTAGATGATCCCAATTACCAATTTCAAGAATGGTTTCTAAAACGATAAGAAGTAGTTAGTGAGCCTGCCTTAATAAGAGCCATTGAATTTTACAAATTTATTATCAAATATGGCCATTGATTGAACAAGAAAGAACACAAATGCATTACGGGAACACTTCTTTTATTTATCGCAATGATTTCAGCAAATACAAGAAGGTAAGAGCTACTTCAAAAGATGTCTTTGATTATTTCTTTGATTTTGGAGCTAAAAGATTCTTATTAGAAAAAGAAAAGAAATAGCTTTATGAATTATTTGAAAAAGTGGGATCAAGAGCATCTTTAGCTTAATGAGGATTTTGATAATTATCTGGATAATGATGGACTAGAAGACGTTATTGGAGATGAAGGCATGCAAAATCTCAATATGAATGATTATTCTTGTCAATACTAAGTGCTCTAAAAAAATTGTTACACCATTATTGTATTCTGTCAAGTGCCAAGTCATTAAAATAATGTAATCTACTATAGCCATGTGAAGACAACTCTAATCATGTGAAAATATCAATGTATATTGTAGTTATTAGGGCATCCTATATAGCCCAACTCCTCCATAAAAGGAGAAGCAGAGTACTGAGAAGAGACACAATCATTTGAGCATACTTGAGTAAAGGAGAAGTCGGGAATTTTCATTTCTTTATGTGTAAGCATTTATGATGATCTTAGTAGCTTAAATCCCCTTCAATTTTTCCATTGTAATATTTTCACTTTTAAGTTTTTAATAAAAGAAGTTTCTTAGTAGGGAACGTTATTCAATCAAACCTTATGCCTTAAATATTATAATTTCTTATCTAAAGTTCCACAATCCTTAAAAATATAAAAACTTGATTGGTGACTACAACACGAGGTAGGAAATGAAATGGATCTATGCTGTGCCTGATCTAAGGAAACTGTGGGTAAGATTAACAATTTTTATAAAGTGGAAGCTAGAAGAACGCCAGATTTGACGCCAACTAAGCTCAGGTAACAGTTGAAACGCCTTAATTAAGCATTATTATGTTGTTAAGCAAAGTAGGCCTATAAGCACAAAAAATATAATATTTATGGCATAAGTAGTAGATTGTGGTAAATAGTACAAGTAAAGTCATTATAAGAAGTTTAATCACTGAAAACAAGCATATTTCTTAAAACAACCCTAAATATAGCTTATTTGCATCTTTTATCCAATTTTGAGGTCTTTTCATAATTCAAAAAGTTTTTGGGTCAAAAGTGACCATTTTTAGCAAAAAAAACATAACACCACACCTCAGAGAACTAAATAATTAAGTTAAAAAAGCAAGGCCCAAAAAAACCAATAAAACATATGTAAAAGTATTAAAAAATCAATTAACCACACACACACACACACACACACACACACACACACATATATACGTATGTATGTATTTATGTATGCATGTATGTAGGTGTGTATGTGTGTGTGTGCATGGGTGTGTGTGCGTGTGCAGATACATACATACATGCACGTGTGTGTGTGTGTGTGTGTGTGTGTGTGTGTGTATGCATTTCTACACACACACACACACACATATGTGTGTGTGTGTGTGTGTGTGTGTAGATATATACATGCATGCATGTGTGTGTGTGTGTGT
>JACYFF010031955.1:101355390-101377243 GCA_017589665.1 Selenicereus undatus
GTGTGTGTGTGTGTGTGTGTGTATACATACATACATATATATATATATATATATATATATATATATATATATATATATATGTATGCATGTATGTTTGTATTCTATAGTTACCCACTTTTATAAATAGGCTTACTTTTATTTATGTGTTTATTTATAAATTTTGAATGATTTCATGTGGGCAGGTTAAATTGTATTTCGAGGCCACTTTATCGTCTCAACTTGCAGTTGCATAAATATATCGAATGCTTAATTAAAATGCAACACTCAACTTAATTAATTGAAAGTAGACATGAACAAACGTAATTAACATGGTTTAGGTCCGGGCTACTGCAACCATACATGCAGGAGCGATGTGACCGAATTGCTGAAAAAGATGGTGGAGTTAGCATAACCACCTAAAAGGGCATCCAACAGTTCCAACAGTTCAACCATGGAAGGTTAAGGTGACTATGCCCCCCTTTCTAGGTTTATCGCTTCTTCTTAAGAAGTTGTAACTTGCCAAATGCACGGACTAAAGAGGATTTGATTCGAATGCATATAGGCTTAGGGAAAGAGCTGGTTATCGCTTTTGAAATCTAGTTACCTTAGGAAAGGTATGTCAAAGCCAGGGAACATGGAGTTACTAAAACTCAAAGAAGGATTAGGAGCAGGGAGATTTTGTAGGCTTCTCTAGAGTTAGGTTTCATGCCACAACAAAGGTTTCATGCCACAGCAACCAGTCAGGATTTCAAGGTGTTGAAACGACAAACATTTGTTGGTTCAGCATATCTCCACCGAAAAGGCAAATGTGAGTGAAGGTGAAAATGCACCACTAACCCAAAGTCTTCTGTGTTTAATAGGCTACATCATCTGCTCCGGAGCTATCAATATTCACCCGTATATGGGAAATTAAAGATCGTAAAATGTCTATTTATAACATAATCAAAGATGGTTCACAATGAAAGCCTTCTGTCTTTACTAGAATCAAAACCAACAAAAACTCCTCAAACTCACAATTTCAGTAGGACAAAAGCTTTGCGTTTAGTTGCTTAGGAGTAATAAATGAAGCTCAGATCTCTATCTCTTCCAGTATAAAGTGTTTCTCCACTTTGGATGTTAAAATTGATGTTTCATTAAGAGTAAATAAACATACTTTGATCTTCATGGGTCAATGAAAAAGTTCTAATTTTGTTGAGGAGAAGAAGAAAGAACAAGTTGCCTCTCCTAGTCATATCACAATCCGTGCACGCGATGACTCAGATGCGAAGATAGAGCTAACAGAGATTTTAAGACTCTTGAAGATGGGGAGTAGGCAATAATTAATGATTTAGGGGAGTTGAATCTTGGGGCCAACTAGGAGCCTCGCCATATCTACATGAGCTCTTGCTTACACCAAAAGAGGGAGAAGACAAATTTGATCCCCTATTAGAGTACAGGGATGTGTTTGGCTAGAGCTACAAAGAAATGTCTAGATTAGACCCAAAAGTCACAATCTACTACTTATGTATCCAAAAGGTCATGTGTTTTGCGTAAAAAGCGATTTCAACGACATTTTCGGCCATAGGTAGTGGCGTAAATTGAAAAAGATATCAACAAACTCACAGAGACATAATTCATTTGCAAGGTCAAGTACCTAACATAGATCTTAAATACTATTACTGTAAGGAAGAAAAATAAGTAACTTCGTATTTGTGTAGACTTCTGGGATCTCAAAGACCCTTGTTCAAAAGACAATTTCCCATTGGCAGTGACAAAGCTCACGATTAACTCAACCACATAGCATGAAGCATTGTCATTCATGGATTATATTGTAAGATATATAATCAGATCCGGATGGCACCAGAAGATCAGAAGGCCATAGCTTTCCACACACCGAAAGACATTTTTTATTATAAGGTGATGGACTTTGGTCTAAAGAATGCCGGAGCAAACTATCAAAAGTAATGCAAACTATTTTTGATGATATATTCCACAAAATGGTTGAGTGCTACGCCAATGATTTGGTGGTCAAGTCCAAGAAAAGGTTATATCACATACAACATCATATTTTTTTGTGATTACGAAGATGCCAATTGATGGTGAATCAACTCAAGTGCGCATTTTGTGTCAACTCTAGAAAGTTCTTGGGTTTCATCGTTCATCACAAAGGGATTGAGATCAACTAATCTAAGATCAAAGCTATCCAAGAGATGCATGAGCTGAAGAAGTTTAAGGAGCTTCGTGGTCTTCAAGGTTGCCTGACATATATCCACGAGTTTATCGTAAATATTAGCGTATGCTGCCATTCCTCCAGCCATCTCATGAAGAAAAGTGCACCATTTTAGTTGGATGACTCGTGCCTTATGAATTTCGAGAAATAAAGAAATACTTGCCCTATCATTTTGTGTTGGGGTTACCAATTCCTAGCCAATCTCTTGCACTTTATATTGCAGCTCAGGATAAGTTACTAGAAGACTTATGCATTCAAGAGAATAAGCAGAGAAATGAAATTGCTCTATGATACTTAAGTCGTATATTGGTTGGCACTGAATTATAGTGCTCTCTCATTGAAAAGATCTAGTGGTCATTCATCTTTGCCATTCATAAATAAAGGTATCATATACAAGCTTATACAGTTAGGTGGTCTTTAAATCTTATCCCATCAAGTACATCTTGTCAAGGTGAATCCTAAATGGGCGACTTGCGAAGTGTGTTGTAATCTTAAAGCAATATGACCTTACCAACGTACCACAAAGGGTGATTAAGGGGTAAATACTGGCAAATTTTTTAGCAGATCATCCAAGTCTTGATGATTGGGAGCCAAATAATGGTTTGCCAGAAGAAGATGTGTTCTTCATTAATATCCTCTCTCCATAAGAAATATATTTTAATGGGAAAGCAAGTAAAGGGTGTTGTTGTAGGAGTAGTTTTTGTCTCTCCCAAAAAGCACATCCTCCCATATTCATTTGTGTTTACTCAATTATGTTCTAACAATATGGTAGAGTGCTAAATATTCAACTTAGGTTTTCAAATGGTTGCTGAGAAGGGGACCGAAGACCTCAACATATACGGTTACTCATAGTTTGTCATTAATCAATGACTTGAAGAATACGATGTTAAGAAAAAAGACCTTGTTTCATACCACAAGCATACCTTACGGTTGCCAGAAAGGTTGGACATAGTTAATCTAGACATACGCTTAGAGTGCCAATAAGATGGCCAATGTGCTTACAAGCTTCGCAGCCACTTTCGCACTGGGGGCAGAAGATGATATGACTATACCAGTATGTAGTCGTTGGATTGTTCTACCTGATGATAAAGACATAAAGGAAGTCATCAACATAATTTGTGTCCTTAACACATAGAAAGAAGATTGGTTCCAACTGTTAATTAAGTACTTAGAGCATTAGGAACTTCCTAGTAACCTAAGTCATAAGATGGAAATACAGCAGAGAGCTTCATAATTCCTTTACTAGAATGGAACGATATATCAGTGCTTTTTGCTTTGCCTTTGGTTATGATCCTTGGATAAGAATGAGGCAAAGCAAACTATGTTGAAGGCTCATTCAGGTGTATGTGGAGTACATCAACCAGGGCCTAGGCTATACGATCGCATTAAGAGGATGAGTTAGTATTGGCACACCATAGCGTAAGATTGCATAAACTATGTAAAGAAGTATGATACTTGTCAATGACATACTAATTTCATACATGAACCTCTAGAACCTATCCACCCGACATTCACATCTTAGCCTTTAGAGGCATTGGGGCTAGATGTCTTTGGACCAATCATGCCTAAGTCTTATGCTTATCACCTCTGCATCTTGGTTGCCACTAATTACTTCTCTAAATAGGAAGAAACAATTCCACTAATGGAGGTAAAAAAAAAGAATATGGTTGACTTTATGAAGACACACATCAACTATTGATATGGTGTGCCTAGGTACAACATCGTCGATAATCATAAGTTATTCTTTAACAACCTAATGATTGGTCTATGTGAGAAGTTTAAATTTGGACAGCATAAGTATTATATGTACAATACCCTTGCTAATGGCCAGCTGGAAGCCTTCAACAAAACACTTTGCAACTTACTCAAAAAGGTTGTCATAAAGTCTAAACGGGATTGGCATGAAAGACTAGGAGAGGCTCTTTAGGCCTATCGAACCATGTATAAGACACCAACACAATCAACCCCCTTTGCTCTGGTCTATGGAGTTGAAGTTGTTACAACATTTGAGCTCCAAATCCAGTCACTTTGCATCACCATATGGGAAGGCTTTAAAGAAGATGAAGAACAGAAGCTTCGCTTAGTTAAGCTAGATGCCCCCTATGGTAAAAGACTTTAGGTGTAGCAAAAGTCAGAATGCTACCAAGCTCATCTATCAAGGGCTTTCAACAAAAAGGTTCGATCATGCTAATTCGAGGTTGGAGACCAGCTGCTAGCGATGAGAGAACCAATCATCGTCTCTCATAAGATTGGAAGCAAGTTCATTTCTAAGTGGAATGGTCCTTATGTGGTCAAAGAATTCTACATAAATTTTGCCTCCTAGATAGTTGATGATGATTAGGTGCATGTAGGCCTATAAAGGGCAAGTTCTTAAGGCATTATTATCGTTATATGATGATGTTCGCAAAGCTCCTAGGTAAGAGCCTAAATTGCTCATTCATCCAAGTCAAATTCCTTTGTAATATTCCTGGTTCGTAAGAGTGTAAACTCTGAAGGACAAAACAAGACAAATAAAAATTTGCATAATACTCCTAGCCCGTAAGAGTTTGAACTGTGAAGGGGAAAATAAAAAAAAAGAAAAAAAGAAGAAAAGTTCTTGTTTCTTTGAATTACAAATGGTCGCTTTAGGGTGTCACATTCCCTTCAAGCACATAGACAACTTGGGTATATTTTCACTTATAGCTGCAAAAAAAAAAAGAATAAATTTGTTGGGACTAAATTTGTTGGGACTCATGTTTTGTGGAGGTTTGTATTGCCATATCTTGTTGCACGAACTTGATATTGAAAATTTCATGTTATTGCAACATAATCAAAGCCAGTGCTAATAAAATTACACTAAGTTTAAAATAAAAAAATGATGACAAACAAAGAATAAGTGGAAAAAAAACCTAAGACAGAGGCACCAGGCATAGTTTAGGTATTCAATACGCCCAAAAGTTCTTCGACACATTTCTTTGACGCTTCAACTTGAGCTAATTTTTTTGTTGTAACTTGGGGGATAACATTTATATCAGCAACCTCTCTTTCAATAAAGGATATGTCATATTTCATTTTCTTCAATGAAGCCTCGGTTTCTTCTAATTTGATGTGCAATTCCTGCTTATTTACTTTTGCTCGTTCAAGATCAGCCTCAAGTAACCCCCTTTGCATATGAGCTTGGGTGATGGCAATAATTGCCTCATCAAACTATGCCCCAACCTTTTCCACTGAAGCATGTGCTTCTCTAGTTTGTCTATTAAGGCTGCTCACTTGTTTATCTTTGGTAGGGTGCGATCTTCTAATTGGGCTTTTAGTTTCAAGTACTACACGATTTCATTCAGACATGTCTCTACGGTATTCTCTAACCCCAAATAATGTACCTTAAAGGGTGATAAAGTCTCATATTTCTTCTCAGCTTATGTTTATGATGTCATCTTCTGCCTTGGGGTGAACTTTTTGAACTATTGCTGAAATGCTGTTTCACACTCGCAGCCAAATCATTAAACACACCAAAAGCAATTCTCCTTAAGAAGTAAGCCAAAGGGGTGGAGTGGGAGACTAATAGTGCTCTACTTTCATCATTGGCGAGGGCATAATGTCGATAGATTCATCCTCATATGAATTAGCAACAGACATGCTCAATGTGCCTTCACTGTCTTTATCACCAAATAGGTCCTCAAGTTTCTCTTTGGCCTTAGCAATATGTTCCTACGTCAAACTAGGATTACCTTAGCTCAAATAGGGGTAAAAAAAAGAGACAAATTAAGAGGAAAAAGGGGGAAGAGGGCAAGGTACTAAGATACACCTCTCCCTTGTTGAACTGTTAGATTTACGCTTGGAGTTAGACAAACTTATCGCATTGTTTAGTTTGCTCTTTGAGCCTAATAAGTTCTTTGCTCCACTAATGAAATACCTAATGCCTAAACGTTTCAAGGCTTCAATCCTCTCTTTTCTAGGGAAACAAGTCATACTTTTCTAGGGGAAGTGCTTGGACCCAATGAGGAGCTATCGCGACCTTCCTTTCTAAGATTAGCAGGATATGGAGCATGCTTGTTAGTTAAAAGGACAACTGGCTTATCTACACTTGCTTTTCTAGAGGTGATAACTACGGTAGGGGCATCATGGATGATCCTTGTTGTGGTATCTTTGTATTGTTGGATAAGCTCACCTCTAGGCTATTTAGGTCCTTAGAGAAAGGATCACCTGGTGTGGATTGCCACCAACTAGCACATGCCATAGTGATTAGTACTAGCTCATGCCATAATGAATAGTGTAAATTTCTTATATGGGGAAGTAGGAATTGTCACGGTAGACCTTGTCATATGTTCAATTAGGTTGAACCAATAACGAACTACATTCTATAAAGTGCCCTCCTGAATATTCATTCGTGGCTCACTTAGCGCATCTTGAAAGAAGCCAAACTGTGACCCAAATTTGCTGGGAAAATATGGTTAAATCATAATTGTTCTTCCTTTCTGTAAGATCAAAAAAGCAAGAGTGAATACAAATCAAATACGCCTTCTAACTTAGGGGTAGAAACTGGGTGTTAGTTACATCCATAGTTGTATCCTTCATCAAAGCATTGGAGTACATGACAGATAGATCCTTCCATTTCAATAGCTCTTAACTTTCTTGTATGTAAGGAATTCGATTCATCTTTCACCTGAGAACCTAACCATATTGAAATGGCTATGCCGATGATGGTAATGATCAAAATGAGTTTTTAAGGAGGTCTCTAACCATGCATAAACATAAGTAATAAGGAAAATGGCTTCCAACTTGTTCTAGCTTCGAGCCATAACAATTATATTTAACCCTCGGTAAATACAGGCCAATGTAGGAATTGCTTAGTTTACACATTCCCCGTGACCAAGTTTGCTTGCAGCTATAAATACGCTTGGGCGAATAAGGCACACTACTTAAGTTGGTTAAACAAAGGAACACATCTAGTAAGATATAAAGGTGACAAGGTAGGTTTCTTTGACCAATGCTTCAAGAATGTTGAGCGTAACAAAAAGGATCCTTGTCCATCTTAGGTAAGGAGTAATTTGTTCGAGATAGACAAGTAGTATACGTTGCAGCTTTAACCCGCCAATTGTTACAGTAGGGGGCAGGGTTGTGTAAATCTGTAGCCCACGGTGCCAGAAGCATATCCATTCAAAAGAAAGAAGGTGAATGACACCATAAACATCTTAGCATAGTTTCTGGAATGCATAGAAGAATAAAGAGTAAGTCATGGGAATGTTATTATCTTTATGTCCCATAGAAAAATGCTCTTTGGAAGACGAAATGACCTTTTCCTAATAGGCACCATAAGCTAAAAGTCCACCTATAATCCACAAGGCCCATAAGGAGATTAACATGTTGCTACTCTCAACGCAAAATGTGTTGGCAGTATGGAACTATAATTCACAGAATCTCTTTACAACAGTGAGTCTCATATCATAGGAGAGTGAGGATGTATACTATCTGTTGTAAAGCTTTCATTAAGTAAGTTTCACTTTATTGTGACCAAGAACATCTTTGAGATGAAGAAGTTACCAGAGAAGCAAAGTGAGTGATTTCCCCATGAGACTGTCCCATCAATGATGCGATGGCGGAGTAAGGGTGCTACTTCTTGAGAAGGGGTTGAAGATGCAAATAAAGGTAAGCTGAGCTTCAGGACTCTCGAATATGAGATGACTTTGTCTAGACTCTGTATGTTGCGGGTAGATTATACACTTCAGTATGAGTCTGCAAGGTAGCTATCAAGCAAGGAGTGTCTAGATGGTAAAGGCATTGGCATATCTACTTAGAGATCCACTCATTCTTCAATTGGATTATCTTGTTTGTCCAGAATGGTGGGAGTTGGCTTCTTTGAATTTGAGGGTGTGTCCAAAAAATGCACCACGATAAAGGAAGAAAGTCAAGTCGATCCTAATTAAATTGAGTGAGGGAGCCTCCTACAAAGACTCAAATCTATGGGGAGAAATGATTCCTCATCTTAAAGTGGACCTCACTTCGCAATCTAATCGAGGTACTAATAATCTTTGCAGTTCCCTGGAAAAAACAAAGAGAAATATTAATCTAACTTTTAAAAAGAAGGTTGGAAAACTAACAAAATCAATCACAAGTTTGTTTAACCAGATCCATCTACTAACCCCTGCATTAGTTATGTAAAAATTAAAAAAACCAAAGGGTGCTCAAAAGGGGAGGCTTGATAAAGAAACAAAAAGAAAAATTTAGAAAATAGATTACAGAGGTGTGAATTGCTTAGGAAATGTCAACTGGAAAAGACGAGAACATGGCCAAATTGCGACAGTGTTGTTGACTTCAAATCAACATCCTAGCACACCTTTTTTTCAAAGGAGCCACAAAGCTTCTTCTGTAGGTTCCATGAACGCTCTGTTGAAAACAATGTTTTGTTGGTTCACACCACCAAAAAAAAAGAGTGAAAGAAAAAAAGATCTACAAACAAAAAAATAGGATGTCAAATTTTCTGATAAAGTACTCACTTGCTGACAAGTCAATGGGGTCAGATTTAAGGTCTTCATATTTCATTCATTGAACAATAGTAGAGAACCTTCTAGACATGTGCTCATCAACAAGAATTTCATGAATTTGTAAAGAAATAGATTCATCTTGATGTGTTTAAGGGCCAACTGATCGATAAAGCTAGCAGATTTGAGTTCGACATGAAGAAATCCCTCTACGCTATTTTCCTAAGTCTTAGGAGTATAAAGCTTTTCAATTATTCAACAAAATCTGGGGAGGTAAAAAAAAAGAAGAATTGAATCAGGAAAAAATTTGAAGCAGAAAAAGCAAGAAATCATTTGACAAGAACTATGAGAGAGATGAAGGCACAAAACCAAAATAGGGGGGAAGGAAATAAACTTTTACACCGGAAGCAGCAGTTCACCGAAACTCATAAGGACTGAATTGGGGAGGCAGATAAATTGTAGGTAACCTATGGCTGGATTTATATAATATAACTAATTTAAGTTTTCTACTTCAGGTCCAACACATGTATTGAAATTTTGATCTCTTTGAATTGCTGATAAATTTTATCGAGAGTTGCTGATAAACCTTTATCATAAATCCTCAATTAAGCAAGATTATTGCCAAGAAAATAGAGAGAGAGAGAGAGAGAGACATAGAGAGACAGAGACAGAGAGAGAAGGCGAGGTCGTTGCAGGGTATTCACTAGGCAACTTCACCCATTTAAGGGAAATTAATGTTGGAAAAAACAACAACAGGGGTGTTTGGTTGCATTAGCTGTTTAGCAAAAAAGACATGTTTAGGACCCCTTTAGTCATTTTGATCAAGTCAAACAGCTAAAGAGATATTTGGTAAAGAGTTGTTTGAAGCAGCTATTCTTAATAGCCTTTTGGGAATAGTTTTTTGTTAAAATTACTATACTACCCACAAGTTCAAGAAAGTTATAGCCATGCCATTAACCTTTCCTCTCCCTTGCCAGTTGCCACAATCAAAATTCACATTCGATCTACACACCAAGGCAGTTCTTCGCTTTCATTGTTCACCACTACTTCCTCACATCTTCCCGTTGTTGCACTCTGCTATCGTCGGCTGTCCTACTACTACCCGCCGACCACCAGGCATTCTTTGGTCATCGGCCGCTCCCTTGTTGTTGATGATGTCATAGTCCACCTGCTCCAACGCCGAGGACGTGAGTTTCCCCTACTCCAAAGGCCAATTGGGTTCATCAGAACATACTGATTTTAAGGTATTTTACAATCTAATTACAATCTTTGTTGTTCTTTTTTCTTTCCTTCACGAATTTCTTAGATTCAATGGTTGCCTTCTCCAATTTAGTTCTCCAATTTAATTTAGCCAATGAATGATAAATGAAGAAATTATTTTCCATTAGATAATCTGTGTATGGGCCAATTGAGAAGAGAGAAAGTGACGAATTTGTTGTTTGGGGATTTTTTGTGATATGCAATTGCCCCCGCCCCCCAATTGTTACAGAATCAAAATTATAGGTTGATATTAAAAGATGAGATATGTTGATACACAAACAAAGTGTAGGAGGTTGAACTGATAAATCTTTGATCTTCCATCTCAATTCTCTGTTCCCATTATTCTAGTGAATTCCCCCAATATTCCATCTCAATTTTTTGATTACACTTTCTTTTATTAAGTTGATAAGGAAAGTAGGGTGTATCTTTTACGTAATCAGTTTCACATTGACCAAAAGTACTTATAGAAGCAAATTTGAGTTGAAGAAAATAATAAAAGTATGCACATAATGCATCGATGTGGCAATGATTATGATGAACCACCCCTAGTC
Organism: Selenicereus undatus; assembly: GCA_017589665.1. NCBI lineage: Eukaryota > Viridiplantae > Streptophyta > Magnoliopsida > Caryophyllales > Cactaceae > Selenicereus > Selenicereus undatus. Next base: position 101,365,848 of record JACYFF010031955.1, read on the forward strand.
ATCCCATGATAGTTGTGGTTGATGTTAGAAAGCAACTTAAAATATTCTCCTTGTAACACCTGTTACCAAGGTCAACTAAATACTTAATCAAGAAGACAGGAAAAGTAATTGCAGATACCATCTTGTTGGTTGTGCTTACTATTCTTACTAACAAACTGCATGATCCTTGCTGGACTACCTTTAAAAATAGATTTACATTTTCTCAGAAAGAAAGTTTCATGTGTCCGCCTCAGAAACAACACATGCTTGAACAATATGCTTGTGGTCAAATGAATGTTTCACATCTACAGTTATGGCATCTCAAATTTTCCTGCATTTGGGCAAGTTTAGAATTCTACTAAAAAGTTATATATTCTTTTACAAACTACAAAGATCATCCGATATGGATTTTTTATTTTGATATAAATATCATGTGTATATTCTTCTTCTTTATTTATTTTATTACCTTGTATAAAAGGACGTAAAGAAAATAGCCAAGAAGTTGAAGAGATTGGTCATGCTAGTTGGTCAAAGGAGAATATTCGCATCTTTTGTGATATTTGTATTGAACTTGTCAACAAAGTAAGGTAAAGAACGGTGGAACAATATCTCAAAGGATGCGTTGGAAAGACACAGTGTTGGAATTTCAAAAGATAACTAATTTGGCATGAGCTAGAGAGCAACTAAAGCACAAGTATGATGTGTTGAATGTTAGGTGGCTTTGAGGAAAAGTTAAAAGGGAAAGAAACAGGCTTAGGATGGGACCATGAAAAAGGGAGTATTGCGATTACTGATGAATGGTGGTTGAAGAAGATTGAGGTTAGTTTTTCTTCTTTTTTTTAAGTCACGTTAACAATTTTGACGCTATAATGATTAAAGAACCCAACCTAGTAACTTATGTTCTTTTTTTGTTTTATTTTGTTTTACAGGAAGGTGCCAAGTTTAAACAATTTTGAGCTAAGGGAATTGAGCCGAAGCTTGAGAGTAAAATGGACGAACTATTTGGAGGCCAAGTAGCCAAGGGGGATGACATAACTACCCCAAATATGGATCCCCTTCCTACTCCTATGGAAGAAGATGAAGATATGGTGTATATCCCTTCCCAACCTCATAGTGAGAACAATATAAATCAGTCTTTCAACATTGAGAACAATGACATAACCATTTTAGACTTTAGGGTTAGTGAATGGCTAAAGTTACGGCATGATGACTCCCCTATATCTACTCCTCCACCTGTTTGTCAATGAGTAGATGGTGGTTGAAATAGAAAAGGTAAAAGGAGATTAAAGAACTTTTCCTTAGATCCTAATAAAAGTGGAAAGACCAATGGTACTAAACGAATAAGATCGGTAGCCATGATGCATGAGAAACTTGATACTATGTTGGCAGTTATCATTTTAGAGAAAAAGGCTAGGGAGGTTGATAGAGAGGAAAGAACGGTTGAAAGACTTTAAACAAGGGGAAAAAGGCAAACAAAGGAGATGAACAACAAAAATGCGAGTGGCGATGATGGAGCTCCTAGTGTTCTTGATGCATTAGCCAAGATATGTGCCTTTCCTCATTTCGATCCTATGCATCTGATGTTTGTCTTTGCTGGTGAATTGGTGGAAGATCCACAAAAAGGATGATTTATTTGGTTTGTTAAATGATGATTCAAGAGCTCAATGGCTAACTTAGTTATGTGATATATATGGCAAGAAATGAATGTGGTTGTGTCCTTAGGCTTCTAATAGATTTAGTTATGAACTTCTTTTGATTAGTAGACTTGATGAACTATTTTGTTTGATTGTAATCGTTGTAGGCCTCACTTTGATTAGTAAACTTGGAATTATGATACTTGTAGGCCTTATTTTGTGAACTTCCAAGTTGTTGGAAATATGACGGTGATATGGTTGTAAATCTTATTTTGTGAACTTTCGAGTTAAGTTGGAGGTATGATGGTTGTAACCTTATTATGATTGTAGGGCCTAATTTTGTGAACTCTTAAACTAGTTGGAATTATGATTTGAGTTGTATGCATATATTCATATTAATATTTTGTGAACATAAAATTACAAGTATGGATTAATTACGAAGATATTCAATATATAGAAAACAATGGGGATAATATTGAACTTGATGATGATGGTAATAGTAGAAATGATGATGGTAGTAAAGAGAGCCATAGTAGTGATGATGATGGGTATGACGTTATGTTGGAAGCAATGACTTATTCACTTTGCCATGTCTATTTTTTAAAACACATATACAAGGAGGCAATGTATGACTTCATATATGACTAGAGAAAAATGAGTGAATGAATTATTGCATGGTCATGAGAAATGGTGTTTTAACATGTTTAGAATGAATTAGTGCGCTTTCCATCAACTATGTATGGAATTGTAAAACAAATATGGATTGCAACCTTCAGATAGGATGCCAATTTTGGAGAAAGTGGGCTTATTTATGTATGTTCTTAGTAAAGGTGCGTCAAATAGAGATGTACAAGAGCATTTCCAATATTCTGGTGAAATGATTAGTAGGGTTTTCGGAGAAGTTTTAGATGCAATCGATGGCTTTTGTAACAATATGCTGAAACATAGAGATCTCGAATTCAAGGATATTCTATTGGAAATTGCAAATGATAATCTGATAAACACCTCATTTTAAGGTAAGATTATGTTCCATATCCATTTTTCTATTTTGCATTGGATAATATGTGATACTTATTTATAAATATTTTGTATTAGATTACATTGGAGCTTCAGATGGAGCATACATTGCGATTACCGTTCGTGAAGAAGACCAAATGTGTTATAGAGGGCGAAAAGGGATACCAATTGGTGACGTGCTAGCAGTATGTGATTTTGATTTACAACTCACATATGTCTTAACTAGTTGGGAGGGATTAACACATGATTCACGCATCTTGGTATTCACAATGAATAATCCAAGACTCAAATTTCCAATGCCACCTTCGGGTAATATTTTAAGTTTCTTTCCATTTTTTCTGCACTTATATAATAATGATTCATCTTACTAACATTATTTAATTGCTTCTAGGCAAATATTATTTGGCAGATAAAGGTTATCCAAATCGACATGGGATCTTAACATCATATTCAAAGATAAGATATCATCAATTAGAGTATCGTGGTGCAGTTCCTCAAGGTTACAAGGAAATCTTCAATCGTTCTTATTCTTCTTTAAGAAGTTGCATCGAGAGGGCTTTTGGCATTCTAAAGGCTCGATGCAAAATATTGTGTGCTATGCCTCGATATTCAATCGAAGATAAAAATCGGGCAATATTGGCAACATTAAGAAGGAATACAGTTTGTGATCCAGCTTTTAAAATCATAGATGAAGATCCTGATTTTATTCCACCCGATTCATTTCCAGATATAGACGACAATCTCGTAGAAGATAATGTTGAAATATCTAGAGTGCAAGAAAGGTCAACTATTCATGACAACATTGCTTTAAGTTTGGTGGTGGCCAGACGACATAGAATATTATAAATTAATATTTCTAATTACTCCATTGAGAGTTTCTTTTGGTAGTTGAATTTCATATCAAATGTTTGATACTTATACGGTAGATAATTTGGTTGTCCTCTCCCCTGGTCCTCTTCCCCAGTTATTTGGAATATGAGCGTTGAGTTGAGGTAGGTTATCAGTGATGTTTTTAAATCATGTTTTATTTAAGATAAATTTAATGAAGACCAAATCAATTGAAATCTATGCATATTTCAATTAACAAAAAATTTATAGATCTAGGTTCATGTAAATTCAATCCATAAATTGGATTTAACTAATGAACACAAATGATTCAAATTATTAAGAAAATAAAGTTCCAAGGCTGAAGTTCATTTGAACATAAGACATAAAATTAGTTCTTTTTTAAAACCAAACAAGATGATCAATTAATTGAAAAAAAACATATTCAATTGACAAGTATTTTATAAAAAGGGCAACAATGAAATTTTACCAAATATGCCTTCCAGAAACAGCTAACTTTACCAAACAGCTTTTCTATAAATAGCTAATTCAAACAGCTAATACAAAATCTAATTCAAACATCTATCATCTAATAGCTAATACAAATAGCTAATAGCTGTTTGCCAAATAGGGCCAACAAGTTTACTAAGTCCAGAATTGAATTTTTGTTAATAAAAAAAAGGAAAAGGAAAAAAGGTGATCACCAAAAGGTGAAAAAAAAAGAGTTCCTTGGGTTTCAAGTTGTTTTCCTAAGCCCTGACATTTATCAACCGGAAGTCCATTTGAGGGATTCGTCAAATCGGGTACCTTGATCAAGCTCGACCAATTGAATTTGGATTCCTTGGGAAAAAATTGGGTAAGCGCCAAGTTACTGAATTACTTAATGATAAAAAACAAAATACCAATCAAATATTGATCATTTGTATTTACCAAGTGTTCGAGATTCAACCGCTCCAAAACATTCTAAGGTCGTATGCACAGTTAACTCTCAAGGGGGCATTTAGAGGCTCAGACTGTAAGTGGCATCCAACTACTAAGCGAGAAAGATCAAAACATGCAAGCTTTAGATACAAGAATCAACCAATTGCAGATCAAGAGTAAGGATAATTTCAGAGTTCTTCAGTTGATTCTGCATCGATTGAGATCAAACATCACACCCTTGAATCGCTCAATTCACCAAGAGAATGACTCAGAGGATTGTTTCATTATAATCAACACAAAGATTTTATTGACATCACACAAAATCAATATCAAAATTCAATATGTTTTCTCGATTTTTTATCTTATTTATTTTCGATTCAAAATATGTGTTTAGGGAAGTTTCAACCTAATGCAATTTAATTTAACCTTTGTAGAAATATCTTTTATTCTATGTCAATTCACTAGAGAGGAGTTATTTACAAGGTTTTGTAGGCTCTACTTCATTCCTTTCATTTTTTGCGTACATTGTCAAACAGCCTTACTTCCTTCTAAGAATTCAGTGGACCTTGTGCATGAATCTGGCTTGCACACTATTTGCTAAGGACCATATAATACTTTCTACTAAACCATGAAAAAAGTGAACATTAGCATTGTCAACAATTTTTAAATCCACTATAGCACAAATACCGTTAGGCCTATAGTGTGTGATGTCTACATAAACAAACTATAGTTGTCAAAATTGAAATACTCTTGAAGTAGTGGCCAAGGAAATTGTTCTTTGTTGCTATAGTGAGCATTTAGATTACAACTTTCATCTTCTTATAATTTCTTACAGCTCTTTGCAGCTCCTTATATGTTTAAAAAAAAACTCTTATTTTTTCAAATTGATAAGCAATACAACAATTAGATAGCTCTTATCTCAAGAGTTCTACCTATGTTGTCCTCAATGAGAATTGAAAGAAAAGACGAACAAGGAATAGAGAGCCACAAAATGGAGGAAGAAATAGAAAGGCCAAACTTAGCTACCTAATCAGCTGTTCAATTTCCCTCTCTTAAAATATGTTGAATGTATACTTGCCTGTAAGAACTGAGAAAGATTTTGGTATCTTCAACTAGCGTTTCAATCTTCCAAGGTATCTGAGCTTCTCCTTTCAACGTTTTGATACGAATCTGATTATCGCCTTACATCTTCTTATATGTCCTTATGCATTTTTGATATCATTCAACTCATCACCTTTTTTTCTCATATTTGTAGAAATATGTATATTATATATTAGTAATATGAAAACTCTGCATATGTTTTTATGAATATAATATTTCTATAAACATAAAAACAAAATTTAATGATATGAATTATATTTGAGTTTCGAGGTGAATCATAAACGTCATTACAGAGAAAATAAGTTAACATACTTTTAAAATTAGAATACAAAAACTGTATTCATGTTTGAGTTTCGATGCGAATCATATATGAAAATATTCCAACTATTGGTAACGAAAACATTTCAATTATTTTATCCATAAGTTTATCCAACACAATTTGGTTGCTATCATTCTACAATTGACATTTAGTGGTCCATTCACATTTGGGTCACTTGCTGAGATTGCTATGTCCTTTTTATACAGAATAATAAAATTGCAGAGAGTATAATAAACAACGATTATCTCAACAATTGCTCCAGTCTCATGTGAGGCATTGTGTTAAAAATTTTAATTTAAAATTGTTTAATTTAAATAGAAATTTCATTTTAAGCGTTCTATTCAATTTTGCTCAGAAATGTTTTTTTAATTTTGTTTTTAGAGGGGTGAAACTAAAGCTAATAAAGAGACACCTCAAGTGTAGAATATATTTGTTATATAAATTTGTGGGTGTGAACTTATTTTATTGCTATTTATTTGACTTCTTTAAAATTTTATTTTTATTATTATGTTACTTCAATGTTATTTATTACCATCTAAAATGATAATTGTAGAAAACAAAATTTGTTTTTATAATGTAAAAAAAAATTGTTTAGTGATGGTACAAAATTAATTTCAAAAATATCACTGATATAGTACACGTAATTTACTTTCATGAAATAATTTATTTCAAAAATAATATGAAGATTCAAAGGCTATAGAGTCACCCTAGAGGGAGTGAATAGGGTGATGATCAAAGTCACAAAATAATTAAAATAGAATGTGAAAAAGTAATTGTGGACAAGACATAAGTATTTTTTAATGAGGTTAAGCCTCAATCAAGCTTAGTCCCTGCTTAGGATTCTCTAACTCCAGAATTGACCTAATTTTATTACGAGGAATTACACAACTCTAGAGTACACCCACTCTAAGTTCCAAGTCACAAGTTGAAACTTCAACTAGGCCTTGGTAGAGTTGACCTTTCAAGTTTAACTATCCAAGCAATTTATAGTATGACTCCACTTCTTTCTCTCTTATACATCACCAAGCTTCAAAAGCTCCTACATTTATAGTGAATAGACCACTGTCATCAAACTAGGAAAATATCATCTTCAGTAGATTTCAAGTCCTTGAAAAATATTTCAAGCCCTTGTGTATTCAGCAGTCTACTTTTCTAAGCCTTGCTAATGTTCACAACAATGCTTACATTCTAATTTTAGTGCTAATCAAGAAGAACACAGAGAATAATATCTTGAGAATATCAGTCATAATGAATAGGCAAGTACGTATTCATTCATAATCTTGCATAATCAAATTTGAATCACAAAATATAATATTATAAAAATCACATATTCATATTTGAATACTGAACTATCTTAAAGATATTATGATAACTTATATAAAATCGACTAAGCAATACTAGTGTGACAATATCCACTTAGAATCACAATATATTTAAATAATTTAAACACCAAGGTAATCTAAATATAACGTGATGTACGTACCAATGGACCAATTCCTTTTTGTCTTTCATCAAACCATATATATTAATAAACACATTGTGAGCTAAGGGAAGCTCACAATCTCCCTTTTTTTTTTATGGAAGGCAACATCAATAAGAATAATATATCAATACAATTTTGAATGACACACCATGAAAGCTTACCATACTCTTCTCCTCCTTTTTGTATTTCATAAAAAGGTAGCACAAGAAGAAGAAAGAAGAATCAAAACATATAGAAAATTATGGCAAACACATATAGCTCCGCCTTCACAAATCAATGGCATATAATGATGCGCCTTCTTAATCTATGACAGATATAAATAATACAAGGGATTAAACACTAACATTTTAATCAAATCATATATCCTAACATCTATGGACTTGATAGTCATATGAGCATTAAAAATGATCAACATATAAGAGTATTAATACAATAATTCTTCCCCTTCAAGAATAAATCAAGGTTATAGCAAAATAATCAAGTAATACAATTCTTTCCTTATAGAAGTAAGGAATATCATGTATGTAAATCTTAGGGATAATAACAATTATGAATCCAAGAAAAAAACAAAGATCACATACAATGTATCACCTATGCGTAAAAATAATCACATGTCATAATAGCATAGAATATGAGGAAATATTAATCAAGCTCACAATCCAAACATAATTAAGTAAATTAAACATCAAAAATTTGAAATCAAATGGCTCAAATAGGAAGTAGATCATGTAAAGAAACATAGCCTTCCCTATACTTAGAATCAAACAACTACTATTAAGATGTTGACATAAAAATTCAAGCCCTCGATCTTCAATTTTTTACAAGCAATGACATCCTATCTTCTACTTAATTCTCGAGGCCTTAGACTATATTTCAGGGTACTGAAAGCTGGAAAATCAACAACTTATCCATGACTTCGATCTATAAAAATTCAAGAAACCTATCAGTACAAGGAGAGGGTTTTCCCTCAATTCACATTTAGTGATTTTGTACCTTTTTGTCCCTAAGCTTGTAGCCTAGGGCTCGATTTTCTAAGAGGGCATGAATAAGACATATGACCATTTTTTAGGCAATAATTGCATGTAATATGAGATTTGCCTTGGGACATCAATTGAGTAAGGAAGTTCTTATAGACCTTCTTTTTGTTAAAGGGATTATGCTCAATTCCTTCTTTATTAAATGGCATCCTTTGAAAGCCTAATAATTTGTCCAAATTTTCTTATCCTTTTGAAAACTTCAAAACTAGTTTTTCAAAACCATTACATTTAGATTGGACTTCTTGTGTCTCTATTTCAAGGGTATCAATCTCAATATCAAGTTCATCATTGACTTTTGTAAAGCTTCTTTTTCAAATGATAAGTCTCGAATGACATTCTTTAAAGACTTTATTTTGTACAAATATTTTTGCTCACATTCAATGCGATCAACCAAAGCCTGGCCCAATTAATTTTTAGAGTATTCAAGAAATACGGAGTAATCCACTGCATCCGAGCTCTTCGGCTCGATGTATTCATCTTGAACTTGTTCTTCTATGGCCATGAGACTAAGGTTGACTACTTGATTTTCATTGTCATCACTATTTCTTGTGTCCCTATCTCTCAATATGACTACTATTACTTTCTTGAATTCTTTCTTGGCCTTTTGCTTTTGCAAGATTGCACAATCTTTCACTACAAGCACTGGAAATCCACAACCAAAACAAGTACGCATGGTAGATTCATTGTTATTAGAAAATTTTATACCTATAGAAGACCTTTCATTACTCTTTGATCCCATTTTGAAGAATTTTTTGGGGTCAAATATCTTTGACTTGAACATCTTCTTCAATCCGCACACAGTCATGGTCATAAATTCCTCATCTTTGTCACTTGGCTCATCTTTCGAAGAGTAGAAATCTTCATTTGTCATTTTGAAGGCCACTCCCTTCTGTTTTGGGCCTTTTTCTTCATCTTAGTTAAGATGAATTTCATGTGTAAGAAGCTTGAATTTCGAGCCTCATTGGTATAGGTCTTGCCACTTGCTTTTAGGAAAGCATTAGAGAATTTTCCTAACCATCTCCTCATTGGTATAGGTCTTGCCAAGCAAGTTGAGGTTTGTTGGCTAAGTTTTGTCGTGAATAATCGAGTGACCATCTCTTTAATGGACTTGTCTGGCTGCATCTTAAATAATTCATATTAGTAGACGGGCATGATGATCTTTGTTTCTTTCACTTGACTCATTCTCTTGTGCGTCACCACCAACATATCCCATATCCACTTTATTGTTTCACCTGCAAAAATACAATTATATTCATTAGCATCTAAATTGGAATATAACATATTAACGACTTCATAATTTTGGCAAAATCAGCTTGAGTGTATTGATCTTCGATCTTCTCCACAAGTTTTCCATCACTGGTAGTCATTGGACCATATGGACCCTTAGTCACAGTATTCCATGACTCATAATCTTTTGTGTTGATGAAAATCTACATAATATTTTTTCAATCAAACAAGTTAGTGCCTTTAAACAAAGGAGGCCTAGTAGTAAAGTGATCTTAATCATAATAGCCTTTTGTAGTGGTGGCCATGATAATTTTCCAGTCGATGGTAAAGTCAAAACAAAGTGGGTGTAGCTCTAAGACCAATTGGAGACTCAAAGGCTATAGAATCACCCTAGAGGGGTGATGAATAGGGTGATGATCAAAGTCACAAAATAATCAAAATAAAATGAAAAAAAGTAAATGTGGATAAGACATGAGTATTTTTTAACAAGGTTTAGCATTAACCAAGTTTAGTCCCCACCTAAAATTCCCCAACTCTACCATTAACCAAATTTTATTAAGAGAAATTACACAACTTTAGAGTACACCTACTCTGATTTTTGTGGCACAAGTTGACACTTCAACAAGATTTGGGTAGAGTTGATCCTATAACTCTAACTATCCCACCCAGTTACAAATTGAACAATACAATTCAAATGAATTAGAAGCAAATCAAAGCTCAATGATTGCAAATGAGTCCCCAGGTATGATTCCACTTTTTTCTCGTTTGTGTGCCTCTAAACTTAAAAAGCTCTAATATTTATAGTCAACAGGCCATAGCCATTGGAGTCCTTCAAGGTATGTAGCTGTCTTCAACAAATAGGACAATGTCGTCTTCAACAGATTTCAAACCCTTGAAAAATATTCATGCCCTTACTGCCTTACAAATCAAGCTGTTTACTTTTCGCAGTCTTGCCAATGTTCATAGCAATGGTTACATTCCAATTTTGAAGTTGATAAAAAAGAACACTAAGAATAATACCTTCAAAATATCTTTCATAGTAGATGGGCAAGTATGTAATCATTCATAATCTTGTATTCAAATTTTAATCACAAAATATAATATCAAAAGGATCACATATTCAATCAATACTATAACATCTCAAAGATGTCATGATAAATGATATAAAATCAACTAACCAATACTAGCATGCGAATATCCACTTATAATCATAAAATATTTAAATAATATAAGTACTAAGGTAATCCAAACATAACATGATGAACATACCAATGGATCAATCCCTTTTTGTCTTCATCAAAACATATATACTAACAAATACATTGTGAGTTTAAGGGAAGCTAACATCGTATATTGAAAAGAGCAACAATTATGAATACATATATATCGATTGTATTTATTTAACTTTTTAGTAATTCTACATCTGCTTATATTTATCTTTGCAGTTTCTTACAACTTGTTATAGTTTCTTGCATCTTTTTGTAGCATCTTACATCTTCTTTACAATTCTTACAGCTCCTTACATTTTCTTATAGCTAACAACTATTTCTTATCGCGAAAAAGAACATACCTAAGTGGAAAAGCGTGGCATCTTAGAGTCTTTTCTTTTCCACAGTACTAAGCATTTAGGCTACAAGCTGCATCTCCTTATAACTCCTTACATTTCCTTACATCTATAACAAAACTCTTACATCTTCTTTCATGTCCTTAATTATTGGTTAATGTATAATTTTTGTAGTCATTTATAGCATGTTTTTATTGGAACATATGTGTGAATGTGTGTATGTATATATATATATATATATATATAAATAGAAAGAAACAGAAAAAAAAAATAAAAGAAGAAGATATAT
>JACYFF010031955.1:101377643-101446317 GCA_017589665.1 Selenicereus undatus
ATTTCAGACCTATCTCATGCTGCAACATCATCTACAAATGCATCTCAAAACTACTTTGCCTTAGACTGAAAGAGGTATTACCTCACATTATTGATGCAGGCCAAGGGGCCTTTGTTAAAGGAAGAGAACTGCTTTTCAATGTCTTGTTGTGCCAGGATATTGTGAGGGGCTATCACAGACTGCACACTCCTCCAAGTTGCATCATGAAGGTAGATCTTCACAAGGCTTTTGATTCTGTCCACTGGGATTTTATTAAGGAGCTGCTTATTGCCCTTCACTTTCCCCCCTTATTTGTCAAATGGATCATGAACTGCATATCCCAGGTACAATTTGCAATTACTGTCAATGGTATGCAGGGTTACTGGTTCAGAGGGAAAAGAGGGTTTAAACAAGGGGATCCTTTTTCCCCCTTGCTTTTTATGTTGACCATGGACTACCTTTCCAGACTCTTTAAAAATGCCAGTTATCAACCAGGATTTGTGTTTCATCCCCACTGCAAAAAGATGAATCTGACTCATCTTATGTTTGCTGATGATCTCATTATATTTTGCAAGGCTATCCCTTCCTCTATCCAGGAACTCATGAATGCTTTTAATGCATTCACTGCATGTACAGGCCTTAAGGCAAACATGGAAAAATCCAGTATTTATTTTGGTGGCAATTGCTCTCACATTCAGCAAGCATGCTTGAATATCACAGGTTTCAAAGAAGGTCATCTACCATTCAGGTACTTGGGACTCCCAATTACATCAAGCAGATTGTCCAAAGGGGAATGCAGCACACTAGTGACAAAAATCACAGCAAAGATTGGGGTATGGGCATCTAGACATCTATCCTATGCTGGGAGACTGGTTCTTGTTAACTCAGTCCTTTTTGGTATGTTCAGCTTTTGGGCTCAGGTTTTCATTCTGCCTCAGGCTGTTATTACAAAGGTTAGTCAGCTATGCAGAAATTTCCTATAGGGGGGGGGGAGAATCTGGTTATAGAAAGGCTCCTCTTATTGCATGGGAAACTGCATGTACCCCCAAAAAATATGGAGGTTTGGGGGTAAAGAACCTCAACCTCTGGAATAATGCATGTATAGCAAAACTGGTATGGGCCATTGCAAAAAAGAAGAACCATCTATGGATTCAATGGGTTCATGGCAGATATCTCAGGGGAAGGGATTGGTGGAGTTATACACCAAAAGGAGATACATGCTGGTATTGGAAGAAAACACACAAGGTCAAACAGATCTTCTGCACCTATCCAAAAGCTGATTACAAGATTAATGAAGGGTATAGATGGCAGATGCAGTTTGAAAACAAGCCAATATGGTCCAATATGGTGTGGTCAAGAATTTGTGTTCTAAGACATTCTTTCACTGCTTGGTTCTTCATGCACCAAAGGCTTCCTGTTCTCAGTAGACTTGGACAGTTTATGGATATACCTACTGCTTGTTCATTCTGCCAGCACCATACTGAAACACAGGAACATTTATTCTTTGAATGCCCCTTTGCAAAAGAGATTTGGGAAAGGTTCCAGGATGAATGGCATCTGAAGCTGGATGTTAGGGGGAGAGAGACACTCATCCTTTCCCTGAGAAACCTGAAGATGACCAGAAAAATGAGAAATCTAGTTCAAGCCATGTCAAATGCAGTCATTTATCATATCTGGCAAGCAAGAAACATGCTTCTCTTCAAACATGAAACTTATCAGGTGCAAAGCATTATGAAGGACATGAAGACTCAGCTTATACAAAGAGTTTTACAAATTCATCAATACAATCACAATTATAACACTTGTATAGAGTTTCTTTTGCATAGGTAGTAGGATTGGCTTTGGTAAAGGCATGGAATAGGCTGTACAGAGTGTTTTTGGTTAATACATTTCCCCCATTTGTGCAAATATATATATATATATATATATATATATATATATATATATATATATATATATATATATCTTAGTGGTATTGGTGGAGTAAAATCTGCGACCTTAGCTGCATTTTTCAAAGGGAGTTCGTTCACTTTTTTTAATCCCTGCGTCTTGGCTGCCAGAATCGAACTCCTAATATTAATAGCATGTTTCCTGAATTTGATATAACTTTTCTTGTAAATTACCAACATAATTTGACACATTAAATAAATCAATAAAGAATTTAAGTAAAAAAAGGTAATATCCTTTTATGATTAATGCAACGGCTTTACAATCCCTCTTATGATTTTCTTTTTAACATTGTTTTTGTTGTTTTTGTGCAAGATTTCTCAGTCTTCTTCACAATTTTGGGGTGGGACATCGTACCAAGTACTACGACAGCTACAGGTCTTATGCTATCAGGAGGGTGTCATTTGAGTGCCCCAGATGTGACATTTTCCCGCATCAAATTGAGCTACCCCCAACTATTTGAGATACAGATAAAGGTTGTTCTTGAAGCTGATTGGTTAAGGAACGCTATGTTGTTACGATGATGTTTGTAATAGCCCAACCCTAAATTATTTAATTATGTTTATTTAATGTCTTATAATTATTTATCACATGTATTCACCCTGGTAGGGAAAATTTATTTGGGCCATCACTTGACAATTCGGATTTTATTTGTTTATTTAATTGATTAACGAAAACTTTGGAAGAATCTATAGTAGGCCCCAACAAGTTTAATCTAAGTAATTTATTTTGTTTTCCGTAACATTACAAAACTTTAATTTTTAGTTTCGTAAAAACGTTATCGTTACGAAGCGTTTTATTCTTGAACCCATCTTATTTCGGCCGTTTTGAAGCCCAACAAATTTGCTTATTAATCTAACTAATTACCATGATTAAGCTTAACCATGGTTAACCCAAAAAGGTTACTTTAATAGTTAAAACTCAGCCAAAGAGTTAGATTAGTCAACAAAACACAACTCAATCCAAAACTTTATTTTCTCTCTCCTCTTTCTCTTCCCTCCCCACGGCAGCACCTGTAGCAGTTTTCTGGGTGTTTTTCCAGCTAGTGTTCCGAGTAGCCTTGGTGGTTTCCGACCCCCCCAACATCCTAGTACCTCAAGCTACCATCCTCCATCATCAAAACCACTAAACCTCATCTCCACCTCTACTTATTTTCAATCAAAGTGAGTAATCTTGAAACTTGATTTTGTTAGTTTTGCTTTTTATTTTAGTTTTGATTCTTGTTTTGATGTTTATGATCTTTGATCATGTTGTTTTGATAAGAAATAAGAGTTATTTTGGTGTTGATCAAGGTGAAGTTGAGATTGGATCATGCTAGGGTTAGGGTTAATTCTTAATCATGCAAGCTTGATGTTCAGGTGTTAGATTTTGATTGTTTTATCTTTGATTTGATCATCTTTTAACTTATGGGTGTTTTTGACGATATTTTTGGTGATTTCAAATGAGTTGGAGTGAGTCTAATTTGGCCATAAACTAGAGTTTTGGCAAGTAATGTATGGTTTGGATGAAACTAGCATTAAGCTTGGTTTATGTGTGCATGTATTTAATTGAAAAATGATCTTTATTGGATATGATTATGAAGTGAATTTGAGTGTGGTGATTTTTTATGCTGTTGGGATGGACCAAAGCTTCTTTACATGCTTTTAAGGAATGGTTTACGTTGAAAATTTGTATAAAAAAAGAGGGAAAAGCCAAAACAGTAGGGGATGAAAATTTTAGAAAAACAGGATAGAGTTTACGATTAAACTGTTAATGATTGCCCCATTGAAAAATTATTATTTTTGCTGGGTAGAAAGTTCAGTGTGTTAGCTTTCAAATGCCTTTTGAATCGCCTTAATTCGAGGTTCGTGGAAAAAGTTATGGTCATTTTACCAAAACTGCACAGAATGGACTAAAACTGATATGCATGTGTTCTAGCCTCATTTTGGGAATTCTATTGTGTGATTCAAGCTTGGTGTTCTAAATGAAATTTTTTTGGGACTTCCTAAGCTTTCTAAATTGGGATTTTGAGTCTCAATCAGAGGTCAGATGATTAAGTTATGAGTCATTCTTTCTAAGCCTCTATTATGATTTTACTTTTCTTCTACAAAATTATTAGCTACGAAATAAATATTTTGGCTAACCGTATGTTCCTACAACGATAATTTTATATAGAATCAGGGCCTAATCTATTATTCCTTCCACTTTTATGCATAATATAATTCAGTGAGCTTACATTTAAAAATTCTAGGTATGTTCATTGTCTGTATCTTTAGAAATCAACATGTATTTATCAAAATTACAATGTTTTGATAAGTACGTTAATAAATCAGTTTAATAAGTGATTTATCGAATAATTAGTGACCCATTAGTTATCAGTTGCAGGGCATACCCCTTTAGTTACTCGCGCGGCTTCAGGCCAGGTCCTAATCAGCTTGCCAGGTGCACACCTATCTTCAGATCGTAACAGTTACTAGGGGTTCACTATCAGATAATAATTGACAACGTAGTTTCATATTTATCTCATTTCCTGTGTTTAATTAAAAAAATGAATTGCAATACAGGCCCAACCAGTTTTGTTTCATGAATGTTTAATAATACAGGAATGAATGAGCTTCGGCTCATATTTCGAAATATTTTCATGTTTTGTTTTAGGAAAGTGTTTAGTAAATCGCCCTAAGGCTAGCAGGACGGCCGAAGAAGATAAGTGATTGGGAAATCTTTATGGAATGGGGGTGTATTATCGTTGAGATGTCTATAGCAACGTATTGTGATTATTTTGGTGTTGAGACTGTATATTTTATCAGAATTCTATATTTTGGTGTAATTCTTCAGATGTTGAATGGTTTTGATGTTAGAACAATTTCTATATTTATCAAAATGATCTAATAGGTTGTGATGGTGTGAATGACTTTTATGGTAAATATTGGTTATTATGGCTAAGTTTATCATGTATAAGCAAAGTCTTGTCCTTGTTGGACGACAATAACGCCTAATCATTTGGGTTATCATTTATAATTGGGGAAAGCTAGTGAAAGAAATGTAAACAGTGATTTATGTATATTTGGGGCGTTACAATGTTGGAGCAATATTTCAATGGAGAAGGAACTTTTATTAGATTTGGAAAACAGGAAATTACAGAAGAGTTTATTTTTAATTTTTTTAACATTGCCAAGCCAAATAGACTCCTAACCCCATAATAACACAAATTAACAAACTAAAAGAGCCCCTCGGGGGGCTCACAGCTACTCACTGATCATTCAGAGAGTTAACCAATCAACCAGATTTAGCTTACAGGCAGAAGTATTTGTTGTTTCGACGGACACACGTGTATGGATCGCAACATATGACACTATCAGGGCACTCTTCTCCTAACAAAGCGCACCTTGGAGGCCGGTCGTGCGAGTTCTTTCCAAAGCATGATGCTGGCCAAGCGAGCTGCTCCCTTATCATCGACAGTAATTTCCCGCGCTGGGAATGTGAAGGGTAACACTGGGCGATCCCCCAGGGCCCGCTGGGGAACATCAGTGGCGGCTAAAATCGCAATTAGGGCAGTGATGAGGACAAGGTTAAGCTTCTTATTCTCCTTCTTCCCAACTTCATCTTCTCACTGCTAGTTTGAGGAGGGTTTGGGTGTATGTGCTTTGGAGGTGGTCTCCTTTTATAGGGCAGTGCCCAGCTTGGGACTCAGTCCCACTGGCTAGTACACTGTAAACATTATCTGCAGTGGCGTAGCCAGCGTGGGGTCAGTGGGGTCAGCCGACATCCCTCTCAAGAAACATATATATATATATATGTTTGAGAATTAAAAAAAATAATAGTTAACTATATATATCAGATGTGCTGAAAATATACATAAAACCTCCCTTGCTTTAGTGGTCCAAGCGCCTAATTTGTGAATTGGCTTGTCTCCGATGTTGTAGGTTTGAGTCCTCTATCCTTACCTTTTTCCGTTTTATTTTTTCCATTTTTTGTAAGCCTCCTGTACTCTTTTTCTGCTTGTTCGACGGTTCGAGTCATCGACTCTCTCTTCCGATACTCCTATCCGAAATTTCTGATTATCCGCGTACTTCCCCCCCTATTTAACGCATTAATAAGTTATTAACCAAGTGCAGTCCATCAATATTAGTCAGTGCATTCTTATGGATTATGTTATATCATATATTAAATATTCTTTTGCCGACATAAATTCAATGTATTATCAAGTTATTAACTTAGTGTAATCTATCGTATTAATTTCAATTCACTGAATGAATCAAAGCAACTCGATGATGGGAGTGCTGAAGATTTTACGAAATAGCTTTTGTTAATTTCATAAGTATAATTCTAGTAAATCAAATTTATTACCCCCTTCATCCCAAATTTATTATCAACAAATATTTTTTTAGACCTCCAAAAACATCTATTTGCGTAGTTTCATTATATTATAAAAATTCTTCTTCTGAAGACCTATCAATATTTTTATTAATTGAAAACTCATTCACACAATGTAAGTTGTGTCTAATACTTTAATAGAAAAGATACTTTAAAAGATAACGTTAAAATATGCAATGTTTTATTTTTTTGACCTAAAGTTTTCAATTTCACTGAAGTTGAGCTATTTTTAGTCCAATAAGAATAAATTCTTCCATCTTAGATTTCCTACACTCATAAGATTCAAATATGAGATCACTTGCTTAAAAAATAAAAAAATATCAAATCACTTGAGCTAATACATTTAATAAATATACTATGAAATATAAATATAGAAATTATTCTATGAAAAGTGTGCATACGTAGTTTGAAAAGTGTGAATATAAATCCGAATTTAAACCAACGCCACAATGAAATATCCATATTTTTAGGAAAATTACCAATACTAATTGTGGTAATTTTTACAGTACTCAAAGGTGTTGTCTCAAGGACAAAAATGCAAAGATTACTTCCAAGCTGGTAGTTTCATATCTTTTCATAATTTACTTAGTTACCCTTGTCGTTTATTGCTCCTTCTATGGCTAGCTATGGACGAATCCTCGATGCACTCTCTGACATCACCTTCTCTTTCTCTATGGAGCCAACCATTGGAACCAGCCATGGATGCAAAACTAAGGCATTTTCCATGAAACATTAAGATTTTAGGAGTAAATTAAAATTGACTCTAAAATTAACCAAATTTTAATACAATAATGGAAGTTCTTTAAAATATTCATATGACAAATTTTTTAATTAAAATCTATATTTACAAAAGTACTTAATTAATAATTAACTCTATTTTTATTTAAATAATTAATTCTAAATGATGTCATTAATAATAGCGTCCATAAAAGTATTTTTAATAATGTAGAATCAATTACATTTTGCAAGATAAATCATATTACACATTCAGTTAAATATCTTATAAGAAAATTAAAATTAAACTTAGACCCTTAAATATAAGGTTTACAATCACTCTTCTTATTAATAATTTTTCTTTTTCTAAATATTTTTAAAGAAGAAATTCTTTTCTTTCCTTGTGCATAATAGAAAATGCAACTTTTTTTGTTATTTTAAGTAAAATATATGAAATCTTATCTCTACTATTCTTATCTTGATAGAAATAAACTAATTTTAAGAGTTTGCTTTCAATTTTAAACAGAACTTGAAGAAATTCAAGTGAGATATTCATTCTAATTCATTATTCTAAAATTATTATTTTTTTCTTCTTGTTTTTACTTATTTCAAAGTAAAATCTTTTATTGTTTAGTCTTCTAAGTTTATTAGGTTTATGATCTATTCATTTATTTTCAGGTAAGAAACATCATTTTTATTACTTTGAGTGGAATTTAATATTTTAATTGTGTTTTTAAAAATTGTTTTGGTGCTGTTCAAAGAATTCATTGTTAGTTTCATCAAAGTTTTCTTGATGTAGAGGCATTGGAAAATGTTAAAAACATAGATTAAACCATAATAGTAAACTATTTCTTCAAAGGCTGGATGCTTAAACCTGAAACTTAAATGCAAAATTCCAAGCTCTAAACTACTAAATCTGAACCCTAAAATCCTAATTGTTGATAGTTGAGTTGTACAGTTCAATCTTACCAATAACTCCTAAATATTAAAGCATACATATTAGGGCTTCGTATCTCGTCTTTTGTATCATAATAGACATTCTATCTCCCACTTGTAAATGTCATAATTAATATAAGATTATGTAACTTTGGAGCAGTTTCTAAGCATAATAGCACAAGCAAATAATAGTTAACTCGAATAATGAAAAGTAGGACAATCAATGTAATACATTTACCCATAAATATAAGTAATTAAAATATTCATAAAACAATGGCATGATTGTAATACATCAATGAAATAATAAATTAATCTAATTTTCTTGTTTAATATAGTGGCATGTTGAAAATCATATTGATTGGAAAATGAGCCGAAGAATGGCACAAAAGGAATATAGGAAAAGAGAAATATACCAAGTGTCCCAGTTTACAATTGTAACTCCCATGTGAATCAATTTCTACGTAATTATTTTTTAATTGCATATTAATTATAAGGTCAATATCAAAAAGCTTTATCGAATTGAAAGATTTGTATACATATGAGCTTATTCAACACATTTTGATAGAAATACCTATATAAATATAAACATTATGCACACACGCCCATTAATAATGCAAGATTTTCAACCCAATATTTAGGTAAGTTATGTAGGGTTTTGATCTTTCTTTTTAAACAAAGCAAAATAAAGTAAATAGCACCCTGGCCAATAGAATTGAATAAAAATAATAGAAAACGTTCTAAAGGTTGGGAGGAAGATCAAAAGGGGTTGGGGCGTGGAGGGGAGATAGGAAATTAAAAGGGTACAACATTGGGAATTTTGAGGAGAGAGCATGCTAGTGCCAACACGGTTTCCACTCGTTTGTTTATTATATGACGATAGTCTTATTGTAAAAAGGGCACTTTTAGATAATTAAAAAACTAATTCAAAATCTATGGATAATTTTTCAGGTATTTTTAGCTATCCCTTAATTCTATGGACAAGCCAAAAGTGCCAACACTCAGTCACTCACCATAAATTCTTGTCCTGCGGTGCTGATGCTCCCTTGCTACAATTATCTGATTATCTCCACATAAATGACGTCACAGAGAGTGAGTGACCCTATTTTGCTCACCCCCTCCCCTTCGAGCACCCTCGGCTCGATTTTTCATCTATACATATATGCACGAACCCCCGTGACACACGTTCCCTCGTCGCTGACACTGGTTCATAATTTTCTGTTTTTTTTTTCCTATTTCCTAAAGGGTCACCAAAACAACAACACTGTTGTATTTTGGAATCTATAATGCATGACTCTAATAACACGAATAGATGATATAGACATGGGGTATGTTAAGTTCTAGAAAATAGGAAGTGGACACAGTATAGACATGATCACTAAAATTTATAGTCTAAATTTTAAACGGTCAGCTTTATACATTTTTTTTTTCTTCTTTTTAAAAATCTAAGAAGAGCAAAGTATGTTCTTAAAAGACGAACATTGAAATTTCTGAACTATACCCACAATAGAAGCTAAAAAATATAATCCTTAAATCTAGCATTGCACTAGTAGTTAAGTGCTTGAGATATTGCAATGAAACAAATTGTACTCTACAACAATCAATACACTTAAAGTAGAGATGGCGATGGAATTGTATTGACGGTACAGTTTGTTATTACTAGAATTAACAAAAAAGAAGGCTTACAACATGGTTGATTTGTGTCTGACGCCGTAAATTTTGTGTATACAATAAGCGTGTCCTAGAAATTTTGTAGTTCATAAGCCTTTTAAAATTTCTATTATGTCATATACGTGTCGAAGGAGTGTCTATGGCATGTCAGCATCCAAGATATATTCAACGTGAGAAACGACATACGCGAGAAGTATTCAGGGTTTCATAATTTGGAACAATTTTTTTAAACTGTGAAAATACTACACATATCCACCTGCACAAAGGATTGATATTTGTGAGAAACACTCATATGTACCAAGAGTGCAATTTAGCCCCTTTCCCCATAGAACTTAAATGCATATGTATACTGTGAGTTAATGGCAAATTTGTTTATATACAGTTAATGACTTAAAGTTTACTTACACATCTAGATGAATATATGTGGAGACTTAAAATGTGTCTCCTTTTTACAAAAGCCCATTAATGATACTTGTTAACTCAATCTGTTTGCTTTTGGAGACCTAGAAGAATCACAGTTAGGAGAGAACCTTTAGAGTGAACATTAGATGGACTTTAGCCGTCCAAATTTAGTTTAGACATTGCCTAACCTCCTAAACAGGGCTCCAAAGCATGACCAGCCTCACCATAACGTGATTCAACCCGCGCCATTTGGCATTCCAAGAACCTTAGAGCTCCCATGAGTTGGCTCGATTTGTGTCCCAATATGCATTTAGCAAATAATCTTCATATGAGATAGCATTTTCATCTGGTGAAAGGCAACATGTCTTCTTTTTTTTTTTCTCAAATTTTATCTAGACTGACTTAGGGTTTAACCCTTTAGCTATTATAAATAAAGCGCTACACCTAGGGTTCAACGCACCGAAAATTTGGAGAAATCAGAGTGGGACTCCATCTAAATGCTTGGACAACTACCTTTTTGCTGGGCTCTTGAGCTGATCAGGTTGGTAAATCAAATGCTTCAACTCCTCAACCTACCTGACTCTTTCTTCCCTCTTTTCATTCTTCCTTTTATTTTGGTTTAATTCAATCTCATACATTTGAGAAATGATGTAATTTGTAATTTATTTAGTCCAACAACAACAATAGCGACTCCTGGTGTGGGTCCTACTTTTACGGGGTTAGGGATATCCAAATGTAGATAGCCTTACTTTTGCAGACATGAATGCCTGTAGAGTGATTCCAATGATTTAGTTTGCTAATTGTAAATAATTTTTATTTTGTTTAATTCTCGTTATCCTACGAAAGCGGGACTCATGCTAGAAGGCGGTGGTGTTGTTTTTGTTGAGTGCAAGATCAGAATGGGGAGAATGATCTTCTTTAGCTAAAGAAGAGCTTAAAGAAGATGATACAATTAGTATGACCAGTGAAATGAGCAAAAAGAGTTTTGAACCCGCAAGACACAATGTAGATATATGAGTCTACATAGAAAAGTCATTTGGTGCAAAGCAAGAACTGTCAGGGAGCCAATCTATGAGGTTGAATTAGTTAAAAATATGACTATAGAGATATGCTATGAAGCTACTAATACAAATCCTAATAGCATCTATATCACAATAAAAGTATGCTTAGAGGGATATAACAAATATGAGTTGTGTGCCTACATAGATAGCGCTTGTTTTGCATGCTTTCGAAAAAAAGCATTATTTCCTGAATTTATGTGTAGCCGAGCCAAAAATCCTTTACAAATGAGGATAGCTAATGATAGTATTATGAGTAACAGTGATGCCATAGAAGGGTTGTCTATAGAATTAGGAGGAATTCAATGCATTATACCAGTTCTCTAGGCTACTGATCAACCCTCTTATGAGATGATTATTGAAAATAATTTTCAGAGACTATATTCTCCATGCACACAGAGTATAAATCAAATAATATTTACAATCAATGATCACTTGGTTCCTATTGAAAAATTGAGCAAGGCTTACACTCATAAGAAAATTAAATTTACACGTAGCCAGCGTGGTGAGAAGGTAATGCTTACACAATGTGAGATAGCATTGACAATCTCACTACTTGAGTTAGTTATTAAAGATCAGATTACTGAACAAGAAGAAAAATTATGCAAAGAACTCTACTATGATAATCCACTAAAATTTTGAGATAAAGATAAGACATTTGCAAAAATTACTTTGTTAAATCCCAATACTATTATTCGAGTCAAACAAATAGTGCATACACACTAGGATATCCATGAATTCGATAAACAAATCAAAGAACTTCGGGATAAAGGATTAATCGGGAATAACAAGGGTCCTCACACCAATCCTGCTTTCATGGTAAGAAACCCTGTAGAAGAAAAAAGAGGAAAAGCAAGAATGATAATCAACTATAAAAAGCTTAATCATAATATTGTCTTTAATGGTTATTATATTCTTAACAAAACAATCATTTTCAATAGAATTAAAGGAGCCTCTTAGTTCTCAAAAATGGATTGTAAGAGCATACATTGGCAAATAAAAATGGATGAGAAAAGCATTCCTTTAACTACATTTAGTGCCCCCATAAGGACATTATGAATGGATAGTAATGCAATTTGATCTTTAAAATATACCTCAAATATTCTAAAGAAGAATAGATAACATCTTTATAGATCTTAATCACTGTTGCCTAGTTTACATTGTTGATATACTTGTCTTTTCCAAAACCATATAACAGCACAAAAATAATGTCTTAGCTATCACTTAAAGATGCATTGATCATGGTATTATACTTGGTAAGAACAAGTACATTTATGCTGAACAAGAAATTGAGTTCTTAGACTTAGAGATAAAAGCTAAAAAAATCATCCTACAAAGGCATATTTTGGAAAAAATAGAAAATTTTCCTAAAAAGGTTGAAGATAGGAAGCAGCTAGAAAGGTTTCTTGGATGCCTTGCCTATGGTTTAGGTTTCGTTAAAGATTTAGCTTAAATGAAAAAGTCATTACAACAGAAACTCATGAAAGAAGTAAGTTGGACATAGACCCTAGTGACTCAAAGACTGCTCAAAGCTTCAAAAACATGTGTAAAAATCTTTCTATTCTTAACTTGCCTAATGAAGGAGATGATTTAATTCTCGAGACAGATGCCAGCAATGAGCACCGGAGTGCGATACTCAAAATCAAAGAAGGAGAAAACTCTACAAATATTGCCGTGGAAGTTTTAATAAGACAGAATGCAACTGTCCCATGATGGAAAAAGAAATCCTTGCAATCATATAGGGAATTAAAAAGTTCTTAATCTTTTAAGCCCCAAAATCTTTTCTTGTTCGAACTTATTGCAAAGGAATACTTGGTTTTGTAAAAACGAATTTATCAAATATGCAAGCACAAGGGCGACTCCTGTGTTGACAATTATGGCTTAACCTATTTTCCTTTTCTATTAAGCATATATAGGGATCAAAGAACTCTCTAGCAGATAGTTTAACTCCAGAACTCACCAATTGTGATCATCAGAGCAGAACTTCTGCCAGAAAAGGAGGAAATTCAATATGAAATGCCATTACTTCTAGAATAGGTTTCTCCTTCTAGTAAAGTCCTTATAAATAATTTAGAATTCCATAATAAAGTATATCATGTTTTGATATGCTATCTTGTGTGTGTCTAATAGCCCAAAGATTTTCTCTTCTAGAGTTACAAATAAACTACCTAAGACGTCCTTATGATATCCAAGAAAAAATAAGTTCGTGTGTTAAAAGAAAATGCTTCAATAAGTGGTATGTAGCCAGCATCGACTATTATTAAAATTATTCCTATGATATTTAGGAATCATAGAGTACTAAAATCTACTTTTCTGATAAGTTCAGAGTTGGTGGTGTTAGTTTCCTAGCAAACTCAATCTCTCCAAATGACCCCATCATTAAAGTTTGGGAATACAGGATGTTAGTTTACTTTATGGAGTTCCCAAATCCGAAGTTCCCATTTTTCTCAACATTAACTAAATTTCAGCAGTGCATATTTGGAAGGATCCATTGGATTCTTATATCTCCAGATGGTCCTATAAAAATCCCAAATAATCGATGCCTATATGTGGAGGTACATTGTGCACTAATCGAGTATGAAAATGGAAAAGACAAACCGGCTTGTTATCTTATTCAGATAGTTGATTTCGAAGACCCCAATGATCAACGACAAGAATGGAATCCAGAACGATGAGAATTACTTATTGATCCTGCATTAGCAAGAGTCATTGGATTTTACGATATTTATCTTCAAAGTTGGGGATTGATTGAACGAGGAAAGACACTAATACATTACGAGAACACTACTTTCGCTTATCAGAATGAGTTTAGCGAATACATGAACATAGAGGGATCTGCTTCAAAAGATGTTTTTGATTATCTCTTTAATGTTAGAGTTGGAAAATTTTTATCAAAAAAAGAAAAGAAATATCTTCTTGAATTATTTGAGAAAAAGGACACAGAGCATCTTCAATTTGATAAAGATTTTGATGATTATCCAGATAATGATGGTTTGGAAGATATTATTGGGATGAAGGCATGCAGAATTTCAATAATGATTACTAGTCTTGTCATCATTAAAAGGCTCTAAACAGTGGTTGCTCCATTATTTTACTATTTTGACAAGTGTCAGGTCCGTAAAATAAGGCAGTCTACTATAGCCATGTGAATATAACTGTAGCCATGTCTAGAATCAATCTATATTGTAGCTGTTAAAACATACTATGTACTCATATCCCCTCTATGAAAGGAGATGTCGAGTGCTTAGAAGGGACACAATCATTTGAGCATTCTTGAGCAAAAGCTAAGTTAGGATTATCCATTTCTCTATGAGCAAGCATCTCTAATGATCTTAGCTTAAGCCCCTCTTCAAGCTTTCTATTGTAATATTTTCACTTTCAAGCTTTCAATAAAAGAAGTTTCCGAACAGGGAATGTTATTTAATTGAATCTTATGTATTAAATATTATAATTTCTTGCTTAAAGTCTCACTATCCTTTAAAAATATATAAAACTTGATTAGTGACTACGGAGTCCTGCGCCGACTAAGTTCAGGTAATGGTCGAAACTTACTAATTAAGCTTTAATTATTTTGCTAAGCACGATGGACCGTTAATCACAGAAAATATAATATTTATGATATAATTAGTAGATTGTGATATCTAGTACCATTAAAGTTATTACAAGAAGTCCAAATAAAAAATATAAGCTTAGATTTATTAAAAAGCCCCAAAAAACTTGAGTATTTGCATTCTGAACCACATTTGGGCCAAAAATAGAAAATTCAAAAAGTTTAGGGACTAAGTAGTAAAGAAAAACTTCAAACTATTTCGTAAAATATCGACCCCTACTAATAGGTTACCCAAAATAGTGGGTACTTGGGAATAAATTCTAAAAAAGTTATCCCTTAAAAACTATTTCCATAAAATCCAGGGAACCCCAGAGTTGCAAATTGGAACTTTATAGTATAAGATTGCGTGATACGTTATGAATTTGGATTTGAGCTTGGATTTGGTATTACCTTAATGATGTTTTATGAGATTATGTTTAGTAAATATAAGTATGGAGGCATTTTGTTTGTACATGTGTAAGACTGTTGTGGATATGTTTTAAGTATGTATAAGATGCATGTTTTAGAATTACACTATCCAACTGCTGTTAGATGTTGTTATGAGCTTCCTCCCTGCTGGCCTACTAGTAAGCTAATTAAGGTTAAGGAGTTTAGGAAGGTTTGTGGGTGTTCCCAGCTGGATATACATGGTGGTGATATGATGCCTAGTAAGGCGGGAGCATTACATCAGTGGTACCAGAGTAATCAACCTGAGACTGTAGGACTTATGTGCACATGTGCTTGACTATTTGTTTAATGATGTTCTTGACTATTCGTTTGATGATGAGCTTATATGACTATGTTAACGATGTGTGCCTTGTGCGACCTCGATTGCATTGTGATTTTCTTCTGTATAAATTACGGCATCAAAAAGTCAAGTTTTGAGGATGAAACTTTTTAATGGAGGAAGGGTGTAACTCCCCGAATTTTTATCTACTAACTTGCGTTTTATGTGTCAATGTGCGTTTTGTCTTTATAATTAGACATTTTTTGGGACCCAATTTACGGATAAGTGATTATTAAAATTAGTGTAAATACCCAAACTATTACTTGAGGTTATTAGAAAGTCAAATTCTTAATGGCAAAGCCAAAAAAAAGAGAAAGAATCGTTGGTAAGATAAGGATGATATTAAGTTGATTTAACCTCATTCTTATCTAATTAAACCTTTTTTTAGTTAACCTTAGCCTTATTTGATTAAACCCTTTGAATACTTAAGAGCATAAAGGTCAAAATAGCAACCTCCACCCCCCAAAAAAAGGAAAATCTTATGCATCCAACCACCTAAAACAAAAGAAAAAAAAAGAAAGAAAGAAAGGGTGAAGCTTTCAATGAGCAAGACAAGGAGAAAGTAAGAAATTGGGTGTTTAGGTGAGTAATTTTTACTGTTCTCTTTAGTATGAAAATAGTTAGGGTAAGATAACAAAATTGAAAAGTTCATACATGAAAAGGAGAAAGTATGGAGATATTTTGTATGCACATGTGTCAGACAATTGTGTATATAGTCTAAGTATTTACAAAATGTATATTTTGGAATTATCTTGTCCAACTTTAATTAGATTTTGTTATAAGCTTCTATCATGCTCGCCTACGAATATGCTAATTAAGGTTAAAGAGCTTAGCTTGTCTTGTGGGTGTTCCTAGCTAGACATACACGGTGTAAGCCCTAGCTTAACTATGTCTAATTTTGGCTGCTAATCAAGGGGCTTTGGCAGTCTAACCCTTAATATCTTCGATCATGTAGGACTTTTGAAAGGCCCTACATAAGTCATCAGTAGGTAAGAGACATTTAGTAGCCATTAAGAAGGAGTTTAGGCTAATTTCTCCATTTCCTAGTTTATTTCAAGAACCTTAAGTCATATTTGATCTGAGTTTCGATTTAGCAAATGAAGTTCTAATAAAGCATATTAGATATGTTTGTAAAGCTCCATTAGTCAACTTTCCATTATTGAAAATATATTTTGGTAATTTCAAGTATTAAAAGAGAAATTCTGCAAAACGATCAAGCTGATAAAACTCAAAACTGCACTACACAGCGTTTGAAAGGAGTTTAGAAATGGGGTTCAAGGACTCTAAACATGCCCAATAAGGTAGGATGTGGCAAGATAAAATTATTCAAAAATAAAGTTGGGAATTTTCCCAACTAAGGAAGTTTGAGGAAGCTTCCTATTCACAGGTAACATGTGACCAAATTTCCAGCACAAAAGAACCAAGAAAATTCATACTGTTTGTTCTACCTTTTTTTAAATTTGAATTTGCTAATTTAATGTTCCCCCTCTTTATTCATTATGTGCTATCTTTTGTGCTTTTAGCATCTCTTTACCTTTTAGTTGCAAGGTCGTGTAGTGAGTTGCAGGGCCGTGTAGTGGGTTGCGGGAGGTGGGTGTTGGCAGCATTAGCTAGTGGCGAGCAATGTAGTAGATTCAGCCAGTCCTTCGGGGGGTAATGGTGTTAGGATGGGTGTAGGGTTTCAGAAGGTGCACCTAGCGTCTTGGAATATTGGGTCCCTTACGGGTAAGTCACTAGAATTAGTCAAGGCATTGCATTGGCGTAGGATTAGCATAGCATGTGTTCAAGAGACGAAGTGGGTAAGGGCCAAAGCTAGAAAAGTTGATGGGTACAAATTATGATATTCAGGGGCAATTAAGGCGAGAAATGGAGTTGGCATTCTGGTTGAGAAGGAGTTGGTAGATTCTGTGGTTGAAGTGAGGCATAAAAGCGACTAAGTTATGGCCATTAAGGCCTTGGTGGGTTTAGAAATCATCAATGTGGTTAGTGTCTATGCTCCTCAAATAGGTCTACCGGTTGATATTAAGAAACTTTTTTGGGAAGATTTGGATATGATCATCCAGGATGTACCTCGGAGCGAGAAATTTTTCATTGGATGAGACTTTAATGGTTATATTGGTGTTGACACAGACGGATATGACTCAGCCCACGGGGGTTTTGGTTTTGGGGAGAGAAACGTCGAAGGAGTTTTTGTGTTGGACTTTGCGGTGGCCTATGAACTGTTGGTGGTAAACTCCTATTTCAAGAAGAAGGATGACCACTTGGTTACCTTCAAGAGTGGCTCTTTAAAGAGCCAAATTGATTTCTTCCTGATGAGGGCGGATAGTTGGAGGTTTTGTAAAGATTGTAAGGTGATTCCTGGTGAGTATCTAGGAACTCGACACAGGTTGTTAGTGTTGGATTTGGAGTTCAAATGTTCAAAGTGGAAGAAGAGGAGAGTCAGGGACCCTAGAGTTAAGTGGTGGACCCTCACGAAGGAGAACGTCGTGTTTTTAGAAGACAGGATTACAGAAGAAGGAGCCTGGAGGTGAGTAGAGGATGTAGATGCAATGTGGGAGGCAATGGCAGATTGTATTCGAAGGTTGGCTAAAGAAATTCTAGGTTCTTCTAGGAGAGTTGGTAACAAAATGAAGGGTGCCTAGTGGTGAAAGGAGGAGGTTAAGAAGAAAAAAGAGGTTTATGCTGATTTCGTGAATAGTGAAGCGGATGAAGAAAGAGAGATTAGTAGAGCTAGATATAAGGCAGCAAAGAAGGTAGCCAAAAAAGCTGCCGCAGTAGCTAAGAGCAGGGCTTATGATAGGTTATATCATAGACTGGGGTCTAAGGAAGGGGAGAAGGAAGTCTTTAAGTTGGTAAGGGCTAGGGAAAGAAGGACAAGGGATTTAGGTGTTGTGAGGTACATCAAGGATGA
The DNA here is from genome assembly GCA_017589665.1 of Selenicereus undatus. Lineage (NCBI taxonomy): Eukaryota > Viridiplantae > Streptophyta > Magnoliopsida > Caryophyllales > Cactaceae > Selenicereus > Selenicereus undatus. Next base: position 101,395,988 of record JACYFF010031955.1, read on the forward strand.
AAATGATAAGGTGTTGTCTGAGAATGCAGAAATCAATGAGAGATGGCAAGGGTACTTTTCCAAACCTCTCAATGGCGAAGTGTAGGAGGAATCCGAAAGTAGGGAAAAAGAGTGTAGTGAGAGGCGTCTTGATCCGCGAGTGAGTGGTCATATCAGCAAGGATGAGATTAAAGAGGCCTTAAAGAAGATGACCAATGGGAAGATAGAGGGTCCAGATCAGATGCCGGTGGAAGTGTGGAAGTGTTTGGGTGAAGAAGGTTTAGTATGGCTAACGGAGCTTTTCAATGTTATATTTAGGACCGCTAAGATGCCCAAAGAATGGAGGTATAGTACAGTCATCCCTCTGTATAAGAAGAAATGCGATATTCAAGATTGTAATAATTTTAAGGGTATTAAGTTGCTCAGTCACACTATGAAGTTATGGGAGAGGGTGATTGAGAGAAGGCTGCGAAAGGATGTCTCGATTTTAGATAATCAATTTGGCTTCATGCCAGGCAGCTCAACCATAGAAGCGATTTACCTCCTCCGAAGGCTTTTGGGTTTGTACAGAGATAGAAAGGTGGATCTTCATATGGTATTCATTGACCTGAAAAAAGCATATGATAAAGTTCTGCGTGAACTGTTATGGAGATGCTTGGAAAGGAAATGAGTGTTATCCTTGTATATTCGTCTTATTAAGGATATGTACGAGGGAGGTAGGACGAGTGTTAGGATGCCAGGAGAGATCACAAATGATTTCTCCATTGGTATGGGCCTACATCAAGGTTCCGCTTTAAACCCTTTCTTTTTGCTCTAGTTATAAATGAACTTACAAGAGGGTTTCAAGATGAGATACCTTGGTGTATGCTATTTGCAGATGACATTGTTCTTATTGATGAGACCAGACATGGAGTTAATGTCAAGTTGGAGTGATGGAGACATACTCTGAAATCTAGCGGTTTCAGAATGAGTAGATCGAAAATGGAATACCTGCATTGTTGTTTCAGTGGGAGGGTGGATGAGGGGGGAGAAGTCACCCTGGATGGGAGGTCGATACCTAAGGTCGACAAGTTCAAGTACCTAGGCGCAATTATTCAGGGGAATGGGGATATTGAAGAAGATATTAACCAGGGAATTAAGGCGGGCTGGCAAAAATAAAAGTATACCTCAGGTGTGCTATGTGATAAGAGGGTGCCCCTTGGATTGAAAGACAAAGTTTACTGTATGGTTGTTAGACCGGTTGTTCTTTATGGATCGGAGTGTTGGCCGCTAAAAAAGACGCAGGTTCAAAGGTTGATGGTGGCAGAGAAGAGGATGATTAGGTGGATGTGTGGTTATTCGAGAATAGATAGAATTAGGAATGGAGTAACTAGGGACTTAGTTAAAGTATCTCCCATCGAAGATAAGATGAGAAAATCCAGACTCCAATGTTTTGGCCATGTGAAAAGGAAGAGCGTGGACGCTCCAATGAGGAGATGTGAGATGATCAACATCCCCGGAGGCAAAAGAGGGAGGGGCCGACCAAAGAAGAGTTTGGAAGAGGTGATCAGAGAAGATTTAAAAGTTATCGGTTTGACGGAGGACCTGACTCAGGATAGGAAGGTGTGGCGGGATAGGATTAAGATTTTAGATCGCAGTGAGTCGTCCCAGTAGTTGGCTTTTGGGTGCAGGGGTAGTGTGCTAGTAGTGGTTTTTTCGTATTGCGTGTTTGTTTGCATGTTGTTCTTTCTTTGGGTAAGAGGCACCGGTTGCTCATCTGGTCGTTAAGGTATACTATCTTCCTCTGATTTACTGTTCTTATGTTACGATGTGTCTTTAATTTCTCCATTAAATGTTTTTACAAAGTCTTTCTTCTTTAAATTATTTTTAAAATCCTTTTCTGTGGGTCTCTTGGAAATAGCTTCTCTACAGGTAGAAATACTGATAGGGGTAAGGTTGCCTACAGCTGGATCTCCCCAAACCCCTCAAAAGTGGGACCCACACTGGGAGGTGTTGTTGTTGTTGTTGTTGTTGTTATTGGTTGACATTGTCTCATTTTGGTATCTCGCTCCTTCCTCTAATGAGGACATCAAGATTTAGGCATTGTTTTCTTCATCAACTTATTTTGACCGAACTTACTCTGAATTGAATTTATTGGAACTTATTGAAAACCTATTTGTTGGAACTTCCTCCAATGGTTACATAGTTACTACATACCCCTATTTTTTTCCTAAGACTTATCCTTAGTTTTCCCCTAAAAATATTTTCATAAAATCCTTCTTCTATATAATGTTTTCACAAAACCTGATTTTTGTGGGTCTCTTGGAATCAGCCTCAGCAGGATTGTTGGTAGATGTAAGGTTGCCTACATCTGAATTTTCCCAGATGCCGCGAAAGCGGAACCCACACTGGGAGTTGTTGTTGTTGTTGTTGTTGTTGTAATGAAGCATTTTCATTAGTTTATACAACTGAGAAAAAGCTATCTCACTTCTATTGGCCATGCACTTTTGCTTCTTATTTTCTATTGGTCTTGGGGAAGATTTTGGTCCAATTTTCAATGGTTAATAATGCAACTTTTCTATTAGTTAGCGCCTTCCTTGGGGAATTGTCTTTGTAAACTTTTAAATACGCTACTTTGTCCTATTCTAATTGGTGTTTTTAGAGTCTAAACTTTGCCTTAATCCTTGGTAGTCTTAGTCTTTAGGAGATTAAGTGGTGTGTAGCCCCCTAAATAGTGCAAGAAATTCCTTTATCTTAGAATTTTTACTTGGTTTTTCGTCTTCGTTCCAAATCTCACCTTGTTGCAGAACCTTGAACTGTGCTAAAATTCCAATCAAGGCCCTTGCTCTAGACTATGATTTTCAACCTCATGAACCTTAACCATGACCTTGCCAAGGTCAAGGTCAAGGTTAAGGTTAAGGTTAAAGTTAAGGTCAAGGTTTATTTCATATTTTACTTTCATTATTTTCTTTTTCGTCCTTCTATGAATTTCAAAAATCCACAAAAAATACCCTTACTTATCCCAAACACATTTCTCTAGTTACAAGAGAACGTAAAAACTCCTCAAAAAGCCTTCAATTGAAAATTCCCACTCCTTTGCCATGGAGGAACGGGTTGGATTTATTAACATCCCAATAGAGCTTAACCGTGAAAACGCTCATGAGAAAAGGATGGAGAGAACGATCCTTGAATTTCAACAAGGCATGAGAAACCTCACCCAAAGGATGGATACTTTGACTATCTATGGTTAGAGAGGTAGAAACTCTTCAATTACTGGACTTGACCATGATATAATGAGCCAATCCTTTACCTATGCTTCCTCTCTCGAAGAACATGAAGCTATTGGGAGATGAAGACGGCTATACCACCTAGGGAGAGTGAAATATTTTGGGTTTGAGGGTAGCTTAAACGGCCCACCTTGAAAGGGAGAGTGAAGTCGAAACTTTTTAAAATAAAGGACTATTCTTATGGGAACGCTTTTAAGGTGGTTGTCTTGAAGCTAAGGAAATATGCCTCTTTATGGTATGAAAACCTTAAGGCAAGAACAGGAGATGGATAATTGAAAATAATCACTTGGTCCAAGTTAAAGAAGTACATGTGGAAGAGATTAGTCCCTCAAAGTTATAAGCGAGAATTACATCTCCCTTAATAGAAGAATACACAAGGAAGTTTGAACAACTCCAAATAAAAAGTAGCTTACACGAATAAAAGGAGCTTGCTATAACAAGGTTCATTAAGGGCCTTGATCCTTCCATCACCTAGGTTAGAACCCCAACCATTTTCAACTTTTGAAGATGCTTGCAAACTAGTCATAAAAGTGGATACAACTCAAAGGAAAAAGAACCAAACTGTTTTAGTCCCAATCATCATAAGATGGTTTTAAATTGAAACACCATCACAAGAAGAGAATGACAACAAGGGTAAAGGAATAGAGGTTGTCAAAGAAGCTTGAAGGGAGAAAATGCTTCAAGTGCCATGGATTTGGACATGTCTAAGTAGATTTCCCTAATAGAAGAGCTCTTACCATCAAAGAGGTTGAAGACTTTGAGAAACAAATGGAAACTAGCCAAGATGATGGCCAAGTAAACATCATCATTGCCTCAAAAGTTAGAGAAATGTTATTGGTCAACAGGGTACTCCATGTTTAAGAAAAGGTTCAAGAAAACTCTCTAAGGGAGCACATATTTCATTCAAGATGCAAGGTTGAGGATAAGGTTTGCAAGCTTATCATTGATAGCACCAATTGCCCCAACATGGCTTCAAGTGAGCTTTCGAAGAAGCTTTAGCTAACTGCTACTCCCCATCTTCCAAAGGCTCAAGAAGGGTAATAGGGTAAAAGTTTCCAAACAAGCGTTGATTGCTTTTTTTACTAGCAAGTTTAATAAGGAAGTCTTGTGTGATGTGTTATCATGGATGCTTATCATTCACTACTTGGGAGTCAATGGAAATTTGATAGAAGGGTTGTGTATGATGAAATATCTAATAGTTATACCTTAGGATATCAAGACCACAACCCCACTCTCACCCTCCAAACCCTTCTCAACAACTCAAACCAAAAGATAGGGTAGAAAGCACTAAAAAAAAGAAGCATATTCCTTGATAGATTTTGGGAACAGGAAACCATGAATGGGAGCCATAAAAATCCACTTGCCAATGAGAAGAAACCTGGTGTCCGATTCAAGTCAAGGACCCCCAAAAAATTTCAAGCCTTTAAGGGGACTGTGTTTTGTTTTGTATGAAGAAAGGGAGTCATATTTCAAGTGGAAGATTAATTCCATGCCAAGAGAAGAACACCCTTTAAGGTTTTGAAAAGGGTTAGTGAGCATATCTGCAAGCTCCTCATTTCTATATCATGCCATGTTAAGGAGCTAATTCGATTTGAAGGGGATGATTTCGACCTGCAAGATTCGAGGGTAAATCCTTCTCAAGAGGGGGAGGTTGATGCGGAGTAAACTGTCTTAATGCCCTTCAGTGAGTCGAAGTTCAATTTACTACACAATGTTAAGGCCCTGATCCAACCATCTCTACTTTTTACCGCTGATCAAAGAGCTTTGGGGTGCAACCTTCAAAGTCTTTGCTCCTTTCGGACTTTAAGGGTTTCTACATAAGTTGTTAATTGGTAAGAGGCAATTAATAGCCATAAATAAGGAGTTTATATGAATTTCTCCGTTGTACAGTTTATTTTAAAAGGCTTGGGTCAAATTTGATCCGAGTTTTCATTTAGAAAATGAATCCAAATAAAGCATTTTAGGAATGTTTAGAAATCTCCCTGAGTCTATTTTCATCCTTGAGAATAGATTTTTGTAACTCCCAGTATTAAGAGAGAAGTTCAGCAAAAAAAACATCAAGCGACCATAATTTAGACCTACAATGGGCGGCCATGGTAAGAAGTCTAAAAATTGGGTTTTAGGACTTTGAACTCGCCTAACAAAGTAGGGACGTGGCAAGACAAAATTTTTCAAAGGAATACTAGGAATATTCTCTAATGGGAAGGTTTAAAGTAGCTTCCTTTTCATAGCTGAGGTGTGACCAAATTCCAGCACAAAATGACAAAGAAAATTTGTACCATCTGTACTATTTTCATCACATTTAAATTTGGTAATTGAATGAAGCATTTTCATTGGTTTGTACAAGTGAGAGAGGTTATCTTACTCCTATTGGCCATATATTTTTGTTGCTTATTTTCTATTGATGCTAGGGAAAGATTTTTCCCTAATTTCATTTATTAGTAATGTAATTTTCATATTGGCTAACTCCTTACTTGTGGAATAAGTCATGGGTTTATATAACCTTTTTAAATAGACTACTTTTCTATCTTGTAATTAGACTTTGATGAATGATGTATCATATGGCTCATTGTTGTTTTCTCCTATAAACATCTCTCAAAATTTTATACCATTTTGGGTTATATTTCTAGAGTTTGAACTTCATATTAGTTTTTGGTGATTTTAACTTTTAGGGAATTAAGTGGTGTTTAGCCCTCTAAGTGTAGATGAAATTCTTTATTTTAGAGTTTTTATTTTCTTTTTAATCTTCATTCTCAATCACACCTTATTTTGGAGCCTTGAACTATGCTAATTTCAATGGGGCCCTTGTTTTAGATTCTAATATTCAGACACAGCCACCTTGACCTTGACCTTGGACATTTGAGGTCCTCGCTTCGTATCAAAAAAGACAAATATCCTTTGTGAAAACAACTTTGCATTTCAATTTCTTAGCCAACTTCTTAAGATGATACTTAAAGTTAGGAACCAAATGAACATTATCTAGTTCAACGAATTCACTCAACCTCAAATTACCAGACTATGTAATTTGAACCTTGAAACCAATTGGTAGGGACACCAACAAAGGGGTATCCAACATCTTCATATCACATAAGCATTCATGTCAAAGGTCACATGATCACTTGCATAGGAGTCTAAAATCTAGGAACAAACCTATAATGTATAAGAATAGCAAGTGGAATGATGAATAAATGAAACTACGACTGCCATATAAGCTGTAACTATTTCATGGTTGTTTTGCTTGTTGTCCTCTGAAGAATTGAGGTTAGTGAGAAATTGAAAAAGTTGTTTACTATGTTCCTGACTTAAACCTGGTAGAGCAAGTGCTTGTGCCTCTGTTGGTGCAGCTTGAATTTCTTCCTCATTCCAAGCATTGTAAGCTCTTCTATTAACTCATCACAAAGTTGTTTGGCTCTAGTAAAATAACTTGCAATATCTAGATCACCTTGAACCAAACAAGAGACATCCTTTTGGACTTAAAACAATCTGGCCTTGATAGATTGTCCGAATCTCTCTACCAAATCATTGTAAAGATCTTGTTTTGTGTCGAAATATAATATGTTATTTTTTATAATCTTACTCAGAGAGTTTAGAAGCCAAGAGAACAGCATGGCATTGTTTCTTTGCAAAAGAGGTAAAGTAGCTGAAGATGAGTTCCGACGAGAGCAATTACCATTGATAAAGGTTATTGTGTGCTTAGCTTCTAAGGCAACTATCACATATCTCTTCCTATTATCGAAATTTTTTCCATTAAAAATGTTCGCAACCAAAGGAATTCCATGATTATTAGATGGATGAACAAAGAGAGGATCAGTTGGCTCAATCTGTGAACCTTGAGCTCCACTGACAGCCATTAGTATAGGAATACATCAATGAATCAAATCAAATTTTTTTGTAACAAGAAGAACCTAGAGAAACATATCCTAAATCACAAAATTAGGGTTTGACTACTTGGAGAATCCATCCAATTAACCAAATAAGAAAGGAAGGAAAAGTGCTTGAGATTTGATATTTAGCTTGATCAATTGAAGAATCAATTCAATTGACCGAAAGGGAAGACCAACTTAGGATTTGGGCTTTGGTTTCAAGCTCTACCATAAAAATAGAAGCAAAATCTAAAAATCTAAACAGAAAACTTGAATAGAGAGAGAAAGTGGGAGAGTGCCATTTCCATTCTGTTATCATCATTATTTTGTAAAATAAACATAGGGCTTTGGAACATTTTAGTCACAAAAAAAAAACCAAGTCCTATTTTGTCAATGTAATCAGCCAAACGTCACAAAGAATTAATAATTACCATAAAGAAACAGCCACCCAATTGTTTCTTGGACAAATCAATCCAATATGCGTAGGCTATATAACTATGGAAAAATTGTCTCAAATTGTCTTTTGTATCTCAAATTGTCTCTAATCAATGTCCTGTGGCAAAAACATATGTGTGTCTTATCCCACCAAAAAAAAAACTAAAACCCTTAGTGGCTTAGTTAAAATGGTAGGGGGCTCGCCAAGCCCAGGAGTAACAGGGGCGCAAAAACGTACTGCTGCTTGTTAATTTGGGCCACATGCTAGGCTGTGGAGAACTAGAGATGGGCCCTCTTTAAGTGCCTAGAGAATGGAAAGAACATACCCACATCCAGCATAAAGTGTAAATACTCCTTCCTTTACTGCCTTCTCAACCTTTTTTGCTTCACTGTTTGACTTAGACATTGGAGAGCTAATACGTCACCGATCTTCCGAGTGCCATTCACAATATCGTTAGAAGAATCCCACGGAATTGGTTTCTTTTACAACAAGAAGCAGAGCTGGGTAAAGTTAACCTAACACAATTATCAATCCAAGTAACCTGAACTTAAGTAGGTTCAGCTCATTTAATTCAATGGGCTGACACGTTTAATTAAATGGGTTAGGTTCATGTCAAAATTCTCAACATGAAAAAATACATATATAACATGTTTAATTAAGTGAGTTAAACAAGTCAACCCATTTACCATTTAACATTTAGCCCCGTTTACCCTTTTATTGGATAATTAAGAACAAAAGAATTAAAAAAACAATAGAAAATCTAAATTATGATGAGTCGGGAGTGTTTCAAAGAGTACTTACTTAATGTGATAGGTAAACTTAATTTTTCATGATATGTAATTACGTACTAGTTGAAAATACTAAATGGATAAATACATAATTAGGTAATTGAACTCGGTGTTTATCTTAAAGGGGTAATACCGGTGAACCCATTTAAAAATTAAAAAATTACAGATCAAAACATTTCAATCTGTTTAATAAATGGGTTAAATTCAGGACGAGCGATTCTTAACCCATTTAAGTTCAACACAAGCACAAATTCGATCTGACCTGATCTATGTCCCAGCTCTAACAAGAAGGAGCTACAATCTTGATGGACTTGGACATCCAAATCCCTACCTTCCTCATTTCTAGCTCAAAATTTACCAAAGGACGATCTAAAACAGTTGATATATATGTGTGACGATCTAATCCTTTTAACCATCACGTATAATGGCTATAGATCGATGTCCTTATAATGATATCCCTCCCACTTTCATTAAATGAATCCAATAATACATCAATAGCCTTAAATTGAATTTTTCTTTTAAAAGAAGTAATTATTACGGGGAGAAAGCTTCTAATGAAATAGAATTATAATAGAATTTTTTTCACCCAAATTAATTTTCATTTAATAGGATATTTCTACTTTTTCTTTTTCTTTTTCTTTTTTTTGGGGTGTCTATGGTGGGAATATTGATGGCATATTGGCATAACTTCCTGTGAATAAACTCCTAATTCCACATTGGTTCATATTCCGATCTATGATAAAAATTGTTAGATTTACTCACACAAGGACACCATAGGGGGGTGAATTGTGTCCTCCGATTTTTCTGTTCGTTTCAAAACACTCATGGGAACTGTTTGAAGACGTATTTGCAGTGAGGCAGAAATGAAACTAATTGCGGAAATAATAAAGGAGACACGATATTTTTAAATGGAAAAACCACCTCTGGCCCAATTGAGGTGTAAAAATCATGACCTACCTCAGTAGGATTTCAAAAACACTTTCACTAACATGGGCCGAATTTGTTACACTATGTAACACACGTGACAATGTCACACACGTAACTTAGTCTCCTCCGAGACTCTAGTTACACACACATAACTATTCTCCGCCTGAGAATGAGTCACACAACACGTCCAAAGTCTCCCAAGACTTGGACACACTCTAGACTTAACTGATGGCAGAAACGAGTAGAAAAACACCTTACTTTGAATGCTTCTAAATAAGCTGAATGTAAGGTACAATACAATCCCTATTATGCCAATATAGATGACTCAATTTAGCACACTCCTTGAAGGTTTTTCACTCAGAAAAATAAGCTAACAGAAAACTCGATTTTTATCCTTGAAAAACCCGTTTAGAAGATATGAGAAGCGAGTGCTTATATACCCACAAAACGCAAGGATTTTATTTCCATAATAACTCTGAAAATACTCAGCAGATAATAGGAATAAAATTTCTCAACAATATCTTTTTAGGAAATCATATCTTAAAAGATAAGATAAAATCTTTTGAAAAATCTTTTTAGGAGACCAACATTATTTAGGAAATTATTCTTTCTAAAAGACAATATTATCAGAAAATCAATCCTAAATATATTAGAAATTTTAGCAGTAGGAAAACTCTTGAAAATCTTTGAAAATCGATTTTTGCACTCGCTGCCCTCAAAGCACTGCAGACCTGTTTGCTCAATTGTTCTATACAGTGTTCTGAGTTAGCTTAAATAATTCCTTCAAGGTGAGCATTAAGTCAAGTTCTTCTTTAGCATATTAATAAAAATCTAGACAAATATAACCAGTACTTAGCCCTAAGACTCTAAAGACTTTTGTATTCTGCTGATGATGTGCACATATATCCACCTTGATGATTTCAACCTCTTTGACCTGTTCTTCAGGGTGTTTGCAGCTTCTGTCGCTTTTAACATATAATTTTATCACATAGCTTCAAGCATGATATTTCGAACTGATCTCCAGGATGTTTGCAATCTGTCTTATCACATGATTCTAGCACTTAACTCAAGCCAAGCATAATTAGCACATTTGGGTTGTAATCATCAAAATCTTATATAATATTGATTCAACAAATTCCCCCTTTTTGATGATGACAAACCAAATGACCATCAAAGATGAGACACAGCAGAGGGCAAAAACATTAGTGCCAAACTTAGTTCAAGAAGCCAATTCACATAAGAAAGAATAACAAGAATAGGAAGGCAGCTTAAAACAGGCAGACCAATCAAAGCGTGGTCATACTTATCTTCCCCCTTTTGACATCATCAAAAAGGTTGAGGGAAACATCTGCATAGATTCAGTAGGGATGCACCCACCACCACGGGTAATGAGGGAAATGACCGCGATACACTCAAGTATATGGTACAATAATGATATTGACCATCCAAGTCACGTACAAACAGGTAACACATGCAACAGGCTAAGTTATAGCATAAGTGCAGATACTATCCAAAAACTGTCATAAACCGTTAGTAGGCACATACATAACCAAGTGTTTGAAAAATAGTGTTGGAAACAGGAGAAGGAACAGGTTCAGGTAGAGGAATGTGGAGGAGGAAATTTGGGCTGTGAGGACAAGAAGGACACTCAGCAGATCCTCGTGATGCTTTGCATTAAGAACCTTTTCCTCTATAAGCGCTTGCTTCACTTTAGCTATCTCCCTCTTCAAGTGATCAAATTCTGCAATAGAGTGGCAATGGTAGGTCCACTGGATATGGAGGCTTCACTGGGAACAGGGCCAATAGGTGTTTGGAACTCCTGTTCTAAAGGTGCACTACCACCTTTTGTAATCTTGAACCCACACCTAATCAATGTACTGTTGCCAATCTCATCACTAACATGAAGGCCTACTCTCTTCCGCAATGGAACACCAAGCTTCTCAAACACTGACGTCAGCAAAAACCAATACCCCATGTCATGAACCTTGGTTGTGTTGGCAATTCTCCCAATATGGCTAATCACGATTGCGGGCAAGTTAATTTGCTCACCCCTATCCAACAAATCAGTATAGCACATAGCCATGGGATCAACAAGGTTGCGTCTCTGACCTTAGGGAACAACATTTGTAACCACAAATCAAAACAACAACCGATGCAAGGGCATTATTTCCCCCTTTCTCACAGACCGGAACACAGTCAGATGGGGCTTTTGGGACAGTCTTTGGGTCAGTGCCAACAATCGTTCTTCACCTAAGATGCTCTTGTTCTCTCTCACATACACATCAAAACCTTGGAAGGACACCCCAAGTAACTCACCTTACTTCTTAGCATCAAACCGCACTTTATGACCATTAACTATACTTGGCACCACTCCATTGGTGACAACACAGTTTCCATAGAACTCAGCTAAATATGTGACCGAACACCCTATCTTAGGATCTGTGAACATTTCCAACCATCCTTGGGCTTCTAACGTCTCTACAAACACGCCAAGCTCCTATTCCTGAAAGTATGACACCTTAACTACCTTCCCCCGAACCACAGATTTCTAGAGGAAATCCTCATATCTCTCAGCAAGTGTCATGTTCTTCCTGACTTTCTTTTTCTTTAGTTCATCAGACTCTTCAACCAGTTTGGACACTTGTTTTGGGACAACCCGTTTATCACTATCTTCAGCATCCTCAATAGTAAAATCATGACCCATACGTTCAAGATCAAAACCCTGTGATTCCTCAACCAAATTGGCTTCATTCCCCCTTAATCTAGACTCGACTACAACTGGGTCATACACCACTAACTCCCAACCCGTAACTGGGTGTACTAAGGGTACCATATCAGAGTTCAATTCAACTGTCTTTAACTCTAAGCTTTTCAAGAACCCAAAAATAGAGGAATTAATGAAAAAGAAGATGAGGGAGTAATTTTCATACCAATTGAGTACGCTTGTGGCGATGGTGCCAGTGATTCTTCCTCAAAATTCTTCTAATTTCCTCCCCTTTTACTTGATAATTGGTCCCATAGTGATCTTAGGTGACAAGCCTGCGCTTGGAGGATTCTTGAGCACCACGTGTTCTTGCCATGGTGAGGATTTGGAAGAATTTGGAGTTGGGGTTTAAGTGGGTTTAAGGAAGGAGGGGGAAGTCAGGTTCTTTGTGGGAGAGAGAGAGAGAAGGACATATGGGTTATGGAGAGAGAAAGTAAAGGTATATGAGGTGCCCGAAAATCGAGGGAGTTTTAGGGGAAGGTTATTTCGATCCTTCTTGAAGAGCGAGAATGTTTTGCATGCAACTCATCATTACACACTAGGTAGGGTATAAATTATAGGTTAGGTGTAATGAAAAGTAAATTTCAGTTTCCAACATTCCTCTAACACCACCACTTGGTTAGTACATGATACAAACAGTTGTCAGATCTGTTCCTGGAGCCTGTTCTTACTTTTAACAGTTCGGTATCTCAGGACACTAAGGGCAATATCATTAGATCTTAATGAGTGTCAGCATATTACTTTCCACACATATGCCAGTAAAAGCACAAGAATTGAATGCATCCATTGGAATAATGTATTTAGCCTAACAACCCTTAACTAGTCAATCATTGGGGGTTAATTAAGCATGCTCAAATTCTTTTAATCAAACCCAATTCAAGCCTATTCCTTTCAAATTAATCTCTACTTAGGGAATTGGTAAAAATATCAGCAATTTGTTTATTAGTGGCACAAAAATTCATTGAAATCAATCCCTTTTCTACATTGTCTCTTAAAAAAGTGATGATGAACGTCAATATGCTTAGTCCTTTTATGTTGACACGGGTTCTTGGCAATGTTAATTGCACTTGTGCTATCACAGAATATGGGAATGCATCTCGTGTCAACACCAAAGTCCTTTTTTGAACAAAGGTAGGGACGGTTGGGAAGAAAGTCTAGGCATGCACTAGGGATTATGCCCAAAAGAAAAGGGAAGTTCTACCTTTCCAAAACTCACACCATCATAAGTTAAACCCTAGCCAACCCTGGGTTATGCTCTGTTCTCATTCATCTAGCAGTTGATTCTAAGGCTTTGAATTCATCCTAGATTTTCATTGGTACAATGAAATTCTCTTTGCTTGATGTTCGTTTCTTATCTGCTTGGTCTAATAGTCATCGTATTGCAATGGTTTTCTCTTTGCTTGATTTTAACTCGGATGGTAATGAGTGTTTGATTGTTTGTCTGATTCTTTGGATTTCCTTTGTTTTATTGTTTGATTTTGACTTGATCTAAAAAAAATGTTTGATTTTTGCATTTTAGCTCGATGTCAAGGGACGGAACACGGTTCATGACCTATGGTTATATTTTTATAGTAACTCATGCTTGTTTTAGGCAATATTTTGTAGCTTCCATGACTTTTATTAGATGCTCAATTTGCTACTTTTGATAGTGGTCAATAATTTGATTTATTGTACATAACTAATAAATGACTAATGCTCGATTTACCCAATATGGTAGTGGCCTCTATGATTTGAATGGTCATTAATGATTTTCTGTTTGGGTAGTAATTGTTTGATGGTTGTCAATGATTTGCAATGGGCATACTTTAAGCTCCGTTTGGACCTTAGAAAATTTGGTGGAGAGAATTTTTTTTGAAAAAATTACTTTTTTTCTTGTGTTTGGTTTAGAGAAAATCACAAAGAAAAAAATATGAAGGAAAATTAGGTGGAAATATTGTTAGAAACAAGTAATAAAATTTTCCTCATAAAATTGTGAGGAAAGTTTGAGGAAAATTCACAACCTTTTCCAACCTCGCATTGCTTAGATGGCATCAACATAATTCAAATAGTTCATCAACATTTAAATTTCTCATCTAAATTCTTGTATCTTTTCCTCAATCCAAACAAGAGAAAAAATTTCATTTTCCCCCTTCTTTTTTTTGTTCCTTCACATTTTTTTTCTTCAACTTTTCTTTCACCAAATTTTCTAAGGACCAAATGGAGCCTTAGGCTCCGTTTGGACTTAGGAAAGTTTGGTGGAAAGAAAAAAATTTAGGAAAATTACTTTTTTTCTTGTGTTTGGTTTAAAGAAAATTACAAAGAAAAAAAATATGGAGGAAAGTTAGGTGGAAAAATTATTAGAAACAAGTGATAAAATTTTCCTCATTAAATTGTGAGGAAAGTTTGAGGAAAGTCGCAACCTCCTCTAACCTTGCATTGCTTAAATGATATCAACATGATTCAAGTAGTTCATCAACATTCAAATTTTTCATCCAAATTCTTGTATTTTTTCCTCAATCCAAACAAGAGAAAAAAACTCATTTTCTCCCTACTTTTTTTTCCTTCATATTTTTTTTCCTTCAACTTTTCTTTCTACCAAATTTTCTAAGGACCAAACAGACCCTTAATGATTGCCTTCACAATTTTTCTATGAGACAAGGGTTCTTGTTTTGTGTTGTAACAACTTTAGGGTTTATAAACTTGATGGCGATTTGAATAATAGACAATTCGTTTATAGGCATGTACTTAACTAAATTGTGTAGGGTATCGTAACAATGTATGAGGATACAAACATATTGTTATATTAGGGTTTTATATAAGAAACAACCATGTATGTAAGTATTAGTTTTTCGTATAGGCTTAAGATAGTCACTCCTCTTTGATGTTACTGGTTATCTTTATTGTTCTGTAGTTATTGTCGATTACATATTATTGCACAATGATATTAACCCTTCTTTTTTATGATAACCTATAGTCAAACTTTGGGCAGTATAATAGTTGCACATTCTTTTGCTCAAAATTTTCACCATTTGTCCGGTAGTCATCTTATGATAATTGTTATAGTCAGCTTTAATTAACTTTCGAGTTGACAGTGTTGTATTTGTTGCTTCTTAATTATGATATGAAAGCAAATGCAAGAGAAACAAAACAAAGCCTATGACTTCGAAAGTCAAGGAGAAATAACAAGACACTAGAACAAGAAAGAACCATTAAAGATTCAAATTATTATTTCTGTAGATCAAGAGATTGCGTTGCACTAATTTCCTCTTCGTGTAAAATATTCACCCTTTCTGTATAAATAGTCATCGGAGCAGTCACACTTCATCGCTCACTGCAAACTTTGCTACTGTCCCTTGTAATTAGTAGTTATAAAGTTGAGGATATTGTAGCCACTCTTTTTGCCCAATGACGGTGACCTTGTTGTCACATACGTACTATACTTATATCCTAAAAATGTTAGTGGTTAAGCATATCGCTTTCAACAACCATCGCGCAATTAAAGAGAAGTGCTCACTTTAATTATTAGTCGCTCCCATTTCATGTTTTAACCACCCCCTGTCATATTAACAGTCATCCTGTTATTGTTATTATAGTCAATTCTTAAATTGCCAAAATATATGTTATAGTCACACGTTATGTTTATAACTATCACTTTTTCCCCCTAATACAGTATTTGTTGTTGCAATCAACTTTTGTAAATCTAATGCTGTAAAAATTTTTGGTTGAGAGCTACACTGTTTTACGGAAGAGTTAAGATGATATGAATTTCTTTATATTGACTCTTCGAAAGTTTGAAGGTAACTAATATTTTATACTAGAATGAATTCTTAACTTGAAGTGGCTTCAACAAATAATGATTTTTAATCAGTCTCCTCCAAATTAATTATTAGTCATTATCATATTTTTTAAATTTCACCTTAAAATTGTCTATCACACAATAAAGTTTAGGTGAAAAGGTTCCATACAAAAATTATTAATTTAATATTTAACCGTATCAATGTTAAGGCTCATCTATAGCTACTGATAATCACTTTACGTTTTATAGGTGACTTTAAATATAGTCATATGTCAAAATTAAATTAGTCATAATTACATAATACATTTAGTAGGCAGCTTTTAAGAATTATGGGGGGAGCATTAACTTATTTAAAGATTATGTTTAATATAATCATATGTTGAAACTATGCTAGTTATCAACTGGAAGTTTAGCAATAGTTATGTATTTTGGATGGTTTACTTCGAGTATGACTATTATTGTATGCAGTCAAACCATGCATTTTTTAGGTGATTTTGACAATTTTAGGTCGAGGGTGACAAATAATAATATATTTAAGGGTGAAATCTTATGTAGCCACAATTTATTTTTTCTAGATGATTTAAATATAGGCATATGCTAAACTCAAACTAGCCATATGTTCCTAAATTTATAATTGAAATCAATACTCAAAGTTTCATCGGCTAAAATACATCCATTTAATTTTAAAATATTAAACAAGTCAAAAGTCATGCTAGTGGTATTTTTCTATTACATTCACGTAGAAGATGGAAGAAGAAAAATGCTGCTCTTTTGTACCTGTGCTCTGCTTATGACTGATGAACGTCGGAGACAATTTCACGACGCGACTTAATAGCAATGAATGATGGGGACTATTTCTTGAATGATCCAGTATTGATATGACCCGAAAGATATTGTAGCTATTAACGGTTAAAATAGTAATGTAACAGCCGTGAGTGATGGGGGGTGTGCTCTTCACTCCTGCGAACTACAATGTTGGCTTTATAATATGAATGTTGTCATGGCTACTCCGGCTCACGATAAATTACCGTGAGATGGTCTTACACAATATTTATTAACCAACAAATCTAAAATCCTCTAAAGCTAGTAGTTAGTTTTGTAAAAACGAAAGTGCTAGGCTTTTATCTGGAGCTAGGAAAATGATTCCAGTGTTACACCTACATCATGCGCAACCTAACCTTAGTTCTATTCTCGAAGCAGCCCCAAAGAAAAGTTTCTATTCATCAAAACTTAATGCCATCAACTCTACAATGAGGTCTTGTCAATTCAATCGCAAATATCACAATTGGTGTGAATATATATCATCCTATATATGAAGTATATAGCAAACAGTGATAACATTGATGTATCATAGATTTGATTTTTTTAGTATTGTTAGTAAAAACCTATATTATTAACCGCTACACTCTTGACACAATTAATAGTTCAAAATTTATGTCGCCTATTGTTGACCCAATTTGATTAGTTAAATCACCCTAGAGGACGGTGAATAGGGTGATGATCAAATAAGATAATCAAAATAGAAAATGCGAAAAACTAAATGTGGATAAAATACAAAATTTATAGAGGTTCGACCACACTCATTCCTCTACACACAGGCGCCCCTCGCCGAATGAAATTTTAAACATCTTTTTTTTTATTAGTTCGGTCAATTACACACGATTCACTAAATGTACAACCTACGAGTTGACCCTACAATTCTAGGTATCCCAACGTACGCGTTACTCCCCAGCCGAATTTGGGTAGTCGGCCCTCCGACTGATCAACCCAACTCAATACAAAGAAATATAACAAAATACGCTTTATAACAAGAAGTAAATAAACACAATAGATATGCCAATATAAGCTCGATGTATCTCTCAACGTCTTCTTCTTAATTTGCAAGAGTAGCTCTCTTTTCTTCTCATTCTTTGCTTGTGCTCTCTTGTGTGGTTTTCAACTGCAAGGACATTAGCAAATGGAATTGAAGTAGCTGTTACATTCAAAAAGGAAAAGAAAATCTTCAACTCGTCTTCAAGCCCTTAGAGTCCAACTTCAAGGTCTTGAACTGCGGCTAATTTTCAGCAACAACAGCTTCCAAAATCTTCAACAACTAATTGTTGATTCTTCAATGGCTAATTGTTGATTCTGCTTGGGGGTTTAGCTTATCAAATCTATTAGTTGCTATTTTTAGGCCAAGCAATAACTAGAATTTAATTTCAAAAGATATGGGCATATTTAAAATTAAGGAGTTTTGACAGCTTTGTTAGTAGAAAATTTTTGTTATGGTAGAATAGGAAAGTAAATACGAGCATAGCTGAAAATCTTCTTAAATCACTACAAAGTTTAAATTCTTGCAAATATGTTATATTAGTTAAATTGTTTACCTAATAAATTATAGTGATTTAAATGCTTGGGACTTGAGAGGAAGAGGTTTATCAATTGAAGAACACCAATACCAAGAACACCAAGTAAGCAATGTACACACATAAACTTCATTTATATAAACAATCAAATATTGACTCTGAAAGAATAATAATCTACTA
Source organism: Selenicereus undatus (assembly GCA_017589665.1). Classification (NCBI taxonomy): domain Eukaryota; kingdom Viridiplantae; phylum Streptophyta; class Magnoliopsida; order Caryophyllales; family Cactaceae; genus Selenicereus; species Selenicereus undatus. The sequence continues at coordinate 101,414,311 of JACYFF010031955.1, forward strand.
CACAGGTACAAAAATAAGAAAATGAATCTTTATTGTCACACTCAATTTATAAACTTATCATAATGTTATTTTCTATCTTATTAATCTGAGTTGCTCTGTATAAAGCTAAAGTCTATTTATATTTTTCAGTGACAACTTATCATCTCATCTTTATCTAAATTATAATATCAATTATGTATGTAGTGGTGATTTTTTTTCAATAATATATACCTTCTAAAGTTCTATTTCATCATGCTCCATGCATACCAACATCAACTCAATAATGCCCTAGGAAATAAAAAACCTAGCAACCCTATACACACGATAATTGCTAATTGGTTTAGGGTTCCCTTTTTGTGTGTGTAGGTAGGCTTTATGCTACCATGTTATAATGGTACTTGCCACATTTCTATTTTAGGGTGACTGTAAGTGCCTCGTGTTATGTTGAACCATAACTGATGTTAGATGCTCATAGGCAGAAAGCTTTTTGATGTTTCTTTGGTTCAGGTTCTAGATTTAATCAAATTTTGGATTGTATGTACTGTATTGATGATGTATGAATTTGTGTTAACCAAATTTTGGGTTCTATGTAGTGTATTTGTTATGTGTGAATTTGTATTTTTTTTTCAAAAGTCATGAACAACATTTTCTATTTTCGAAATATTGTAGTTTATGGATCTTTATTGATGAACTATCCCCTCTCCCCAAAACCCAGAAAAAAAAAGGAGGTTTGAGGGCTTTTTTAGTAGAAAATGTTTCTTATGGTTGAACTGAAAGTAAATACCAGTATAGCTGAAAATTTTCTTAAATCCTTGAGAATATGTTATATTAGTTAAATTGTTTATCCAATAAATTATAGTGATTTAAATGCTTGGGAATTGAGAGGAAGAGGTTTATCAATTGAAGGATATCAACACCAAGAACACCAAGTAAACAATGTACACACATGAACATTATTTATATAAACGTTTGCAATCAAATATTGACTTTAAAAAAAAAAAACTTCTATACTGGTGCAAAAATAAGAATGGGAATCTTTATGGTCTCACTTAATTCATGAACTTATCATACTGTTATTTTATACCTTATTAATATGAGTTGTTTTGTATGAAGTTGAAGTCTATTTATCTTTTTTAGTGACATTTGGTCTCATTTTTTCTAAATTATAATATCAATTACATATGTAGTAATGATGTTTTTTTCTAATAATATTCTAAATAGCATATCATTATAAACCGTGTAGGTGTGTATAGTACGGCATACTAGTAGATGAAAAAATGAAAATAAAATATAAGGAAGAAGGAAAAGACAAAAGAGAAAGTAAAATGAAAAAGGGCAACTGCCAAACACCACAGCCAGGCCGGGCACCTAGACGGGTCAGCAACCAGGCCAAACAGTGGGGGAGAAGCCACTGCAGCAATGGGCTCGATGGGGAAGAGAGAGAGAGTGGTTGGCCCAGCAAGCATAAGTAAATGAGCTTGCCAAGTGGGCTGCTACTGCAACTGGGCATCGACTGCTAGATCCATGAGCATGCTGGGCTTTTCAATATGTGTGTGGAAAGTGGGATAATGGGCTGGACCAAAAGAGTTCCGATTTGGAGTGTCACAGAACCTATTCAAATTGCCCGCCAAGTTTGTAAAAGCCAAGCAACCCCCCTTGAGTGGCAATTGACAACAAACTCTTATATGATATTTAGTTGAATGTAAAATAATACAATCAATTTTGTAATGAAATTATAATTTTCTAATTTGTGGTGGTCATAATTACAAGTTAGTTGTTATTTGTAATATTCTCTTACTACCAAATAAGATAATGAAAATATAATTATAAACTTATCTGCATTACAGGGTATTTTTACATCCATACAACGCCCTATGCTAAACCAAAACTAATTCTCGCTTGTTGTCTCCATACTTGCTTCACAAGAATATTAACCAGCTTGCACGATGGCTATTTGGTTATGCAATTATCTTGTCCTTTTAGATAAATCCCGCTATGATTGTAGGCACGAAAAATTTGTTCGCAAAGATTCACAAGTCAAGCCCAAAAGATTCACAAGTCAAGTCCAAGATGAAACCCAAATGACTTCTAAGTCCAGGCTCAGTCAAAATTCAGGTCAAAGCCCAAACCATGGCTCAAGACGACTACCAAGTCAAGTCGCGACCTAAAATCCGAACGATTTCCAAGTCAAGGCGCGGTCAAAGTCAAAGGGTCAAAGTCAAATGTCAAAACCTACATTGACTCACAAGTCAAGTGTCAAAAAAGACTCTCAAGTCAATGTCCGATCAAAGTTCAAGGTGACTTCCAAGTCAATGCTCGGCTCAAGGTCGGGAAACTCCCAAGTCAAAGTCAAAGTCAAAGTCAAAGACAAACAAACAAAAGTCAAAATAGGTTAGGGTAAAGCCTGATTGAAATGCCCAAAACCTAGGTCAAAGCCCAAAACCCGAGTCAAGGCCTGTCTTGACTTTCAAGGAGGAGGATTTCCTATAAATAGGTCCTTACCCCCTCTTTATTCAAGGTTGGAAAATTCATTTTTGAAAGAGAAAGAATCAGAGGATTTTGTATTCAATAGAGATTGCATCCATTCAAATCAATTGAATCTATAAAAATTCAATCTTTGTAATTTTACGATTATAAATTTGGCACGCTCGGTGGGACATCTCTACCTCTTATCTCTTTCTCTTAAAAAACAAGACTTTCAAGTCACGAGAACATCATCTTCATTAGAGACATGACTACAAAGAACATCGTCGCGCAAGCTTTGAATAAGAAGAACACGGAATCTTTCTCTCTCAAAACCTGTGAAGCGAGCGTTACTTCTAGTAAGCGCACTCATACAATGAAGACCAGGAGCATGGCAAAAGCTGCTCCATCGACCGCTACTAGGAAGACTACGTCGTCCCCATCCAAATTTCAGGGCTCAAAGACGCAACACAAGGCGTCGTTCGGGATGGATGAAATTCAAAAACTTGGCCTTCAATCTCCAATTTGCGAGGTTGAAGACTACTATATTAGTGACTCTTCTGCGCCTTCACCAAAGGGGGTGCGCATGTCAGAGATTGAAGCTTAATCTTCTGACACTGTCATCATGCCAGTCATGATGACAAGAGCTGCTAACCTTGAAGAGCAGCTGGCAAGTATGAAGGCTACCTTGGATAGGCTCTCTAAAGAGAGTGCTGAGAAGGATGCCCAAATCAAGCGCTAGAACGACCAGATTGCTGAACTGACAAAGAGGTTGGAAAAGAAGTTCTCTGAAGCTTCTAACAAGGGTTTGAGTGCTGAAGACTCTGACAAAGAGTCACATCACAGCAAGGAATCTGACAATGATCGCAAAGCTAAGAAGGATTGCTCCTTAAGCTCAATGTCAGTTGAGCATATTCAGAGCTTGATAGTGAACGCAATCAAGGCTCAGCTAGGAGGAGGGTCTCACAAGACCCACTTGTACACAAAGAGGATTGACGCGGTGCGCATGCCCCATGGCTATCAGCCTCCCAAGTTCAACCAGTTTGATGGCAACGGCAACCCCAAATAGCATGTTGTACACTTCATTAAGACGTGCAGCAATGCTGGCACAGAGGGTGACCGCCTGGTGAAACAGTTTGTCCGTACTCTAAAAGGGATTGTGTTTGACTAGTACACAGACTTGGAGCCAGACTCCATTGATAGCTGGTAACAAATGGAGCAGGAGTTCCTAAATCGATTCTACAGCACTCAACGCGTTGTTAGCATGACAGAGCTAACGAACACCAAACAATAGAAAGACGAGCCAATGCTTGATTATATCAATCGCTGGAGATCCCTTAGTCTCGAGTCCAAAGACCGTTTGATAGAAGCTTCAGCTGTTAAAATGTGTGCGCAGGGCATGGAGTGGGATTTACTGTATGTCTTGTAAATGAGCAAGCTAAGGACTTTTCAGGAATTGGCAACGAAGGCTCATGATATGGAGATGACAATTGCAATTCGTTGTGGCAAGTCTTTTTCCTTACCTGACTCTAGAAAGGACAAGGGTGAGTTCAAGAAAAATCCCAAGTCCTCGAGGTCCTCAAACAAGGAATCCATGGCTGCTTCAACTGGGGAACCAGTTCGAATCTTCGGAAAGTCCAAGTATGAAAACAAGAATAGTGAATTCCCCAAGAATGCTAGGAAGAAGCGTCCTACATTGAAGAAATTGCAGGAGAAGAAATACCCATTCCCTGATTCAGACTTATCAGGAATACTCGATGATCTCCTGCAAAATGGGGTTATCGAGCTTCCAGATCCAAAACGCCCTGAAGAAGCTAGAAGAGTTATCGACCCAAAATATTATCGGTATCATAGGGTGCTTAGTCACCCTCTTGAGAAGTGCATAATGCTCAAGGAGCGTGTTATGCAACTTGTCAGGGATGGGAAGACAATATTGGATTTGGACGACATTGCTGAGATAAATCGTATCTCCACTCAGCTAGAATATTCCTCATCGCCTGGGAAGCCAAAGCATACTCAACCTCGTGGTAGAGTAAACACTGGATTGATTTCCTCCCTCGGAGAGAAATTAGTTACAATCCAATTTGGAAGTTTGGAGCCTGTGGTGGTTCCAATTGAATCTAAAGGATCCTTGACAGAGACTGATCCTTTTGTGGATGTCTTTGATAAGGCTGATGTTGATGAAGAGGGATGGGCTCTTGTCACTCGTCGGAGGCCAAGGAAGAAAAGCCAAGCGCAGTTGCTACCTCTTCGCCACAGGAAGAGACAAGGAAGAAAGAAGAGCCCTCGTCACTCAAAAGGAAAGGAGAAGTCCAAGAACGTCAAAGGGCACGAAATTCTGTCTATTGACCTCCTTGAGCAGGAGCCGCTTGTCCCTGTCACACTCCAAGAGTTTTTTCCAACATGCTTCTTTGAGGAAGTCACGATCAACATGACCTCATGTTCTGAACTCGAAGAAGAGGAAGATGAAGGAAGCGACGGACAAGAGGAGTCTCCTCAAGTAGCTGATAAAACCTTAACTGTCTTGAACGCTTTGTCATCTCACATGGGCTGGGGGCAAATCTTTTGTTTGCTTCACGAGATGCGCCAACATGTTGTTGCTGTCTTACAACACCCAGAACTTTACGCTAATAAAATCAAGGATGTGGGAGCATCAACAGAAGACCTTGTTTAGTGAGCCTCTTGCAGTACTGCAGTCACGTTCACTGACGATGATTTGTTGTTGGGATCTAAGCCCCATAATCGTCCTTTGTTTGTGACTGGTTATATTAGGGAACAAAAAGTCAAGCGCATTCTCGTGGATGGAGCGTTAACCGTCAACAACATGCTCAAGTCAGTAATGAACGACTTAGGCATCACAGTGGAAGAACTGTCTAAGAGCTGAACAATGATTCAAGGCTTTAACCTTAAAGGTCAGTGTGCAATTGGCATAATTCGCGTTGAACTAATAATCGGAGATTTGACGACATCTTCCATCTTCCATGTAATTGATGCCAAAACGTCCTATAAGTTATTACTTGATCGACCATGGCTTCATGAGCATGGGATAGTCGCTTCTACTTTACACCAGTACCTCAAGTATTACTGTGATGGGGAGAAGAAAATCAATGGGGATGTCAAGCCATTCACTAAGGTTGAATCTCATTTTGCAGACGCAAGGTTCTTTGCAGAAGGTGTTGCGCCTAAAGAAACCATGCTGTCAACCATTTCTTCCACAGGCAAAGGTGTTGCAAAGAAGGCCCCTCGAGTAACAAAAGACGACGCTCCTAAGCAACAACTCGAGAAAGAAGCAAGCAAGCAAGGTAGCACCACTTCTCATGTTGATCAAGTCGCTAAACAAGTTGCCACTTCAACGGGATCAATACCACCAATTTTAAGGTACATACCTAGGTCTCGCCGCAAGGAGGGCGAATCACCCTTCGGAGAGTGCACGAGCCGTAGCAATGAGACTAAAGCTACTAGGGGTGATGCAGCTAGCATAACTTCTCTAAAAGTGAGTGTAACAGGTTTCAACCCTTAAGACGTGGCAGGCAAAGGTGAGTCGGCCTCCTATTCTGGGGTTTGTCGTCTCTTCTAAGGAAAACGATGACTTGCCAATTATGCGAACTAAAGAAGGATTTGATCTCAATGCCTATAAGCTGATGGAAAAGGCTGGTTACGACTTTCAAAACCGAGCTCCCTTAGGGAAGGTAGTTGAGGTCAAGCCTCATGGACTTAATGAAACTCAGAAAAAGATCCAAGAGCAGGGAGGCTTAGTAAGCATCTTAAAAGTTAGATTGGGTTTCACGCCAACACAGCCAGTTAGAATCTCAGGACGACGAAAGGACAAGAAGGTGGCGACCCAACATATCTCAGCAGAAGAGGTGGATGAGAGTAAAGAGGAAAGTGCTTCACCTAAGCCAAAACCCTCTGTGTTTGATAGGCTGCAATCGCCCACTCCGAGAAAACGTCCATCAGTGTTCACCCAAATGGGGAAAGGGAAAGGCCACAAAATCTCTGTTTTTAACAGAATCAAAGATGTTCCCCAACCAAGGCATTCATTGTTTGCCAGGATAAAAACGGGTGAAGAGCCTTCAAGCTGCGTTTAGCCGCTTGGGAGTGATAAATGAAGTTCAAAGCTCTATCCCTTCTCGTATGAAGCATTTCTCCAGCTTGGACATGAAAACGGATGGTTCATTAAGAGTAAAGAGGCGTACTGTAATTTTCAGAGGTCAACAAAACAACTCTAACTCTAGCAATGAGGTGGAGGAAGAAGAAGTTGTTCCTTCCAATCATATCACAGCCCATGAATATGATGACTCAGACTTAGAGATAGAGCTGGCCAAAACTCCTGAGACCTTCGAAGATGGGGGGCAAGCTATAGTTGATGAGTTAAAAGAGTTGAATCTTGTAACCAATGAAGAGCCTCGTCCTATTTACGCAAGCTCATCACTTACACCCGAGGAGGAAACATAGTACTTGGAACTCCTGTCTGAGTAAAAAGATGTATTTTTCTGGAGCTATAAAGAAATGCCTGGGTTGGATCCAAAGGTAGCAGTCCATCGCTTGTCTATCAAAAGGGGTATTTCACCTAAGAAGCAACCTCAGCGACGTTTTTGCTCGGAGTTGGTACCGGAAATTGAAAAAGAGGTCAACAAACTCATAGAGGCAGGATTCATTCGTGAGGTCAAATACCTAACGTGGATCGCAAACGTCGTGCCCATCAGGAAGAAAAACGGGCAACTTCGTATTTGTGTGGACTTTCGGGATCTCAACGACGCTTGTCCAAAAGATGATTTCTCGTTGCCTGTCACGGAACTCATAATCGATTCAACCACATGGCATGAAGCGCTATCGTTCATGGATTGTATCGCAGGATACAATCAGATTCTGATGGCGCTAGAGGATCAAGAGGCCATAGCTTTCCGTACACCTAAAGGCATTTTTTGCTGTAAGGTGATGCCCTTTGGACTTAAGAATGCAGTAGCAACTTACCAAAGGGCAATGCAAACAATTTTCGACGATATGCTTCACAAAAAAAGTTGAGTGCTACGTCGATGATTTGGTGGTCAAGTCCAAGAAGAGGGCAGACCACTTACAAGATCTTCGTCTAATCTTTGAGCGATTACGGAGATGCCAATTGAAGATGAATCCACTCAAGTGTGTGTTCGACGTCACCTTCGGGAAATTCCTGGGCTTCATCGTTCACCATCGGGGAATTAAGATTGACCAATCAAAGATCAACGTAATTCAAGAGATGCTTGACCCAAAGAATCTCATAGAGTTTCGCGTACTTCAAGGTCGCTTGGCATACATCCGAAGATTTATGTCAAATCTTGTAGGACGTTGCCACCCTTTTAGCCACCTTATGAAAAAGGGAGCACCGTTTGAATGGGACGACTCATGTCGAGCAGCTTTCAAGAAAATAAAGGAATATTTATCTCATCCTCTAGTGTTGAGGGCACCTACCCCTAGCAAGCCTCTTCGACTGTACATTGCAGCTTAGGAAAAATCCTTAGGAGCATTATGTGTACAGGAAAACAAGGAAGGAAAAGAAGTCGCCATGTACTACTTAAGTCGTACATTGGTTGGCGCTGAATTGAAGTACTCCCCCATTGAATAGATGTGCTTGTCGCTCATATTTGCCATCCAGAAACTCAAGCATTACATGCAAGCCTATACGGTACAAGTGGTCTCCAAAGCTGATCCCATCAAGTATATCTTGTCTAGGCCAATCTTAAATGGGCGGTTGGTGAAATGGGTGGTCATCTTAAAACAGTACAATCTAGTCTATGTACCCCAAAGAGCGGTTAAGGGACAGGCTTTGGTAGATTTCTTAGCAGATCATCCCATTCCCGATGATTGGATGCTAAATGATGATTTGCCAGGAGAAGACGTGTTCTACATCGATATTCTCCCTCCTTGGGAAATGTATTTCGATGGTGCGGCTAGGCGTGATGGCGCTAGTGCAGGAGTGGTCTTCGTTTCCCATAAAAAGCACATTCTCCCATATTCATTTGTGTTTACTCAGCTATGCTCTAACAATGTGGTGGAATATCAAGCGCTTAGATTGGGTCTTGAAATGGCCATTGAGATAGGGATCACCGACCTCAACATATATGATGACTCGCAATTAGTCATCAATCAACTACTTGATCAATATGAGGTTAAGAAAGAAGACCTTGTCCCGTATCACAGGCAGGCATTGGGCCTGCTAAATAAGTTGGAGATGGTCAAGTTAGAACATGTGCCAAGGAGTGCCAACAAGATGGTTGACGCACTAGTAAGCCTTGCAGCCACTTTGGCGCTGGGGGCAGAAGAAGGAATGATAATTCCAGTATGTAGCTGCTAGGTCGTTCCGCCTGATGATGAAGACTCAGATGAAGACGTCAACATGATCTATGTTCTAGAAATAGATACAAAAGACTGGCGCCAACCTATAATTGAGTACTTAGAGCACGGAAAACTTCCTAGTGACCCAAGGCATAAAACGGAAATACAACGGAGAGCTTCGAGCTTCCTTTACTACAACGGAACACTCTATCGACGCTATTTTCTTGGCCTTTGGCTACAATGTTTGGACTTGGAAGAGGCAAAACAGGCGATGGCGGAAGCTCATTCAGGCGTATGTGGAGCGCACCAATCAGGGCCTAGGTTACACGCTCGCATTAAAAGGATGAGTTACTACTGGCCCACTATGGTGCAAAATTGCATAGATTATGCAAAGAGGTGTGATGCTTGCTAGTTCCATGCTAACTTTATACATCAACTTCCAGAACCTCTTCACCGAACGGTTGCATCCTAGCCCTTTGAGGCATGGGGCCGTGATGTCGTCGGACCAATCACGCCTAAATCGCTGGCTAGTCACTCCTACATTTTGGCTGCCACTGATTACTTCTCTAAATGGGTGGAAGCAATTCCACTAAGGGAAGTTAAAAAAGAAAATGTGGTCGACTTCATAAGGACGCACATTATTTATTGATATGGTGTGCCGAGGTACATTATCACTGACAATGGTAAGCCCTTCGTCAATAGCCTGTTGACCAATCTATGTGAGAAGTTTAAGTTCGCGCAACATACGTCTTCCATGTACCATGCCCCTGCAAACGGCCTGGCGGAAGCCTTTAATAAAAACACTTTGCAGCTTACTAAAAAAAGTTCTCGCAAATTCTAAAAGATATTGGCACGACAGACTAGGGGAGGTTCTTTGGGCATACCGAACCACATACAAGACGCCGACACAGTCGACTCCCTTTGCTCTAGTGTATGGAGTTGAAGTAGTACTACCATTAGAGCTCCAAATTCCGTCGCTACGCATCGCCATACAAGAAGGTTTGACGGAAGATGAAAATCACAAGCTTCGCTTAGCTGAGCTGGAGGCCCTTGATGACAAGAGAGTTCAAGCACAACAGAAGCTAGAATGTGACCAAGCTCGTCTAACAAGAGTGCTCAACAAAATGGTTTGGCCACGCTCGTTTGAAGTTGGGGATTAGGTGCTTGCGCTGAAAAGGCCAATCATCATAACCCACAAGACAGGAAGTAAATTTGATCTGAAATGGGAAGGACCTTATGTTGTCTACGAGGTGTACTCAAATGGCGCCTATAAGAGAGTAGATGGACAAGGGGTTCGGGTAGGACCTATAAATGGCAAGTTCTTAAAGCGTTACTAACCTTGATATAGGATATTGTAAGGCTCCTAAGTAAGAGCCTAAACTGCTCATTCTTTAAAGTTAAATTCCATTATAACACTCTTGGCCCGCAAGAGTATAAACTGTGAACGGCAAAAAAAGGAAACTCAAACAAAAATTTTTTCGTTGTAATACTCCTGGCCCGCAAAAGTATAAACTATGTACGGCAAAACAAATATATACAAAATTTATTTTGTTGAACTACGTGATGACTTGATCTTATTGGGAATTGCAATGTTTCCATAAGTACGTAGGCGGCTTCGTAAATGAAATATCAAGTTCAGTCAAACATAATAAAAGAGAGACAACAAGGTGGCACTCAAATTTCATATAAAGGAGGACACAAAATCTATTACAAATGTTTGTTACATAAAAAAAAAAGGAATATGACAAGTTGAGCAAAACATCAATCGTTGTCCATCCAAGTGTCGGGATTAAGCGAGGACTCTAGTGCTAGCATGACCCGGTAATGCCTCTCCAACTCCTTGGCATCATCAGGAGAAAAAGTGGGTACCATCTCGGGGTCGACAAGAGCTTTAGATCTCACATTAACTTCCTGCTCAGCAGCCTCCAATAAGGAAGATTGGACTTGGATGTCACCCTTAAGCTAGCGCTCCTCTCCCCGGGCAAGGCAAAGCGCGTCCTCCAAATCAACGATCCTCTGCACCACCCCCTTGAGTTTCTCCGTCACAGCACTGAGATCTACACGCGCAGTGGCAAGGTGTGAGCGCGCAAGATCGACCTGCTCGGTGCACAGCACCTTCTCCTTCGCCATACCATTTGGGTGGCGGCACGAGGAAGCTGCTTTCTTTAATGATAAGAAGGCCGACACGGCGTTCCCATAATCCTCCACCTTCTTCTTCAAAGGGGACGGGTCTCTACAAAGTTGCTTAATTCCTTTGTAGATCATGGGGGCACTTTGAAGTTTTCCCTCTACTTCTTCAAATTTTACATTCTTCAAACTAGTCAAATACTCAGACCCCATCACTCGAATGGCGGTCGTGAAGATACTTCGGGACCCAGGTCCGGGATAGAAAGAAGTAGTAGAGGGAGCAGCTGCACCGGAAAGTTTCCCTTTCGAACCCCCAGGAGTGCCAGCATCAGTGTCAGTAGAGGGTAACCCCCTAGTGGCCCCCTTGAGAGAGTTAGGTCCATCAACTGAGTGATGACTCTGAGTAGCTGATGCGTGCAAGGCCTCTGTTTCCCCAGAAGCTGAACTCCCAACCTCATGAGGGGATGTTTGCTTCCTCACAATGTCAATGCCCTTGCCAATCCCCGGGGTTGCCCTGGGGGTAGAAAATTTAGCAGCACGACTGACATCCTCACGTAACTGCTCATCGATAATGGGTGTCGCCTTCTGTGTTAGGTCAAACTCCCCAATCTGAATAAAAAGAACGAAGAAGGGTAAAACAAGATAAGTATGGAATCATTCTATGCTGATCAAAACCAAAGCAACAAAGCAAAAGAAAATGACAGTAAAGGGCGAAGGAAAGGTGCATACGTCCTCAAGTCATCAAAAAAGTCATCCCCAAGGTTGACTCTGGCAGCTTTGGGGGTTGCGGTCTCACGCCTCTTACGCCCCCCATGTCTGAAGTTCGCCTCAGACCCTGGCTCGCTGTCACTGTCTGGTGCCAGACCTCGCTTTCTTTCAGCAAGGTGAACTCTCGGGGACCCATGAGCGTCATCAGCGGACTCTGGACCCTCAGCATCTAAATCAGCCACGAGATCCTTTCCTTTCTTCCCTTTGACCTTCTTTGATGAGCCATCCTCTGCATCTTTGTCTTGCCTGGACGGGCTTGCTTTCGTAATCTTCTGCAGGACGGAAGCGTTGGAACGAAGGTCACTAATGGTCACCAAATCTTGTAAGCTGAAGAGATGTGCTGACTCAAGGCCAAGCAGCGACAGGGAAGAAAGTCTTGAGACGCAGTCCCCAAGAAGATGAGTCGTTTTCAATACAGAAGGGCATTCTCATATGATACCTCCCGGGTGCAAGGATCCTCGAGGAGTACTCCAGGGATCCCCTGGCAAAAGCCAAATTGCCTACTGAACCTATGCGGGCTATAGGGTTCGACATAGAAGGTCGCGCCCTGACGAATAGGAAGGAAACCATCTCGAAGAGAGATCAGGTAGTCTAACTTATCAAAATCCAAATTTCCATCGTCGATAAAGGTCTCTGATCGGTTCCTCCCCAGCATTAGACAACCCATGTCAGATACTTTGCCCTCATATATAAGCTCGCGAACTTCTCCAAGGTCGCTACGCGTCATATGTGACCCGAAATAGCGCACCATCAAAGGGCCCGGAGGGGGAGGTTGCAAGACATGGTGGGTCTTAAAATAATAGGCGAGCCATCCATGTAGATAGTGCCAGGGGAAGAACGATCGTGAATGGGAAGGTTTTGCAGCCGTAGTAAGCCCATTAAGGCCATGGTAAATGCTGGCTAGCACAAGGGCAGCTAGGCTGAAGATAGTGCCAGACGCAATCAGGCTGGCAGCCGCAAAAGTGCCCGGGCAAATGAGTTTTTCCCCGATTTTCGGAAGCGTAAAAATGCACAGCCAACATGATAGGTACGCTGCAAGATAGGTGTTTTCCCTCCTCTCTTTGGGAACCCCCAAGCTCTTGAAGACTTCTAACTCCTTACGACTCCAGCAAGGATCTTGGGGTTGAATATGACCACTTGGATTTTGCGTCCTTGTAGGAGTCGAGCTACATGGGTGACACCGCATTTGGTGGGTTGTGGATGAGCTTCTTCTTGCACTAGAAATCGATCCAAGCCTTGGCATTGATGTCTTTCTCACAGATAGTCATCCTTTCTAAGCATCTAAAAGCAGGGAACAGAAACTTGCAGAAAGATGGCATAGTCCTCAGGTTTTGCTTGTCTCGGTGCTCAAAGGCCTGGAGGCAGGGAATGGTCTCATCATAGATTTTGTCATTAATTGGGAGTCCACCGAGCTTGTGCAAATCCCATAATGAGATAGACATTTCTTCGAATATCGTGTGAAGAGTGTTGGTGGTAGGACACCAACTCTCACAAAAAGCACGCACAACATGCATGTTGCTGCTGTAATAGTAGAGCAAGGCATACACCGCCTCATATAAAGCGCATCTTCGCAAGCGTGCCTCAAAATAGGCGAACACATGCTCTGTCCATTCCTGGAATAAGGGAATATAGCCGAAGTCGCCATAGAGGAGCATGTTCGGACCCCATCCGGATTGCCCGAATATGATGCGACGCCCAAGCACAGGGAATTCAGTGAGAACGCTGGATTTGTCATGATATGTGCTATGCAGAAAGTACCCAACAGAACCATCTTCTGCTCCCTTTTCCACTCGGATGGAAAATTTGGAAGGAAAGGATGGCGACTCTATAACAGGCGTCTGATTGGCTTTCGGCCTCCTCAAAGAATGGTAGATTCGGAAGCAGCTGCCTGATTGAGGATTGTCGTCTTCCTTATCCACGACGGAAAGAAGAGGCCCGCCGTCACACTGAAACTCCTTAAGATCGATGTACCATTATAAATCTCCTGAGAACAGAAGCAAACATAAAGTTAATTTCTTTTTCAGGAATGAAATCAGTAACCAAAGCGGCGTCTAAACAAGATAAATGCTAAAGAAGGGTGAAACGTGGAGCAGAATCAATCAAAATGTTGGTTGACCACCGCGCTCGGGGCTCCTCACTACTCACACCACTTTCATGTGTATCGGTTCTGTTCGGGGCCCATGGCCGAGCAGTGAACTGTGTTGCAAGTGGTTCTTCAAGTCTTCATACCACTTTCGTGTGTATCGGTTCCGTTTGAGGCCTTCCAAACCGTGTCGCAAGTAGTTCTTCAAGTCTTCATACCACTTTCGTGCGTATCGGTTTCGTTCGAGGCCCGTGGCCAAGAAGCGAACCATGTCGCAAGTGATTCTTCAAGTATTCACACCACTTTCGTGTGTATCGGTTTTGTTCAGGACCCATGGCCAAGCAACGAATTGTGTCGCAAGTGGTTCTTCAAGTCTTCATACCACTTTCGTGCGTATCGATTCCGTTCGAGGCCCATGGCCAAGCAGCGAACCGTGTCGCAAGTGGTTCTTCAAGTCTTCACACCACTTTCGTGTGTATCGGTTCCATTCGAAGCCCATGGCCAAGCAGCGAACCATGTCGCAAGTGGTTCTTCAAGTCTTCACACCACTTTCGTGCGTATCAGTTCTGTTTGAGCCCATGGCCAAGCAACGAACCGTGTTGTAAGTGGTTCTTCAAGTCTTTATACCACTTTCGTGCGTATTGGTTCCGCTCAAGGCCCATTGCCAAGTAGCGAACCGTGTCGCAAGTGGTTCTTCAAGTCTTCATACCATTTTCGTGCGTATCGGCTCTGTTCAAGGCCCATGGCGAAGCGGCGAACCGTGTCGCAAGTGGTTCTTTAAATGACTCTTCAACCTGCACAAGCAACAATACAAGAGCAAACAAAAAGGGGGTCTCGACATTAAAAAAAAGGCACAAAAAAAATGCGACCTTTCAGCATGGATTATCAATAAGAGCACCAACAGCGCATTGGAAGGGCAAGTTAAAAAAAAAAAAAACATCTCAATCGTGATACTCAAGTCATGCCCAAATGCGCACATGCCCAATGAGCCTATCTTTGGTCCCCGGACAAAATCCATCTTAATCCTTTCATTCTAAAAAAAAAAGAGACAGAACACCAAGCAACCAATAACGTTGATTCACAAAAAAAAAATAAATCAAACGGTCATTGGCTTTATCCTGATATAAACATGCAAACACCCAAATTATTCCAGCAAACTCCTATTTCAAGTATGGAGGCAATAGATAGTAATGGGAGAACCTGTATGCAAACAGTGAAGCATTCAACACCTTGGAGCAAGTTGCCAAAGTTCTGTGCAAAACAGAATGCCATTGATAGCCAAGCTCTAACCTTCCACTCTCCCTCACTTTCTCTCTTCCTCAAGAATATTGCCCAGATTATTGCTCACACAATAGCAGGTATTTACATTGCATTAAAAGAAAAAAAAACACAAGAGGGGGAGTTGATGGTGCATATTCCCCTCACCACCGCAAACAGAGTTCGAAGGATTCGGCATATTCAGGCCATGCAAATAGAGCAAGAAAAAGAGTCAAGTCTGGGTTATTTGCAAGACAATGTTAAGAGCTTATTTTTGATCCGAAAATTAAAAAAAAAATTGAATCTTTGGTGTTCTAGCAAACAAGGGTTGCAGCAATGGTGAAAACAAAAGAGCTTAGTCCTTAAAAAAAAACGAAAGGAAAGAGAACAAGGGGAATGAGGAAAGATGGGCACAGTCTGTACCTTTGGTCAAAAGAGGTGCAAAGACGAAGCCTTGGGGCGCTTCCATAGAAAACCAGGAGGACGAAGGGTTGAAAAATGGTGATGCAAGGTCGAGCCTTTTGAGGTGTTCACAGTGAACAGTAGCGGCTAGGCGTCAGATTAGCAAAGCTCACATGGTGGCTGTCGAAGCAAGAGGAAGAGGAAGGGCTGAGTAGTAGAGGCTCTGGTGGCAGCAGCAAATAACGAAGAGGAAGAAGGTGGTGGTGTAGGGCGTTTGCTGTGCTGATCACAGTTAGGAAGAAGAAGGCCTAGCTGGTCACGTGAGCTATGCGTGCTTCCTGCCCTAAGTGAAATGAAACAAAGGCCCAAGGCATTTGCTGTTTCTGTTTGTTTTCAAACAAAATTTGGGCCCAGCCCAATTAAGAAAAGGAAAGGTAAAGAGAGACTGGGGATCACGTGCACGGCATGTGCCGTTTAAATGAAATGTGGTTGGGCTTTGGGCTAGGAAATAAAGGCAGGCCAAGTCCACTAAGAAAAGAGAACAAAAAAAAAGGAAAAAAGAAAGAGAAGAAGAACGACTTGTCTGGGTCGGCCCAAGGGACAAAGAAAAGGAGAAAGGAAGAAGTGAAGGCAAGCTGAGCTGGGCCAGGCCAGGCCAGTGTAGGAAGAAAAAAAAAAAGGGGGCCAGGCCCACATCTAAAAGTCAGAAGAAAGGATGGACTTCATGGTCCAATTTTTGCCCTCTCAATTCTTTGATCAAAAGAAATTATTCGTTCAAACTTTCAAATTTTTTTTTAACAAAGTATGTTGAAATTTTATTCAATCATTTGTTGTGAACAAATGTTGGGTAAAGATTTTAAAGGAAACGGGTCACAGTTGCTTTAAGAAAGAGGGTCGAGACATTAGTCACGCTCAAACAACAAGTGTTGTACGTGACATTGTCTCGAGAGGGCAATTTGTAGGCACGAAAAATTTGTTCGCAAAGACTCACAAGTCAAGTCCAAAAGACTCACAAGTCAAGCCTAAGATGAAACCCAAATGACTTCCAAGTCCAGACTCAGTCAAAATTTAAGTCAAAACTCAAACCGTGGCTCAAGACAACTACCAAGTCAAGTCACGACTTAAAACCCGAACGACGTCCAAGTCAAGGCGCAGTCAAAGTCAAAGCTCAAAACCTACATCGACTCACAAGTCAATCGTAAAAAACGACTCTCAAGTCAATGTCCGATCAAAGTTCGAGGCAACTTCCAAGTCAATGCTCGACTTAAGCTCGAAAGACTCCCAAGTCAAAATCAAAGTCAAAGTCAAAGAAACAAAAGTCAAAATAGTCTAGGGTAAAGCCTGATTGAAAGGCTCAAAACCTAGGTCAAAGCCCAAAACTCAAGTCAAGGTCTGTCTTGACTTTCAAGGGGGAGGATTTCCTATAAATAGGTCCCTACCTCTCTTTATTCAAGATTGGAAAATCCATCCTTGAAAGAGAAAGAATCAAAGGATTTTGTATTCAATAGAGATTCTACCTATTCAAATCAATTGAATCTATAAAAATTCAATCTTTGTAATTTTGCGATTACAATGATATCCTCCATTTTCGTTAGATAATTTCTAATCCATCTATAATTTTAAATGACTTGAATGAGAACTTAGAAAAATGGAAAAAAATAATTCTTAGGGGATAAAACTTGGCTAATGTAATACAATTATAGGAGTTTCATCAAAACTAATTTTGGTTTGATAGGACATTCGGGTTTTTGGGGGGGGGGGGTTGGGAAGGGAAAGATAACATAGCTCTCTCTACATAATTGATAACTCCCTAATTCGACATTGGTTGGCACTCATTTTGTTATCAAAGAAAATAAAAAATTAATGTTGCTTGTTTATTATCATATTAATAACGCCATAGAACAACAAAGCTAAATCCTCTAGGACTAGTCGTTGTTACTTCTGTAAAAGTGATTCCAATTTTATACGCACATCACGCTCAACCTTTAAATATATTCATCAAAGTAGCCACCAAAGAAAAGTTTCGATTCATCAAAGTTAACATGTCATCAACTATATAATATCTTGTCAATTAATTCAGTGACAGATATGATCATATAATTGCGGTATATAATTGTATCTTGTCAATTAATTCAGTGACAGATATGACAATATATAATTGCGGTAGCTATATCTTGTCTAGCTTGTAAGTATAATTGTATACGCAAACGCCAATGGTGATAGTTGCACTCTAGACACAATTAGGAATTCAAAAGTTACTATGTCTATTACATGGAAAACATAAACTAGTTAAAACAAATATTGGAAAGAAAAATAGTTTTGCAAAATGATATATTCTACCAGTTCATTGGTGTTTCAAGCACCAGGTGAGGGCCTCCAAGAAACATTCTCGCTCTTATCCACATCATAATATCTTGTCTTTCTAATGCTAAATTATAATAACCAGATTTCATTTTAGTTCAGATATTCTCACCAAACACTTGACACTTCTAGTCACCTACATATCTATATGACCTGGCCCTTTGTAGAATTAATTTTCTTTTCCCATGGTTTAAAGCTTAGCCTACAACATTTTTTTGTTTGGCTATGCATTAGACCACAATTTGTTAAAGTTTAGACTAAGTCAATACACTAACCAATCAATTTTCAGTGTTCGGTAATTAAGTGTTTTGGATTAACAATTCGAGTAGTGTTTAACGTTTTAAGTAACGTTTCTGAAAAGTTAATAATATTAGCTTTTGGCATTCAAAAATAACGTTTCATTTTTTTTTTAGCTAGTTCCCTTGGAAATTTTATCTTTAGAAATTATCTATATCTTTTAAAGTCAATTTACATTAGACAGCTAATCTAATAGCTAAATTTACCGAACACATTTGCCTCAACCACCCATCTAAATAGATATTCTGTAACAGCTAAATTAGAACCGTTATTCACTATCAAAATGATTATCTACTATCTGAACTGCTATCAACTACCTAAACAATTAATTTTATCTGGCCTAAATTGTAAAACATCTTGTATCTTTCGCTGAAAGTCAACTTAAGCGAGAAGACTTTAAATCCTAATTGCCTAAATAGAATTCACCATATATAAAACTAACTCCAAAATCCTCGACCGCAGTCAATTTAACTTGTTGGTTTGCTCGGTCTCTCACAGGAATCGATTTTGACCCAGCTTGAAACCTTTGTTACTCTTGAGTTTTTTGTTTATTTGTAACAAAGGCGTTTGAACTACAGCTTGCATTATTGGACCCTTAATCTTATAGTATTTATATCCCCACTTGTACGTATTCTTTCAATCTAATATCAGAGCTGACAGGTTGATCTTATGGAAATCTGAGTAAAGTGGCCAAGAGTGGCAGGGACGGCGGCGGTCGATAGGCAAGCTGAGGAAGAGGAGTTTAGAAGGAAATCAAACAAGCAGAAGGTGCATGAGAAGTTGTACAGTTGAAAAAGACTAAGGCAATGTCGCTATTCAAACATAAATGCCACGGAAATGACACAAGAGAAAGGTAGCAAATCTTCTTCATCTTTCTGTTGACAGCTCCTCACTCCTTTATTTCAGATGGGTATGTCTTTGCAATAAGACACTATATTGGCATGTGATATGTTTCGTGATTTCATCAATATCAACTGGCCGTTCAAGTGTCATTTTTCATTTAACACGCACTTCGTTTTCCTATCGGTGTCAATTAAAATCTTCAACAGTAGTATTTATCGAGAATCTGGATTTGGACATAACGTACGTATATCAACCTGTACACATAGTACGAAAAATTATTCAGGTAGTTCTGGTCGTATGTGTTTGGGTTGAGCTATTAACGGACTTTTGTACTATACCAGAATAGCATAATCACATATTAAACCACAAATAATGAACTGTGTAGTTAGGTTGGGGTAACTTAACTTGAAAAAAATGTTGTTGCGATAATATTTATGGATGAAGTTTTGGTCTTTTTGATTTGGTCTAATTTAAATCAAGTTAAATTTGGTATTATGCTTCTTTTTTATGTTGCTGATCGGAACTCAATAATACATGTCAAGTTTGTCCTTTACCGATTAAAGATTGTTGGTTGGCCACGAAAACAACCTAGCTGAACTCCAACGCTACTTCGAGGCTAGCCATGTAACTTTGACATCTCCATTTGTTAGCAATCTAGATCAATCCACTCACCGTACACACGAAACAGGACACGTACATTACTTGTGGCTTTCCGAACATGTAGCTTGTTTTTCATCCCTACGATAGTGATATCTCAATAGCTCAATGGAAAGATATATATAGCAGAAGTCATATGATTGCAATGTGCTAATTTTGTTACGTAGCTAGCCAAGAGTCCCTTGCCCTAGACTTCAGAGTGACAGAGACACCACAAAGAAATGGCAAGGCCAAGTTATGAAATGAACTTGAAAAAGTTTGTCCCATTGGTCCTGTGTCTTAAATTTTGGCTAACTCTACAAATTTGTTCATCTCTCATTGTCTGTCATTATTGGGAACAAAATCTCCCTATTGGGCCCACAACTACACAATAGGCATTTGAGCATCTTTAATTTCTTCCGTCGAAAATTATTTGATTGAAAAATTTGGAATGTTTCTGCCAATTGTTTGCTTCATAAAATATTTATTTATATTTGTTTTCATTTTTCTCTCTCATTTAATCATTCATTTCTTCAATTTCCCATAAAAAGCTACTGTTTTTGGTCTTCGATAGGGAATGTCGGCAGGGGTAGGGCATGATTTAAAAAAAATCAAAGACAGTGTAGATTCGCCAATCATCTCCACATATGATTGATATCCTTACCATAATCTTCTTTGAAGTTTGGAATAGACTTTTTTTTTTTTTGAAAATGAAATTTACACAAATCATGTTCTATATGATGGATAATATATCAATATGACATACAACCAAATAAAACTAAAGTCTTGTTCATTTTAGTCTTATTATATTACTTAATTATTTTTTTTTTACAATTTATAATTAACTCTTATCTCTACTTATCATAATTAATAATTACTCCCTAGTGCTTCTACAATCCTTTAATTTACACTACTTTTTACAGTTATTTAGCATTCCTTATTACTTCGTCCTCTTATAGCGACCCTTTATTATTGAATGTTAAATCTTATTGCTTCTAACTACTTATTAATAGTTTATACTGCTAAAACAACATCTAAGATATCAATTTTTAGATATATTATCAAGAGAATTAAATAAAATTCACAAATAACTCATAATGACGAAAAGCATTCTTAATAAAAAAACATGAGTATATCTAATTTGTCCAGAAATGTGTCATTTATCTATTAGGACAATTATTAATTATTTTTAGTTTAATTGTTAATATATATTCAGAATAATTGTCTCAAAGTCCATGTTTTCTAGTTGCCAACTCATACTTAAATAAATAAAGTTTAGGAGAGCACTTCTTGGTGATGCGACTGACGTTGCCTTCCCAAGTCATGTCGTGCCAACTAGAACACCATTATTTAGAACTAATGAGAGGCGTTTCTCAAGCTATAGAATAAGTTTCATAGAATTATGATTTCATAAAATGATGTGCAGATGAACAATATGCAACAATTTTACAGCAAATCTCTAAATTTTAAAATTTTTATTTAATTTTACTCTTTTTTTTCCACCTTTCTTAATGATTGGATGTCACAAAAGCCATAAAGATTATATGACGTATATTTTTTATTCTGCCTACTATACCCTTTTTTTAGTTTAAATTCACTTATTGCTAAACCTTACATTTCACTTTACAAACCCTTATACATAGTGGCTAAAATGTCATATACATTAATAAAGATACCAAATATCTTTTATCATTGTTAATATAAACTACAATTACATGAAAGATAAAATTTTGGTCTCCATTAAGTGAGCATACCTTAAAATTTTAAGATCAACGTAAGATACATATAAACCTTATCTATGTATATTGAGCTGGTAATCTTATAATAATAAAACTATAAGCAGCACCACCTGTTAATACACAACGATGACTTAACTTAATGGGCGGCATATTAATTACTAACAACGCAAATCAACATAGTTTAACATGTTCAAAAACTCTTTCGCCCCCGGTACTATCTATAGACAGATAGAGAGGAGGAAGGATCGAGGTGGAATAAGGTACAACAATATTTCTCTAGCTAGTTTAATGAAATCCCTATTTTTCTTTTAGTTATTTTCTTTCAATTTTGTATCCATGGGCATTAATTAGTGTTTTGTTTCAGATCATTCATGACAAAGCAAGAAAGGTGTCCAACCTCTATTGTTCCTTCACGTCTTATTGTTGCTATTGGCTGAATTTGACTATAGAGGTTGAAGTAGAAATGAGTGATTATAGTGATCAAGATGTTGTGGGTCACTACTTGTAAGTGTTCGGTAAAGTAATAGATGATATAGTGGTTAGAAGTTTATGTAGTATTTGGCAAAAGCAACTCAAAGTAGCTTTTAAGAACATCAATTGAGTGATTGCATTGCAAACTAGAAAATTCTTCCTTTTCTTTACTAAAAATTTTGATTTATTGTGTCCTTTTTCGTCATTTTATATAAATCTGTTACCTCAACAATTACATTTATCAAACACACTTATTTTGAACGACTAGTTGAATAACTAACCACTAAACATTAGTAAGAGTAAAACTGTTAACAACAAATAAAATGACTAACTGTTAATAAAATAACTAATTTTACCGAACACATCCATAATCATTAATGTTGCTATCCAAGAGATTGGAAGAGTCCAGTTCCCCAAAATAGTGCTTTATGAGAGATACCTTTCTCTTTGGGCTGTTGTTGAGAATATTTTAGATGCTCTAATAATTTAATACCATAATTTCCCACTATCAATCTTTGGGGGGGGGGGGGGTTGAGATGTATGATCAAGTTGTTAAGTGACTAAAAAAATGTGGCCAATTAAGTTTTGATTAATTCTCAGCTGGTTCATTTTTTCGTTTTTTGGTCTTATATCATCTATTTTATTATATTCAAACTACTGTTAGTTTACTAAAAGGTATAGCTATGCCATAACAAATCTTCTTCATTCACAATATTTGAATCTAAAATATTACTTTAAGATGAACAAGTGTCAACCAGTGTGAACCAACTTGTGTGGGTAATCTCAGCTGGTTCTTTTCCCAACGCCATTTGCTACTTTCGCACTTATTCTCTATATATAATTCTGCTTTCTATTTTATTGGGGGAGGGGAATTGGGGCAGTTTCTATGTGTATAATATATTCACCCCATGACTGGAAAGTATTCCTAGCATCACATTCTTCGATTCTTTAAAAACTTGTAAGGATGACTTTCAGTTTTTCCTACGTAATATTTGAGTCAAATAAATCATGGTTTCATAAAACCGTTATGATTTTTTTTATAACTAGCATTTAAGGCGCACCAATTTAATTACCTGTTAAAATAGGTATGGTAACTGAATAAAAATACCCTATCTAATAAAACACCTTTCAAAAAATGATACTGCTAGGAATAACCATGCAAGCATCTAGAAATATAAAATTTCAAAAGTCCACATATTATTAACCCTTTAGTACACAACACTCGAAATTATTTATATATATATATATATATATATATATATATATATATATATATATATATATGTATGTATGTATATATATATATATGTATGTATGTATGTATGTATGTATATAATCACTTATAGACTTGTAAGATCCTATGTGAGTAAATATGATATTAAAAGTGAATTGCCCACCTATATATTATAAATAAATAGCTTTATGAACGACTGTTGTTGTAACTTATATTCAACATTTACAATTAATGATTTAGGCTTCGTTCTCTTTAATTTTTTTAAAAATAAGTTGTTCAATTCAATTCAACGCAACAAACTAAGATCAATTTTGTTAAGTTCTGCAAAATTCGATCAGTTGAAAAGAATAGAGCCTTAGTTGAACAAGTCTTGTAGAGATTATAATTTTTGATATCATGAGCATTAGTAATGGTTAAGATATCTTTCATTTAATGATTATGAACCATGAGAGAAAGCTTGACATAAACTTGCAAAAGAACTCAAAGAGATTGAAGAATAAAAAAATCCACAAGAAGAACCAAGGGTGAAAAACCCACAATAGTAGCAACTTGATGATGAAGAACTTGTAAAATAAAAAGTAGCTTGAATAAATCAACCCACCAATGAATCCTATAAAGCCAATGCACCAAAGATTGAAATAAGGGGTAGATTCATGATCACCATTTGCATGAGAGATAAAGAAAACGGGACTTTTGATGAAAGAGATATATAACTGGCAACAAGCTCATTCATTCAGAATTCCAAATCTGAAAATTCTATGAACGATCAAGCCAATATATACTTGGGGTGCTCCTCCTCTCTAAGTTTAGAAACAATCAATAAAATTATAAGGAAATACAACAACTGAAATTCTAACTAGTTGTACAACCAAAACAAAGAAAAGGACTACTTGCTAGATTGCAATGTTGAAGTTTTTTTGGCACATATCCTTACTTGGGGACATCCTATACCATCCCAAATGGAATAATTTGGAGGTCATCTTCAAGTGGGGAGTTTTATGGGAACGTCCAGTAACTACCATAAAATATTACTTCCAAATCACCCACTTGATGCCCTATAAAACTCATTATTAAAAATATCGTGCTAAATCATATCTGCCTGTTAAATCATATCTGCATTGGTCCTAACTCAATTTTAGCTTCATAATTCGCTCGATACTTGAAATCTAAAGGGTGAATCACAGCTTGATCGAAAATGGCCTTCGGGGCTATCCATCAATGTAAAGTTTGCAATTTTTGAAGCCCATTTACCCATTCAAAACTGAGCTAGAAATTAGAGAAAATTTCTACCTAGAATTTAGAAAAGTGAAAATGAAGGGGCCATGATGGAAATTAGTTAAGCTTCTTACTTAAGCCCATCTCTAATAGTCAATATTAATGAAATGGAGTAACTTAAACCTGGTGGCTTGTTCCGCATAGATTCTGGCATGTTTCTTTTTTCTTGTTTCTCTTTGTTTTGCAAATAAGTCAAATAATGGTGTAATTACAAACGCAAGAAGGGAGGGAATGTAATTATCTTGTCTAAATTCAGATTTCTCTCATGGGTCCTTTTATTCAACTATAAGTGCTACCGAGGGGTTAATTCAAATTGTATGCGTGGCTCTTTTTGACAATTTAAGTTGCGGTATTACAAATTAGCATTTCATCTGTCTTTAGGAATATAAGAGTTAGTTTTAATGTTGTGCACCTCATCTACCAAAGAGTTGTTGGCCACTTGGCCTGTGTGGTCAGCAGCACATTTGTCGCCTCCCCTTCCCCGGTTTGATCCTGGGGGTGCAAATTCTGCTTTGTGCAAGAATTTTTTGGTGGGCTTATGTTCCTGGGCTTTATGCTCGGGTTTTAGCATCCCCGCTCTAACCTATTTCGGCCCACTAAGGATTTTAAGATAGGCCCACTTACTCAAAAAAATATTGTGCAACTCATCCTCAACTGTCATTAACTATTAGAAGTTAATTTAGGGGGTTCGATGCTTTTTTTTTTAGTAATGTTTTAAATTCCAATTAAATAGAGCATCAAAGATCAAAAAGCACCTTAAACTACAAATGGTTCCAATTGAAATACACTCTACTATATGAAAGGAATGATTTGTCTTGTGAGTGAAAGAAACATTGTGAAACAACGATGTTTCAATGTAAGAATTGCCATATATGCAATTTTATGGACATAATTACAAGTAGAAGTTTTCTGATTTTTTTTATAACCACTGTGTGTGGGTATTCCAAATCTTATCAAAATCTCAAATAGCAAGAAAATCTTTCTTCAATATCTCCATAAAAAAAGGCTTTGTGCAACATTGACATTTCAATTTGTCATATCTCTGTTTAATTTCATCACTTATCTTTCTCACCAAACAATTATTGAGCGTACAGTTCCAAAATACTCGACTTGCTTGCAATGCAACTAATGAGTCCACAAATGTGACTCGTAAAGGCATAAATAATTAGTTCAAAAATAGTAAAAACGATTATGACTTGTCACAGGTCATCTCCATTTTATACCTATTAAAAATTTCTATGTCGTTAATTGACGAAATTAACTCTCAATGAATGAACAATTAGCACAAACAGGGATTATGAATATGACCCAAACTAGATACCTTTGTCCCCATCCATTCCAAGTGGGAGTGTCACCTCCCTAGGGTTATGAAGTGTGTAGTTGCTCCCAACAAGAACCTAAGAGAAAGCCTAATTGTGGCAGGGGAAGAGGAATCATGTAAGCTAGGGTTCAAAAGAGGGCCCAACCCAAGGACCATCAACATCTACAAAATGGAGAGAGAAAAGGATATTCACCAATCATGCCAATCAAAAATCTTAGAGATGTGATGTGCGGTTCGGATGTTCCCACGTCACGAGCTTCTTTGGGCTTCCCACGCTGAGATAACAAGTTTGTGATTAGTCAGATGTGGGCCCAATGGACCAATTTGGACAAGCTCCGTCAGAACAAATTTCTCAGGGTTTGCTCCCCCCCCCCCGGCCCAAATAACTTTTGATTTTCCTTTTCTTTTTTGCGCACGAACAAATACTAGTTTTTTTTTTTTTTGGTCTGTGAGAAACAAATACTAGTTGTGGTCCAAAACAGTGTTATTTTAGACCGAAAATAAATTAATAAATAAATAAATAAGAAGAAGACCTCCAAGTAACTACCTCTATTTGTTAAGATATAGTACTTTCCTCTGTTAAGTTGTACTTATGTTTATATAGTTACGGTCACCTGATTTATTAGTATCTCTTAGTTCTTTCCCTGCTGCATATCCTTAGTTTTTTCCATTAAATATTTTCATAAAATCTTTCTTCTATAAAATGTTTTTACAAAATCTTATTTTGTGGGTCTTTTGGAATCAGTCTCTCTATGGGTAGCAGTGTCGATAGAGTTGAGGTTGTCTACATCTGGATCTCTCCACACCCCACGAAACCAATACCCACACTGAAAGGTTGTGGTGTTGAAAGAAAAGGAGGACAGTGAACGTCAACAAGGAATTTCATCATTCAAGCAACTGAAGATAGTCCAAAAAAGAAAAAGAAGAAAATGGTTTGATTATGAAGATTAAGCACATGGATAAGTTGATAACAACGATGGTTAATGGGCATTGTATACTAATGCAGTTCTTAGGTTCGTAGGATAGACAATATCGATTTATCGCTTTATAATGTTGTTATCGCATAGAAATAAAGCACTGAGATATATACATAATTTGTTGATTAAAATTCTTATAAGAAATAAAATAAAATAATCTTTTGCTATATTTATACAAGTATGCCTTGCTTCATGCATGCCACTCTTAATTTAGGCCCTGTTTGGTAAACAGCTGTTAGCTGTTTGTATTAGCTGTTAGCTGTTAGCTGTTTGAATTAGCTGTTTATATTAGCTGTTTGAATTAGCTGTTTTTAGAAAAAGTGTTTGGTAAAAATTAGCTGTTTCTAAACAATATGTTGGTAAAATCTCATTTATGCCCTTATTTATAAATTAGTTTTTAATGGGATGTGTGTAATTTTTCCAAACTTATGGATAATTATGTCATTTCCACAAAAAGCTCTTCTCAAAAGGCTAATGAGAATAGCTTTTTCAAAAAGAGCTTTTTGAAGCCAAACAGCTGTTGCAAACAGCTCTTTACCAAACACCCTTTAGCTGTTTGACTTGGTCAAAACAGCCAAAATCCTCTCAAACAGCTATTTTTTCTCAAAAAGCTGTTGTTACCAAACACCCCCTTAGTGCTTCTAAAGGAAGGCTCTAGGAAATTCAATTGCTTCATCATGACATTATTGGGAAGTTAGCTTGTTGATACATTAATCCAAAAAGCAAGCCTCTTCTGTCTTCTCTCTCTTCAATTTAATTATATCAAATCAAAATTCATCATTAATTTTGATGACGGAATAAAATGAGATCAACATTTTCTGTACTTCAATGAATTATTGGAAATTAATTGAATCATTAATGCTTTAAATCAGATTGTGATACGGCAGGGACGGCCCTAAAAGTCACAATTACAATTAATTATGACAACATTCTAACACTCTTCACAACTACAATTAATTAAGACAATATTCATTTTAAATTTTTAGGTGCATATTTATGATTGTTGTTAAATTTAAACTAAGAAAAATTATTTGCTAGTAGTTTATGGGGGTGTTTGGTAGCTACAACTTTTTGAGAAAAAAATAACTGTTTGAGAGAATTTTGGCTATTTTGACCAAGTCAAACAGCTAAAGGATATTTGGTAAAGAGCTCTTTGCAATAGCTGTTTGGTTCCAAAAAACTCTTTTTGGAAAAACTATTTTCATTAGCCTTTTGAGAATAGCTTTTTGTAGAAATGACATAATTATCCATAAGTTTGAAAAAATTACACACATCTCATTAAAAACTAATTCATAAATAAGGGCATAAATGAAATTTTACCAACATATTTTTTAGAAACAACTAATTTTTATCAAACACTTTTTCTAAAAACAGCTAATTCAAACAGCTAACATAAACAGCTAATTCAAACAGCTAACAGCTAACAGCTAATAGCTAACAGTTGTTTACCAAACAGGGCCTATATATCTTTTTAATGAATTTTCTCTCCATTTTGAAAGATTTAAGTTATTTATTTCCTCACCTTTATGGCTTATTTGGTTCCATGTAATCAAAGTAGCAATGCAATCAAAATGGTAGTGATGATTCTATTATCATTTTTTGTTACAATTAAAGGATGTAATCAAATTGCATTGTAATCATATTTGCCTTAATCTATGCAAATACAATTACTTAACTTTTCTTAAACTATTATGGTTACATATATTTGAATCAAAATCTACCCAACCATAAACTACTATATTTAGGGACTTCCTCTCTCTTCTTTCCATTGTCTCTCATTTGCTTCTCATCTCTTAGTACACCACAACGTTTTTAAAGTTTGGAGCTCCCCTCACTTCCCTTCTCTATCATCTCCATATTAGATAAAGTTTAACCTAGGCCATGATCATATTATTCTAACTGTATTTTTGTATGCTCTATACATCATCATCCTCTTCTCTATATACTTGCTAAATTTGAGCAACATTTCATTATTGTTCATTAGAGGAAATGGAGTATAGTCAGTTTCATGTAAAACATCATAATCATGATAATAATATATTGAAAGATAATCATCAAGATTGTAAATAATTAAAGTAAGCAAAGTAAAATGTGAATTGAATTGCGAGTACTTTATGCTACACGTAAAATGAAGTGTTATTTGTAAATGAATTCATTCCATAATAATTGTAAAAATTTTGTAACCAAATATTGTAATGTAATTATTATCGCATTCCATTACATTGAAAATTACATTGGATAGTTGATTTTATTGCATACTGATTGCATTACTTCCAACTAAACATCACATTAGTGTGTGTCATGGGTCATTACCTTAGAGCAACCGACCTCACGATTGGATGCTATTATATTAGCTTTGCTCATTTTAATTAAGAAATGAATCACCAATGTAAGTTCATGTAGTTTACAATGATGATCTTCCTATTATCTATTGTATCAAATACTTTAATCTTCATTAATATTTTTCTAACTAATTCTTCATTAAAAAAATTAAATCTTACAAGTTAATTACGTTATTAATTCTTTATCAACATTAAATAACTTTTTGGACTACCATGATTTTTGAATTATTGCAAAGAAATCAAAGTATTACAATTGTCACTAACAAAATTTTTAATTGCAGTATATTTAATACATTAGAAATTTTTTTCTTGATAGTTTATCATAACTTACATTTCTTAATAACCACTTAAGCTTATAAATTTACTAATTATTTTACAAAAATCTTAAAAAATTTTGTATGATGTGAATGATTTATTGTAATTTTTATAAACAATTACTACACTTAAAAACTTGTCAGAGTTTCTGTACATCGCATGGGTGAAAAAATACTAATTATTTATTATTTTAAACCACCATTTGTGTGACCATACCACAATCATCAATCCAACAACATGCCAGAATTCCAAATCCAGCCCATAAATCCCTTGTTTATAAATAATTATTGCCTTCTTCTTCTTAAAAAAAAATTTATTGTTACCTTTTCCATAAAAAAAAATTTATTGCCTGATTATATGTAACTGTCTAATCATCAGACACTATGATTGTTATGATTTTTTTTTTTTGGGATGGATTGATTGTAATGATTTTAATCGGCTTCCACATGTGACCATTAATAATGCAAACAGCCAAACACTAGTAATCAACCCCCCTCCCCAACCCCCCAAAAAGAAACAAAATAAAAAAAATAAAAAACTTTAAAAAACGCACCATGGGTCCTAATTAAAGGAGTACTTCAATCAAAAAACGTTGTGGATTCAGTAATGAAATCGTTCATCAATAATTTGTTAATTACTAGAGAAATTAGAAGAAATGAGACCAAGAAAATTTGTGCAATATAAGCTCCTAGTAAATTTATAAAGCATTTTTCATAAAGATGTTAGTATTAAACCTATAAAGCTTCACTTAAACTCGAATATAAACAAATAAATATCCCTTATTCATAAAATATAGTCAATACATTGTATTTAATCAAGATCTACTGTTGTAACTAATGACACCTTGACAATTTTTAATTGGAGATCTCATGCTTATTTTTGGACCCGCGTGTATTTTTTTCAAACAAAAAGTAAAAAATGCAATTTAACTAGCTTTTTAAAAAGATTTTTTTTTAAATTATCCTCGTAGAAAATACGGAGAAGGTTTCTATGAGAGACTTCTGTGTGTGAAATGTAAAGATAATCCACACTTTGCGAACCAATCGGTTGCACTATTTCATTCATTAAAAATATGTGCCATAATAATAATGCCATGATTGAAAGTAAGTGCGTACATATTGTAGAAGAACTTAAACCTCCTACGGTGCATGAATATAACCTTGAACTGCGTGGATGAGTATTTTATTGTCTCCTTCTTTGTGGCATCAATAAAATATTAAAACCTACTTGCACTATGACTTTGATCCCATTTCTCATAACCGTTACTTCAACTATCAAAATTGATGCAATTAACTCCTAGGTTGAATGTTGACACTTGCTTCCTTTTCAGTTGCATTCTATGAACCCTCTTGTTCCTCCATGTAATGTTTTGGATCCCTCAAAGTTGAGGTTATGAACCCTCCTTGTGATTTTCCACACACTAACCTGGCGAGTTTTCTAATGGCTGAAAGGGGCCAATGCGTTTCATATCATATGGTAAAATGTATAGATTGGGTAAACCGAGATTATTTTTATTCATTTTCTAAACCACACCTGCAAACACTGTAATTGAATTGTCTACTCTCTTTGCATGCGTTGTCATACGCCCCTTTAATAGGAAGATAGATTAAAAATATCGAAAACATGTTTTTGATAGTTGTCTTGTTAATCCACTATGTGCAGGAACTTTGAACCAAAACTTCATCGAAAATTTATCTGCGTCCATTTGCAGAGGCATATGAATATATGATAAATGTCATACTTTATGATTTGATCAAGTTGTTCCTTCACGTGAATTGGCCCCCCCCCCCCCCCTTACAGTGCATTTTATTGATGAAATCAAAGGAGTGTTTGGTAGGGGGAAAAATCATTTTCCATGAAAAATATTTTTCGAGGAAAAATGATTTTCCACGTATATTTTCAGTTGTTTGGTAGAATGAAAAATCATTTTCTTTCCACTTCATTTTTTGCTATTTGATAGAATGAACCCTCCGCCCTCACTTCGTTTCTTTTTACCATCAACCCCCTCCCTTGCTCACTGCTCTGACCCGACCCAACCAACGAATTCTGTTTCTCTCTCCGCTTCAAAATCAAACCCAAAACATCAGTAAGAAATATACTCGGTTACAAACCCAGAAAAAGAGAGAATCAAGATCAATGTGTCTCAATTTTTTCACTATTTCCAATTATTACCCAGTTGACTTTGAGTGATATTAAACCCAGATTAAAGAAAATGGTGAACAGGAAGATGATGGGTGTCTCATATTGCGAAATTCTTCAAAAGGGCAATAGTAACAAGGCCAGAGAACTCAAGAAATAATTGCAAAGATTGACGATGGAGATCATTGATGACAATGATGAACATGAAGAAGATGGGAAGAATGAGAGACAAAATGAGAGCAAAAATAGAGTGATTTTGGACACAATTAAAAGAAAATCGAACTCGAGACAAAATTGGACAATGAAAATCGAGTCTAGAAAATCATTTTCCCCACTTTTTCAAGAGAAAACAATTTCCTTCAAATGTAATAAAATGATTTTCCCCCTCCTTGTTTTACCAAATGGTGTAAAATGGGAAAATCATTTTCCGGAAAAATGATTTTCCCCTTACCAAACACACCCTTAGATTGAAAATTAAAAGAATACACCGAACATACATCCGAAGCCCCAAGCAAAAGGGGAAAAATAAACAATTGGAATACACACACACACACACACACACACACACACACACACACACAGAGACACACAAACATACACACACGCGCACGCGCACAAGCACACACACACACACACACATATATGTATGTATATGTATGTATGTAT
>JACYFF010031955.1:101446717-101546381 GCA_017589665.1 Selenicereus undatus
TATGTATGTATGTATATATATATATATATATATATACATACATACATACATATATACATATATATATATGTATGTATGTATGTATGTATGATTAGTATGTACATGTAAAGAAAAGTGGAGTAATTAGTATTTTAGGAATTTCTTGGGTTGCTGAGGATGATGTGGGATGAGAGTGGGCTTAAGTGATGGCGTGTACGGAATGTTTGTTGGACTTCTCCTCGGACTTCGAACATGCAAAAAGGGCACCCGAGGGTTGTGATCCAGGGAATGCCTCTTCAACAGTCAAGTTAATGACTGATCCAAATAAGAGACAAAACAGTAAAGAGAGAGAACTTATGATGAATGAGAGAATGTGCTAGAAAGTGACCGCTTTTTCCGAGGTAGGGAAGGGGTATTTATAGTGCCTATAGCGAGAAGTAAAATAGTAATTTCACACTGAAGGTTTCCCTAATGGCCGCTGGACTGGATGTTTCGTTGGGCCTCTGGTTGGGAGACCCAAGGACCCCCTAAGGACCAGATGTAACCGGCTGGGCCTAGCCCACAGTTACACACGTGGGGTCCACCCGAGAAACCATATTTTTCGGATCAATTGGAATAAACAAAACTCATTTAAGGATATAGTAAAAGGATATATGCAAGTTCAGAAAGAAAAATGCATTTTAAATTATGGAAGGAATTGATTGAAAATGGAAAAAATTAACGGTCTTCAATAGTTGCAAAAAATGAAATATATTAAATTTATGCAAAGATCTTAAGAAAAAAAAAAGAAAAAACAAAAGAAATGAACTAAACTTTGTTTGTTTTATATTATTCACCTATACAGAGCAGCCTAATAATTTATATGCATTCCAATCATAATTTGAAAATAGTGTTGAAAAATTTGTTGAAAGGACTATAATATGGATGCATGAAATAAGTCAAATCCTTGATTTAATGAAAATAAATGAAAGACGAACAATAAAATTTAGACAACTTAATGTATAATTTATTAAAATGCTATAGAAAAAGAGTTAAAAAAAATGTTCTCAAACAACAAACAAATCCTATATATGCTAAAATATGTTATGGTTTTCCCGTTCTTGATTTAAAGGCAAAACTACATAAATAAATTTTCACTATATGTTGACAATGGTGAATTTCTAGAGACAGAATTGAGCCAGAAAGGAATGTATGAGAGACAAGAACATCTCTCTCTTGATCTTATTGAAAGAAATCATTAACCATGAATGAATTTATTGTAAATACAATGCTATGCTATATATACAAGTATCTTGCTCATAACCGAAAAGGGGTTAAGGCTGGAGTTAGTTGTAACAGACCAAAACAGCAAGCTAACAGAATGCTAACTGTCTAACTATCTAACTAACTAGCTACCTCCAACACCCCCCTCAAGTTGGAGGGTGTACACGAGGAAACCCCCAACTTGCCAAGAAGGTAGTCGTGCTGTAAACTAGGAAGGGATTTGGTGAATAAATAAGCTAGTTGCTCAGTGGTTTTGGTGTGAGATAGAGAAATCAAACCTTCATGGAGTTTCTCCCTCACAAAGTGGCAGTCCAATTCGATGTGTTTAGTACGTTCATGGAAAACAGAGTTTTTGGCAATGTAAATGGCTGCCAAGCTATCACATTTGATAGTTATAGGTAAAATGGAAGGGACTTATAATTCAGAAAGAAGTCTGGTGAGCCAAACCAGTTTAGCAGTAATAGCTCTCATGGATCTGTACTCGGCCTCAACAGAAGATAAGGCCATAGTAGGTTGTTTCTTCGATTTCCAAGAGATAGGACTTCCTCCTAACATAATAAAATAGCCACTAACATATTTCCTTGTGCATGGAAATTGAGCCCAATCAGAATCACAATATGCTTGAAGGCTATAGTCTAACTTATCATTGAAAATCAACCCTTGAGAAGGATTTTGCTTGATGTATCTGAGAGTATGCAAGGTAGCAGTCATGTTGGATTTTGTGGGAGCCTGGAGAAATTGGCTAAGGCATTGTACTGAGAAAGCAATATCTGGTCTGGTATTGGTAAGGTAATTGAGCTTGCCTACTAATTTTCTGTAGGTAGTGGCATCAAATAGAGGATCTTCAAGTGCTGTAGTTTTGGAGAGAGGACACAAGGGACAGGTTGTGGAAGAAATGGTGTCACACTTGAATTCTTTCAATCCATTAGAAACTTTAGCAATCTCCATGCCCAGAAAGTAGTTGAGTTCCCCCAAATCTTTGATCTTGAACTTATCATATAAGAAACCTTTTAAGCCTATGATTTCTTCAGGATTATTGCCTGTAACAACAATATCATCTACATAGACAGCAAGGAGAACAATGGACTGTCCTTGTTGTTTTGAAAAAAGAGAATAATCATTTTTGGAATGTTAAAAACCAAGGCTCCTCAAAGTTTATGAAATTTTGGCATACCACTGTCTTAAGGCTTATTTAAGCCTATACAGTGATTTTTTCAGTTTGCAAACTGCAGAAGGGGAAGGAACATCAGGCCCTGGAGGAGGTTTCATGAATATATCTTCATCTATATCACCGTGGAGAAATGCATTATTAACATCTAGCTGGTAGATTGGCCATTCCTTCTTTACTGTAGCAATAAGCAGGCATCTGATGGTGGTCATCTTTACCACAGGGGAGAAAGTTTCATTATAATCAATTCCCTCCTTTTGTGTGAATCCCTGAATTACCAGCCTAGCTTTGCATCCTTCAAGGCTCCCATATGCCTTGTATTTAATTTTGTAAACCCATTTACAGCTTATAGGTTTCTTGCCAGGTGGCAAAGCAACTATATCCCAAGTATAATTTGCTTACAAGGCATCAAATTCCTTCTTCATGGCTTCTTGCTATTCAGGCTTTGTGGTTGCTTCCTCATAATAAGAAGGTTCGCTGTACATATCCAAATTCTGAAGTAAATGAGAAGCAGAACGAGAAATAGTACTGTCATGAATGGTTGTAAGATTACAGCAGATGGAAGTGATGGTATTAGAACAGTATGAATGTTCAAATCCATTCTGTTGTGAGGTAGCATTGTTACACACATAATCTGACAAATATGAAGGGTTCTTATGCCCTTGAGTTGACCTTCTTATCTGAATAGGGGATGAATAAGGATGTCCTGGTGATGTGGATGTCTGAGAGTGAGGTTGAAAATAAGACTGAAGATTATGTGGAGAAGTTGTGTCTAAAATAGAAGCATTCTGAACCTCATTCTGATAGTCTTCAGAGAGATGAGTATCAACATTTTGGTAATGGGGGAACACCTGTGACTTTGTGGAAGACTGCAAGAGATGGTAAGGCATAACATGTTCATGGAAATAACATCCCTTGATGTGAAAACTTTATGTGTCTTAAGATTAAGCAATTTATAAGCCTTTTGGCCAAAAGGATACCCCAGGAAAATACATGGTACTGCCCTAGCCTGAAATTTATCCCTCCTAGCCTTCAAAGTGGAAGCATAATAGAGACTATCAAAGACCTTTAAGTGACTAAAATTGGGTGCTTGTCTAAACAGCAAATGGTAAGGACTCAACCCCTTAAGTACCTTCGAAGGGAATCTGTTAATGAGGAATGTAGCTGTCAACACACATTCTCCCCAATATTTCATAGGTAAACTTGAATGAAATAGTAGAGCCCTAGAAGTTTGCAGGAGGTGTATATGCTTTCTTTCAACAATGCCATTCTGTTGTGGAGTTCCCACACAGCTAGTTTGATGCATGTTCCCTTTGGACAAAAAGTAAGCAGCAGTGTCTTTACTCATCCCCAATTCAAGGGAATTATCTGACCTAATGGTCTTAATTCTGGCATTAAACTGAGTATAAGCCATTTCTACAAAAGCCTTGATCAAATGTATTGCATTGCTTTTTGTTGCCAAAAGATGTGTCCATGTGGTTCTACTATAGTCATCCACTATAGTGAGAAAGTATTTGTAACCATTATAAGTCTGAACCTATATGGTCCCCATAGGTCAATATGCATAAGCTCAAAACTATGAGTAGAATGAATTAGACTATGAGGGAAGGGGAGCCTATGCTGTCTTGCCTTGGAACAAATCAGGCACCAATTTATTGAATCATGAGAACTATAATGAGATAACAAGCCTAGTTTTTGTAATTTTGTAAAAGATATATTACCAAGCCTAGCATGCCAAATGTCTTCAATGGTCATGCTGGCATTACAAGTAGAGTTATGACTGACTTATCAGATACTCTGTGTGTTGAGCTTGTCTAAAGAACTTGAGGATGTTGGTAGACTTGAATGCAGCAGATACAAACCAGCATAGTGCTCACCAAGAACCTGAGGCCTCCTCATTGAAGGGGCCTGCATAATACAATATTTAGGTGTGAAGACAACCAAGAAATTGTGCTGAGCAGAAAGCTTGCTGACTGACAGCAGATTATACTTGAAACCAGGTATATAAAATACTCCATGTAATGCCAAGGTGTTGTTAATCATCACTGTGCCAACATGTGTCACTGTCATGGAGGTTCCATTTGGCAAAATAACTATATGAGGCCTAACAAGGACTTCCAAACTGATAAACAGGTCCTTGTTGTGACACATATGGTCACTAGCTCCAGTGTCAACAATCCAAGTAGTTTCCCAATTAGATATAGATGATAGCAAGCATAAACTGTGTCTAGGACCAAGTGTATCTGTACCTACAAAATTAGTGAAGGCTGTAGAACCAATGTTGTAATAAGATCCTTGAGCTATAGTGTTAGTGTTGTAAGCTGCCTTACTCAACTGAACATTCTGAAGTAAGGCCATGAGTTGTGAGGACTGTTCTGGAGTTAAACCAGGTACTACAGTTTGTGGATTCTGTGGGATAGACCCATGATGGTCATTCTCTTGATCTTCTGCTTGAGCAAATGCAACCATTCCTCTTCCTCCTTTGAACTTGTGATTTGGTGGAAAACCATGAAGTCTATAACACTTCTCAATAGAATGACCTGGTTTCTAGTAATAGTTGCAGTAGAGGCTGGGTTTCTTTCCATTTCTTTCAAATCTGTTGTGAGATGGATCAATTCTTGAATCAACCCTATCCATTCTTCCTCTGGGAAATTATTGTGGTTTATGGACTTTAGTAGCAAGGGATGTAGAGTCTGCCAAGAAATGACCGGTAGACCTGATCTCTCTTTGTTTTTCTTCTTGAATCAACATAGAATAAGCTTGACTTATGGAAGGTAAGGGACACATCATCAGAATGTTGCCTATAATAGCATTGTAATCATCATTTAAACCCATCAAGAACTGTAACATTTTTTGATTTTGCTCCCTTTTGAGCATTTTTTCAGCAAATGCACAGGAACAAGGGGGAATTTCATCAAGATCATCTAATTCATGCCACAAGCTTTTCACCTTAGTAAAATAGGTTGATATATCATTTGCTCCTTGACCGGCATTACACATTTCTTTTTGAACTTGATATAGCTTTGCACCATTAACTTGGCCAAACCTCTCCTCTAACTCTACCCACATCTGCCTAGCAGATTTAGCAAAAATGATGCTATCCGCAATGTTTTTACTCAGGACATTACCATGTCATTACATTTCGCCCATTTTTTGAAATTAGGTGAATTAGATACAGGTTTATCAAGAGTGCCATAAACAAAATACAATTTACTTTTAGTAGACAAAGCAATAGTCATAGCACATTTCCAAGAACCAAAACCATTTCCATCAAATATTGAAGATACAATAAGCAGACCTGGATGATCAGAAGGGTGGAGAAAATGTGCTTCAGTAAGATCTTTGGCAGAAAGAACAACTTCAGGAGTTTGAGTTGGAGTCGCCATCGATAGGAACTAGTTACTAACAAGAAGGATTTTGAGGATTCAGTCTTGAATAGAAGTAAAGAATGAATCTCTTAATTCTTTTGATTTATAGCTTGATTGACTGGAGAATCAAGCCAGTCAATCAAAAGAGAAAGAAAATTGTGTTTGGGATGAAAGCTTGATCAATTTGATGAAACAAATCAACTTGATCGAAAAGAAAGAAGATTAGTGTGCTGAATCCAGAGATCCCTACTCTGATACCATGTTGATAATGGTGAGTTTCTAGAGAAAGAATTGAGCCAGAAAGGAATGTATGAGAGACGAGAACATCTCTCTCTTGATCTTATTGAAAGAAATCATTAATCATGAATGAATTTACTGCAAATACAATGCTATGCTATATATACAAGTATGTTGCTCATAACAGGAAAGGGGTAAGGCTGGAGTTAGTTGTAACAGACTAAAACAACAAGCTAACAGAATGCTAACTGTCTAACTATCTAACTAGCTACCTCCAACACTATGTAATTACAAAATGAAAACAATTGTGCTCGCTATAGTAAATTCATTGAATATTGATAGGTGTGTCTGAGAAAAAGAAAATTTTGATGAAAATATGGACCCGTCAAAAATTCTAATTATGGCTGATAGTGATATCAATCAATCTCGCAATTACATAATGCTATAAATTAAACCCATACTATGCATAAATTATTTTAAAATACTTAGTCAAAATTATATAGTATTATGTATTACATTGTTTTTCTTTTCCTTAGATTTATTGCATAATACACATATTAATTTTACCAATATATTTGGCATATTGACAAATAAATTATTAGGATTAATGTATATTATCTTTCATTGGTTATTTCTTTGATTGTGAGGAGATAAGTAGGAATATAGTCAAATGCATTGTGATCATTAAAAGAAAATAAAATGAGCTAGGAGATCAATGTACACAATAGTAATATGGATTAACCTCATTTAGTATATGATGTAAACACATCTTTGAAACCCAAAAATATATACATACTAGAATTATTCCCCTTGTGATATAAGGATTGGAGTAGTAAATATCTATTGATGACATTTCTAAATAACTGATTAGGGAGAAGATGAAAAGTATTATGGGTTGCCCCCTTAAAAAAAAGAGTTGTATGCTTGCTAAAAGACAAAATAAAATAAATATAGTTAATATTTTGACCAATAGAAATATGACACTTGGCTTTGGCCAATAGAATTATACACTTGGCAAAAACATATAGAGTCACTTGACCATTACACTTGGCAAAAATATATAGAGTCAATCAATTTTAGATATAGTTGTATAGATATACATATATAATTATGTTTTAGGTACTAAAACCACTTTTGTTCCTATACCACCTTTTGGTCTTGTATTTTAAATCATTGAAAATTAAATGACATCAACGTAGTAGTTTACGTAAGGATTTGCATGAAAGCTCTAGCAATCTAGATGAAGCAAATATTGGATCTAAACTCTAGAAAGCCTATAATTGTATTGAAAATAATTTTTTACAAAAAAATAAACACACGATGTTGAAATTGTTGAAGCAGTGATTCAAAATTTAACTAAAATGTATATATGTATGAGGGTGTCAGCCCTAAGATAGACTAGAGCACCTTTCAATGGTAAGAATAGCGTGATAGCAAATAATCATAAACTTAACATTTGACCAAAAATAGAATATAAGAGTGCTCCTTAAGGACACTGACGGAACACATCAATGACACCGAAATATGACTCAGGAAAGTTGAGTAGAGATAAGCAAAGCAAAATGTAAAACACATAGAGTTTGTTCATGGGATTCACCACTCAATTGGGCTACGTCCCCACCTTAGGACCCTTCTTTAGGATTGAACCAAGTTGTATTAATCTCCTCAAGATTACACAACCAAGTGTCCACCTAAGGACCTTGTCAACACAGCTTTTAGATCCTGTTGAAGTATTTCTCTTAAGTACCCATTTGAGAAGGATGACTCTCACAACCGACCCTCTTCCTTGTAAGCAAAATTCTTGATCCCAACCTTTTTGCCTTACAAGGAAGGCCTTCTAAGTCTCACTTGGAGTGATTTCACATAAGACCCTTGTTAGGCAGTATAGCTGTCCAAACCAATTCTTTTTTGCCTGCAAGCAGAGTTCTTCTAGCTCTCTCACCTCATAAGGCTTCTCAAATGTGTGTGTACAATGATTATAATGACTTTTAATTAGCTCAATACAATTGAGTGCAAGTGAGAACACTTAGAATATTTCTTTGAACGTGCTTTAGTGTTCCAACGGTCTTCTATTTAGAGGCTTTATGCATTAGACTATTGGAGGACGGTGAAGCATGTAGCTGTTCAATGCTCTACAATATTCAGTTGAAGCTTCTCTCTAATGGCTAGTTTTTGGTGTAGAGGCCTTGACCGTTGCTTCTTGTTGCTTTTTGTCTCGAGATCTGCACCATCAATTGTTGGCCTCTTTTGACTCTAGGAGACAAGCTTTCAGCTTTCGTTAGGTAAGTTAGTCATTGCTTTCTTCATTTGATAAGGCAAGCAAGCCCATTTCAAGGTGTTAATGTTGACAACTTTCATTTAGACAATTTGACTGTGGGTTTCTTTTTGCATCCTTTTGGCCTGTTCTAAAAGTGGAATGTATTTGAATTTTCTTTTTTTTTTTTGCTCCCATAAAACACGAGCGAACATATTAGTGATTGCCAAAAATTAATCTGACTTTAAAACATTTAGACAATAATTAGCAAGATAAGTAGTTAATTAAATTAGGATTAATTTAATTACCTCGATGAGGCACATTAGTCAATGTACTAACTTTCGAAGTCGAATAGCATAGCCAAACTATATATGAAGTAGAAACAAATTTAGTCATGATTTTGTGTTAATTTTTGCCATCATGAAAGTGCATACTTTTCATATAAATAATCACATAATATTATGCAGTTTCTCGATTCATTAAAACTGATCTTATTGCTATAAATTCATTCAAATTGCTTTTCAAGTTGGTAACTTTTTATGACACTAATTTGGGTAGTCTACTAACATACTTTTTAAGGTCCTCAACCAAACAAGTTCAAGGACAAGGAACTCTAGTTTTGATGCTCCAAGCATGCAGTGACTTGGGCACTTGATATGGTAGTTACTTATGTTTATTTCAACATACAAGTGGGAGTCAAACAACTAGGTGTGTAGCATCAAATGTGCTACAAATTTATATATGGCATTTAAAGCACATAATTCATGTACGACTTATGGACTTTATATGCTTATATTACATGGACATATATGCATGTTCATACAAGATTTCTATTACATCATACAAATGTAACAAGGCATATATATCAAAGCCATATGGGTAGAGAACATCATGATTTGCTTGGCTTCTTTAGCTTGATAAATATGATCAAGCATATCTCTTGCATAACATTAGTACTCAAGTATATTGGAATGAATACTTTAGAGCGATGTTAAAAATCTATACTTCAAAATCTAGTAGATTAAAGTATCTAACTAATGCTATGAAGGATATACAACCGCTTAACAGGGTAAGTTGACTCTTGAGCATATGTCAGCGTTCTAGCAAATCTAAGTATGACTCAAGACCCAATAATTTAGATATAATTTCAAGATTAAGTGATTTTTAAAATCAATATTACTAATTTAGTTCTCTAACAAAGGAAACTAAGCATCATAGATTCAATATAAATGTTTGGAAGATATCACTTAATGCATACCAAGAATCTTACCTACATATAAGCTCATTCTCAATAATACAGAACACAATTAAACATATTATGTACCTTTGGCACTACACATGTTATTATTCTTAATTGTTTGATGTCATCAAAATCAAAATCATATTATATCCAACAAAATCTCCCTTTTTGATGATGACAAACAATTGATAGATAATGCATGTAAACACAACACATTTGTCTTCTTCTTACATTTTTTTGAACCTTTATCATGTATATGTTTCATCATTTATATAATCTCTCCCCATTTGTCATCATTGAAAAGGAATGGAGATGAAAAATATGACAAGTGTATAGCATAGGAAAATAACATTCTCAACTATCCCTTTGTCATGTAAATAAAGTATATGATAGCCAATCAAGTTCAAGATTCATTCTCCCCTACAGTCACGTCAATAAAGCATAATATGTTGCATGAAAGAGTAAGATCTTAAAGAATATACATTCAAAATAGCAAGATGGTTTTCTTCCCATCAGTTTAATCAATAGAACATGATCTAAGAATGATAAGCATGAAGTACCCTAAAAAATGATCATGATTCATCAAGGCATATCAAGTAATCATGTGAGGCCTTACAATCTTTTCTAATTATTATCAACTCGAGGTAAAGTCATATCATAATGCACCTGTTGTTAATTAAGGCAATTGTGATTATAGTTAGGGCATGATTATAGAAAATGCATGTAACCATACAAAATAATTTCAATGTCTCTAAGGCATTAAATCACATAATCAACTCAGGTGCCTTAACTTGTGCTCTTACTATTATCTTTAAACTGCCTTAATTGTTCCGTCATGTATGTCACAATAAGGCATATGCATTTAATAAGATCATACCATATGAGCATTCATGTTATAATCATTCAGTTAGTTAATAAGTTGGATATATCAAACCGAAGTTCTGCCAAGCATGGACACTCTGACTAATGATGATCAATGCATTGGTGGTAGACACTGAGTCTGCTTTCTTATGCTTCATGTCATCCAGCTTTCTTCTCCCTTTAGCATATTGAAATATTACATAGTATTGGTTGCTAACCAACTTTCAAGTCAAAGAGAAGATATTAACGACCTTGACATTATGTCAGTGTTATTCCTTAAAGTGTCTTTCATGATCGTTTTTTGATTATGTAACTTTGATCTTTTGGTCAAAATTTTCCTTTTCCTTTTCCTTTTCCTCTATGCACTTTGCCAATCTTGTTAGACCTAGGAGAATAATCAACTTAATTAATGGATTTGCCTTAGTCATACCAATGCTATGCTAAAGGAATAAAAATGACAAAACACATTACATATAAGGAGAATATTAAACATATCCTAAAATAGCAGTGAGAGTTTTATAGCCACACATAGCATGAAAGATCACTTGATATAGAGCAAACTGCTT
This sequence comes from Selenicereus undatus, assembly GCA_017589665.1. Taxonomy (NCBI): domain Eukaryota; kingdom Viridiplantae; phylum Streptophyta; class Magnoliopsida; order Caryophyllales; family Cactaceae; genus Selenicereus; species Selenicereus undatus. The sequence continues at coordinate 101,457,654 of JACYFF010031955.1, forward strand.
CCCCCTTAACAAAGTAATTTGACCAAGGTAAGAACATAAAGTACGAATATGTAATGAGGATACCAAGCTTATATAAAGGTATGTACAGAATGTGTGACAAATTTTAAGCATGAACTATAAGAAGTCTTATTCAAGGCATGTAATCTATCAAAATTAATATAGAGCATGCTAGGTAACATGATATCTAGCACATGCATGCATATACTTCAAGAGATAAATCAACATATTACACGTTAAAAACATGTACATGTCAATGAACATTAATGATAGGACCATGTAAAAAAATATGACATTCGTTGTTAAGCTATTAATTATGTATCATTTTATTAATTATTTTGATTATATTTTATACATTATTGCGTCTAATTTACTGTATTTTATATATTTTTCAGGTTAGGCATTAATAAAATAAAAAGGAGAAGACAAGTCGTCGAGGTGCGGGTTTTGCGCGCTTGGTTATAAAGACGGTCCAAAAATAATAATTATGGACAATATTATTTCCATAATTATTTAGTTTGGGCTACGGTTTCAAGAGTTGGGAAAAGGCTAGAAGTCTTGAAGGAGATGAAGGAAACCCTAACTTACTAACCCTAATCCCTCTCACTTCCTATACATACCTCCACCATAAATCAGCTTGATATTACCCCATCATAGGATCACGACCCTTCTTCAATTTCCATCTCACGCTCACCCCCATCGCTGCTTGCTCTCCTCACCATCATACACCCTTACCTCAACATATAACCCTCACCTCCTTCATCTCACTCTTCCTCCAACGTCCTTCATCATCATCTTTCATCATCATCAATCTTCCTCCCATCTCACCATCATCACGCCTCATCTAAGAAAGACCCACGCTTCACCCCTTCTCATCTCACAGCCACGCCTTCCTCCATCACATCTTCATCACGAATCAATCTCCGCGCCGTAAACATAGGCATCATCATTACTGTGTAGTTATTCCACTTTTTTTTAATTTTATTTTTTTGCATTCTATTTTGCTTAGTTTCAAACATGAATTATTTGGGTGAATTTTGTGATCTTATTTTTAATATGAGTGAGTAATTTTCTTATGCTTAGTATAATCTTCTTGAAGCCATGCTAAATTTACTATTTTCAAACAAGTCTTATACTTTATTGCCTAGTTGATTCATATTCATGATTCTATAGCGATTAGTGTTTATCATTTATAATATTCATGTTAAATTAATTAGAATGCATGCTAGTTAGTTTAATACGATTTCGACTGATAGTTTAGAAGACTTTAATACGTAAAAGTTATCGTCTTTTAACCACTAGTATCACCCTAATTAATCATGGATGGCTCAAACCCATCTCTTTTAATTAGGTAATCGTTATAGATCTTTGTTAAATTGATTTGCTGATAAATTGGTTACAAAGCGTTAGATGATGTTTTTCTAATACGTAATACTCGAGTTTGATTAAATTGTTGCGCTGGTGTAAGGGTTATCGAATTAGTAGGGTTTATATTAGGGTTGGACCTAATTAAACTACAATCTAAGAAAAAACGGGAAAGATCCACTGGTGGGTGTCTTCTACAGTTTAACTCATGGATGAAATTAACTTGTGTGTTAATGATAAATATTAATTTGCACGGTGGATTGAGATTATACTAGGTATTCTTCATAAATTTGACAACTTTTGATCATTATTTGTTGCTTAGAGTTAATTTGATTAGTTTGTTAACTTTTGTTCTATTTTTATTAGCTTCAATATAATTTCAATCGACCCCCCATAAAAGTATAGTCTTTGAGGAGTGTCTAGGTAATTTTAGATAGTTTAGGCTTTAATTTTAAGAGTGGTTATAATTTTAGATTGATTTATATTCAGTTTTAGTATTTAATTACCGGTTTGTTAGAAATTAGTCTAAAAATAGTTATTTTTGTTATTTTGCGATTTTTATCGGTTCCTAGAGTTTATATAGTGTCCTAGTCTGTCCATATTTTTGGAAGTTATTTGATAATTTTTCAGAATTATTTTGTGAAATTGATATGTGCAGGTTTTTAGGTTATTAATTCTGAAAATTTTGATTTTAATTGTTAATTCACGATTATTAGGTATTGTTAAGTCCAAAAAATTGTGTCCTAGAATTAGGGTAATTTTCTTGATTATTTTCGTATTTATATTTATGAAGATTATTTTATTTCTAATTTCAAATTTAATATTCTACATTGATATTCTGTGGTAATTTTCTAATTTGATTTTTCTGAAATTATTTGGCTACAATTGAGGAGTTATAAGCCTATATACCTGAAGAATAATATTTTAGGTTACTGTTTGCAATTTTAATATTTATTTTCTGATTATTATTTGTTATTTTGATTTGTTTAATTAGAATTTCAGTTACTGTTCTTTTTTTTTATTTTTTCTAGATTATCTAGGAAAACTTTTTATTGTTTCCTTTCCAGAATATAATCCAAAATATTCAGGAGCATCATTGGGTGTTTTTCTAGATTTTTATTAATTAGATTTTAATTATTTTAGAATTATTAAGATTAGATTTAATAAATTGGATTAGTAAAATCATTTAGGATTAGGCTAGCCTTTTTTTAAAACAATCTTTCCTCGTGGATCTATCCCTACTTTCCTATACTATAAAAAGTATTTAATAATCAAAGTAGTGGTTAAATTTGTAGCTCTCGACAAGCCTTACATTAGCGCATAAATGGTTGATGGCCTCTAAACATAATGAGCATGATAACTTTCAACAAATCAAAGAGAGGTCGTCATAAGCGTAACCATCAGAATGTGGACATATGAAAATGAGTGTTTTAGGTTAGGTCAGGTCAACTATATCACTTTAACATTGTTCAAGTTTCAGTGAATGACAAGCCACATGACACAAAACCACATATAGAGTATATGTTGTGCAAAGAAAGTACAACATGCATGAGTGGTGTAATCACACTAGATCTTACTTCAAGGGCAAATATCACCATGTATTAGCAAACATCAATTCATGCAAGTGTTCCAGAGTCAAGAGATAATAACATAAAATTTTTTATGCATATCCAAATTAATCATCCATATATGACCACATAATATAGAATCATACAAGCATCAAAATTTCAAAGCACATCATCAGTTTCATTTCAAGGTCAATTCAAGCATATGAATATATGTAGAATGTTGTTCAAGGATTTCAATACAGGAAATTTAAGCATGTGAGCATAATACTTAACCATGATTTCTGGGTGAAATTATAAATATACTTTCTAACCTATTTTCAAAGTCCTTGACTTTGCTTGTTCAAGCTCAATGATGAAACCTTAACATTATGTGCTCAAATATGATGGTCAGGGGATGTCATGATGAATCTTTTTCTTGGCTCTTGAGGTTTGAGATCAATGATGCTAGCTTGTCTCACTTTAGATTCTTCAATAGTTTTGCTTTTAGGGCCTTTGACTACTTTTGCAGGTTGAGCAGTGTGCCCCAAAGTTAACTCCGAGTGGTAGCTTTGTTGGATTTGGCTACAGCCGCTTCCTCATTTACGAACTTATATTATTGTGAATAAAGCACTTGTATCCAAACGCCTTCAAATATAAGATCTTAAGCTTTTTGCCTTTAAATAGCCTATAAGAAGTTTTCTTCAAGTGACACTGGGAGTTGACCATTCTCATTTTTATAGTGACTCTAAATATTCTCAGGTTGGCCTTAGACCTTTTTAGTGTTCATTAATCAAGGATATATAGTCCACCTTTGATCATAAGATTTCATCAAGAAGGTTAATGAAGTAATCACATCAGATTCACCGTTAGCATTAGATGATTAAGCAAGAGATATAAGCTCAATGGTTGTTGAAAAGTATGTCATCAAGGCAAACCCATTTCTCATGCTCAAGTTAATAGTTGAGAAACTTCATCAAGGTCTTTTTGCCAATGTAAAGTACTAATGGTTGTTCAAAGTCTCTTGTTGGTTGCCTTTGAAATGACACTGACTTTTGTTAATGTGTCTTTCAGTCCCTTTAGGTTAACTCTGATTTCTTGTTTATTGACATTAAGATACCATCTTCTATTCTCGAGCTTGTTTCATGAAGGTGCATGGGTTTCAAAGTCAAAACTTGTCTCAAGGCCCTTAGATAGAGTTGTCTCAATCATTAATGTGCAATTTTCACATTAAAACGTAATTTAAGGTCAATTTAAGTCAGCATATCCTTCAACTTTTTAAATCCACTTAATGAACTTCTCAATACTAAGAGAGGATTCTCCTATAATACGTGCATCAAGGTGAAAAGCCAAACAATTCATATCAATATGTTAATAGCATAGGGATTTCAAAGACACACCAACATGTGAACCAATTCATCAATCAAGCTAACTCTATCATGTAAGCATTCATTTGACTGTAAACAATGCAAGAGATACTTGATGAATTTTGAAATCAATCAACTCCAATCATCTAAACACGCTATCATATAATCAAGTCATGGCGCAAATAAGCATGTTAGAGATCTTCAAAAATCATCTTAGCAATCATATCATAAACAACTAGGCATAGCCTAAAATTTAACCATTATGAGCTAGTTAAGGCATTGAATATCAAAGCATTAAAGACATGTTATTCATAAAGATAATGTAGCTACACTTGTGAGTTTCACATGAGAATCAAACCATATAAAGCAACAAATCTCTTAAAAGCATTGAACAAATGTGATATATTCTTCATGTATAGAGACATAGGAGCATTATATACCACATGAGTCAAGTTTTATCCCTTAAAGAATATTAATGCATGATAATTCAAGGGGATATCACAACTTACTGACAATGGCAAAAATGAGATAGAATTTTATGAACTTGATAGCCCTATTAATGAACAATCATAGAGACCTAGCATAACATCCTAGCATATGGTGATCCACATTTATCCCAATATAAATTTCGATTTTTTTTTACCTCATGGGAAAGGTGTGCATCCTTATGCTTTGGTCTTACTCAGATATTTCTAGTTCAATGTCTTTTGATTCTGACCATTATTCAGGGTCTTTGAAGCTAGAATGAAGATCTTGGTCATATCAGTGTTCAAGGCAACCTTCACATCTGCCTATGTTGAGACTTAGTGCATTTGTCAGTGCCTTAATCCCCATGAACAGTCATACAAATTTATAATATGTCGTGTCCTTTTCGTTGGATGTTAAATGTTCCTACTTTATCAAGCATAAACCTTTCTCAAGGAACTTTTGACATTAAATTTGAGTCCTAGGTCATATGTAACCATGTGAGGTGATTTTGTTCCTTTAGGTACCCAAATTTGTATCACTTTAGCACAAGAATGACTATGAATTTTAAAGTGATCAAAGTTGCTCTTTCTTCATTTATAGGAAGAGTGACTCTAATATCCTTAGTGATAGTCAAAGTTACTTTGTCTCCTTTTATAGGAAAAATGACTTTGAAATCCTCTAGAATGATTAAAGTACCTCAGAGGCCTAGTTTTTATATGGAATAGTTAAGGCATCTTTGAGTTCCACTTTGTGATGTCTCTTTGACAAAGAAATTTTTCGAAGAAACTTCTTATTCGGTGGATTGTATCCATCTTCTTTGTTAAAGAACATGCAATGAGAAAAAAAAGCACTCTATCTGAATTTTGTTGTCCCTTAGTTAATTTTAAAAGACCTTTGTGATGATCATCACACTTAAGTTTTAAACATCGTTTTCAATGGTAAGATCCTTGGCTTTGATGTGTAGATCATCACAAACTTGTTATAAATCTTGTTTTTCTTGTTTTAAAGCATGAATATAATTTCTAAGGGACTCAATTTCAAATACATTTCTCATATGTAATGCAATTTAGCATCTTTGTACTAATTACTCTTTGGATGGAGCCAGAAGTAAATCCAGAATTTCCTCACTAGAGTACCCCGATTCATCTATACCTAAGTCTTTCTAACTCACCTTATTCAGCATAAACTTGTTTGTTGGTTAGATTGTATCTAAGATCTTCTTTGCTAAAGGACATGTAATAAGAACTAACCACTATATCTGAATTGTCTTATCCCTTGTTCATTTTGAAAGACCTTTGTGGTGATGATCACTCTTAAGTTTCAAATGTAGGTTTCTAGTCTCAAGATCCTTGACCTTGGTGAGTTGATCATTAGAAACTATTTACAAGTCTTATTTTTCTTGTTTTAAAATGTGAATATATCTTCTAAAGGACTAATTTCATACATGTACTCTTTCTCATATCTAATGCAATTTAGAATGTTTGTATTAATTGCTCTTTGGATAGAATAAGAAGGAAATCTAGAATAACCTCATTAGAGTACCTTGACTCTTTTATGTCTGATTCTTCTAACTCACCTTCTTTAGGGCCCATGTACTCAACCTTCGATGATCTTCTTCAAGGTCCTCTGACTCAACCTCTTCAAGGTCCTTGATCTCTTTTGGGTCCTCTATCATTCTTGTGTCTTTATTACTGTCTGGAACATTTGTTGCTAGACATAGACTTGTGAGTTCTTTCTCAACAATGGAGTCATCAAGAATTTCAGTTACCTTTGGTGAGTTGAGATTTTGGCTGTTTCCATCATATATCACCAAAAGAATTTCCAAAGTATCCTTTGCTATGATAAGTGAGCAAACAACATAAAAAATATAATTAGTTAAAGTACATCTTAAAATATAAAAGCCTTAGAATTTTTCTTGAGACTTTGAAGGTAACCTCAATTTAAATCGCTCTTTGGTGTATAAAGGCCATTAATAATAATATTTCATAACTTGGAAACAATAGATTCAACAAAAGACTTTATCCTACACTTTCAAAAAGAAATGTTAGTACCATCAAGAGTAGGTGGAGACTTAATAATCATGTTAAGATATAGGCCAAGGGAAGTTTCTACTAATGGTTAGGTCTCTTAAACAGGTAAGACTCTGACACAAATTCTTGGTCCCAAGGTAGGGCAGTTCACCTTAGAGTGGAGTGAATAGGGTGATAGTAAAATTAAAAACATAAAATTTAACGCAAAACAAAATATAAGAGTACAACTCAAGGACACTGACAGAAAAAGTAATTCACATTGAAGTGATGAATTAAGGAAGGTGAGTAGATAAGAACAAAGAAAAATGTAAGAACATGAAGTTTGTTCATGAGGTTCATCCTTCAACTAGACTACGTCCCGGCTAAGGACCATTAGGATTCAACAAACTTGTATTAATATCCTCAACACTATCCAAGCGTCCACCCAGGTACCTTATTGACAGACCCTTCAATATCCTCTTAAAGTGACTTCTCCTAAGTCTTCACTCGGGAATGATGGTTCTCATAGCCAACCCTCTTACTTGTAGCAAAGCTCTACCAACCTTCTAGCCTCACAAGGAAGACCCTCTAAGTCTCACTTAAAGTGCTTTTACCGAAGGCCCATGTCAGGGAGGATAGCTCTTGAAGCCAACCCTCTTCTTACAACCAGAGTTCTCCTAACTCTTCTTCCTCACAAGGCTTCTAAAATATGTGTGTACAAAGATTATAATGATTTTTAATTAGCTCAATACAATGAGTATAAGTGAGAACACTCATAATGTTTCTTTGAATGTGTTGTAGTATTCCACTCTTCTTCTTTAGTGAAGCCTTCTATTTATAGGCTTTATGCATTAGATTGTTTGAATATGCTGAAGATACAACAGTTCAATGCTCTAGAATAATCTATTGAAGCTTCTTTTTCACTGCTACTTGTTGGTTCAAGGGCCTTGAACGTTATCTCTTCTTGCTTTTTGCCTGGAGATCTACACCATCAACTCTTGACTTCTTTTGGCCCTACGAGACAACCTTTCAATCTTGACTAAGTGTCCTAGCCATTGCTTTCTTCATTTAATTAGGCAAGCAAGCTCTTTTCAACGTGTTGATGTTAGCAGTTTCCATTGAAGGACTTTGGCAGTAGGTTTCTTTTTGCATGAGGCTGCTTTCATCTATTTCTTAAAGTGGATTGTATTTGAATTTGCTTACAAAACACTAGGAAGCATAATAGTGATTGTTGAAAATTTAGGTTGCTTTCAAATGTTAAGCACACAATAACGAGCAAGATAATTAGTTAGTTAAAATAGGATTAATTTAATTAACTTGATTAAGCACATTAGACAATACATTAACTTTCAAAGGCAAATAACATAGCCAAATTATATAAGAAACATAAATAAATATGATCATGACTTTATGCAACACTTTGCCATCATAGAAATGCATGTTTTTCATAACAAAAATTGTACAACATTATACATGTTTTTGATTCAACAAAACTGATCTTACTGTCATAAATTCATTCAAATTACTTTTTAAATTCTCAACTTTTTATAACGCTAATCTAGAAGGTATAACAACCTGCTTCTTAAGATCCTTAACCAAACTAGTTCGAGCACACTAAATTGTAGCTTGGATGGTCTAAGCATGTAGTGACTTCGAAACCTGATATGCTAGTTACAGATGTTCATTTCAACCTATGAGTGAGAGTCAAGCAACTAGAGATATACCATTAAATGTGCCACGATTTCATAAATAGCATTTAAAGCACTTTAAAGCACATAATCCATGTAATAGTTAAGGACTTTACATGCAAATCGTATAATGGATTTATATGCATATTCAAACAAGAATCTCTGACATCATAGAAATACTACAAGGCATATATGTCAAAGCCATATGGTTAAAGAATATCAGAATTTGCATTGAGTTCTTTAGCTTCATAGATATGATCAAGCATAAGTCTTGCATAATATAAATGCTTAAGTATATTACAAAGATCACTTTAGAGCTATATAATAAATCTATTCTTTCAAGTCTACTAGCTCAAAGTATTTAGCTCATGACATAAAAGATCCGTAACTAGGGAAGTTGACTCTTGCGCACATGTCAATGTTTTGGCAAACCTAAGTATAACTCAAGGTCCAACAATTTAGATACTATTTCAAGGTCTAGTGAGCTTAAAATCCATGTAACATATTTACTTTCAAACCAAGGAAACTAGGCATCATGAATTCTATATAAATGCTTATAATATATCACACAATGTATACCAAGCATGTTATCTATATATAAGCTCTTGCTCAATAATCAAGGAGACAAACGAACATGTTTGTGCATTTAACACTTTATATATCATTATTATTAATTGGTTTATCATCAAAATCAATATTATATTATGCTCAATCGAAGGGCCAAATGTAGGGAGTGAATTTTCCTTCATAACTTATCTCATGCCTATTTTTTGTTTAAAGCATTACATAGGCGTTAAATTCTTGAGTGTTTTGTCAATATTAACGTCAAAATCATCTAAGATTTTAACCCAAGTTATATTTGTAGTAATGATTACGACTGATCTAAAGTTGTACATGGTCTTGTACGGTATGTACTCCTATTACGCTTGTAAAAAAAGTATATACAATTTAGATTTGAAGGTTATTTTGACCTTTTATATATCTCTTACAATATTGGGTTCATAATTCAAAAGATTGGTTCATAAAACTATTTGTTTATATTTTGCTTAATTCTATGTAGTTATTTATTCTCCATTAATGATTCAAGTGTCCTCTCAAAATAGAGGTGAATATTATTGATTCCAATATACATACATTGAGTTCAAATAATTGATGAATTGAACAATTCAACTAGGTAATTTTTTATTTTTACTTAACTAGACACCATGAAAGGGGCTCATTCTCAATACTTGTGGTGACTTTCCCTTCGAAACTTTAGTTGTTTCCAAGGGCAATGCTAAGTGAGGTAGACCACCAAAGAAGAAGCATTCTAATATTGTTGATAATGCTAAGGAGATTTGTGAAGCTTCAACTGGTGTAGAGATTTCAACATGGTAAAAATGATCTGGTTCCTAACGTTGGTTCTAGTCTTGGATATTGGTGATTTTGGACTTAGCTAGCCTGCTATTGTTGTAAGGAGACTAAGATGAATAATGGATTTTATTATCTTGTTATTAAAAAGCATGATGATATTGTTTCATTCAATGGAGCTTAGGACGATGACCCTACTATAGTTGTAAATAGTGATAGGACGAGGAAAACTTTCTGGCAGTTGTTCAGGGATAATCGTGATCCAAATCAAGGTCGTCCTTTGCATTTGTTGAACCTAAAATTGTTAAGTACCAACATGTGCATGAATCACAGTAGATGATGTTTTTGAGGAGTGCCTCTTCCAGCAATCCACTTTGGTAGCTTATTGATCATCAACCCATGTGCATGAGTATTGTACTATTGATTAAGGTCATTCCCACAAAGACTAAATTAAATTACCAAGTGTTCCTTTGAATGTTTGCTAAGCGAAATCTTAATTTGATTTGGATCTGTATCTAACCAATGCTAGACAAAAGGACTAACTTCAATGGCTAAAAATATCTAGGGTAGCATCACCTAACGATGTGAAGATCTAACCAGCGAAATGAAAAATCTTCACGTTGTTGATTAATGGTTGATAACATTAGAAAATTCACAACTTTATTTCAAAATGGAATGAATTAACTCGATCAAACTAATTACTAATTCTCCTTAGATCTTAATTTAATCAAAATGAAGATTATGATTATCATAAGACCACTCAATTCACAATCCTTTCTCAAGTGATTATTGAATTAAGTCTAGTCCTAGTTTTCTAATGCCAATCTTCACCTTTCAGTATTTCAATCTAGCATCTAAAATACATGGAAGAAGTTGGCCAAAAATCTCACAATAGCATTCAAAGTTCAAGGATTAGATTAAAGGAGGGATTCAAAGCGCACAAAGTTCAAACTAACAAATTCAACAACATCGGTTCGGCTTTGTAACCCTTAAATAAAGAAATCTATGCATTCATTATTGAAATCAACAAATATAACATCTCTAACTTGTTTACCTAAACTAAAAGGGATGTCAAATGAAAAGATAAGGAAAGAAAAGCTTATTCTCACAGCCCGGATGATGATCTTTCAATCCATTTCCAGAAGCCTTCGAGTGTTGCTTGAGCTTTACTTCGTTCTTCTTCAATACCCTCTAATGGTGGATTATGGATGTGAGAAAGATGATGGATGATGAAAGGATGATGGATAGGATCTCTAAAGAGGCAGTAAAGTAAGACTTTTATTTCTAAAATCAAGTCTGTAAACCATCCAAATGCTGGGAATACGAAAATTCGCAAAAACAGAGACCAACACACTTGGGGGAAGAGGGCTCACTACAGTTTGTCCATCAGGGCACCCACGAACCATGGTCCCCACCATGGCCAAGTCGTGGTGACCACTGGTTAGTTGGTTCTCTTTTGTTTACCCCTCTGCTTCTTAGTGGATCCTCTTGGAGTCTGGTACTAGCCATGATATGTTTTGGGTATCTTTTCCTATCTTCTTTGATCCACAAGTCCTTAAAATCTTCATTATACTAACATGTTTTGGGCTCACAACGTCAAAATCTATAAGCATTCTTAAACAAGCGAAACCCAAACATAATAGTAGAAAAATAGGGGTGCAAATCTTATAATTAAGCATATGAATCCCCTAAAATGACTCCTAAATACTTGAATAATCCATATAAATATGACATTTATCAGTCCCCTATACTTAGACCTTTACTTTTCCTCAAGCAAAGTTAAGCTCAAGACAAATCAACAAAGGGAGACGTATTTAGGAGTCATAGTACAATAGCCTTATCAGGCTAGGCAAGTCATAGTAAATCATAGGCAAGAACATCAATTAATGGTTACCCCAAACAGTATAGAAGATATTTCAAATTTAGGAGAAGGTAAATTTTTTTGATACAGCCATCAAGGAAAGATGGCAAAGATACTTTTTCGAACTCCTCAATGGTGAAGTAATATAAGATTTTCAAATTACGGAAAGACAAAGTAGTGAGAGTCATCTTCATCCTCGATTGTGTGTACCCATGAGGAAAGACTAGATTAAAGAGGCCCTAAAGAAGATGAGTAATGTGAAGGTAGAAGGTCCAGATCAGATACCTTTGTGGAAGTGTGGAAGTGTTTGGGTAAAGAGGGATTGAAGTGCTTAGTAGAGCTTTTCAATGTTATTTGTAGGTCTGCAGAGATGCCTAAAGAATGGAGGTTTAGTACAATCATCTCATTGTATAACAACAAAGGGGATATTAAGGATTGTAATAATTATAGGGGTATAAAGCTACTCAGTCACACTATAAAGTTATGGAAGAGGGTGATTGAGAGATGGTTGTGGAATGATATTTCGATATCAGAGAACCAATTTAGTTTTATGCTGGGCAGGTCGACCACAGAGGCGATTTACCTCCTTAGAAGGCTCATGGAATTGTACAGAGATAGAAAGATAGATCTTCATATGGTATTCATTCACTTGAAAAAAGCATATGATAGAGTTCCACGTGAAGTATTATGGAGATGCTTGGAAAAGAAAGGAGTGTCACCCGAGTATATTCGAGTTATTAAAGAAATGTACGAGGGAGGTAGGATGAGTGTCAGGACCCCAGGAGGGGTTACTAACGACTTCGTCGTTGGTATGGGCCTGCAACAGGGTTTCGCTTTAAGCCCTTTTGTTTTCACTCTAGTTATGGATGAGTTTACAAATGGGATTCAAGATGAATTACCATGATGTATGCTATTCGCGGATGACATTGTTCTTATTGATGAGACCAGAGAGGGAGTTAATGGCAAGTTGGAGAGATGGAGACATTATCTGGAATCGAGAGGCTTTAGAGTAAGTAGCTTGAAAACTGAATACCTACATTGTTGTTTCAGTGGGAGGGAAGATGCAAGTGGAGAAGTCACTATTGATGTTTATATCTATTTAGTGGGGTGCATTGTATACATTTCCTAACATTTAGCACTTTAGGTTTCATTCTAGTTTAGCGGCATTCTTAGGTCATTCTTAGGTCTTGATTTCACTTCATGCATCAGGTAGGCATGTAGGACATCCCATTTAGGTAGATGATGCATTGTATATATTCCCTTTCGAACCATTGATCTGAAGCTGGAGCCTGATGAGTAGGGTCGTACAAGACCATGATGTAACCATTTTCACCATTCTCTTTAGTTATCTGCTTATAGATCTTCTCGTTAGTTTTACTGCTTTCGAAAAAAAAACAAAAGAAAAAGAAAAAAATGGTTGTGAAAACCCCTCTAATGATGACATTCAAGGGGTGATCATGTGATTGGTTAGTTCTGGTAGCTCGTGGCAAATGAGGCTTAATTTGGGCTAATATCTTGCGAAACTATTTTGGAAATGATTTTCACTGTTGGGCTTTGTGTGCGTGTGTATTTACCCTTGATGACTGCTGTGATGTGAATTGACTGAACCTTGGTTGTTGGCTATCTGAGCTAGTTCATGATTTTGGTATAAGACCTAGCGAGATTTTTGGGCCGATAATGACCATTCACTCTACATGGTCTTGAACATCCTTTCACGAGTGTTCACCCCTTTGCATAGCCTTTTCTAGAATTTGGCCTAACCCTCTTCGAGGTCCCGGTTGGTAGGTTCTTGGTGTTAATATGATTGAGGCATTTGTTTGTTTATAATGCCACATGAGCCAAAAAGCCACCCTGTGTTATTATGATTTGTTTGTCACCCCCTTTGAGCTGTTCCCCTATCATTTGATTCACCCATGTCTACTTAACCCATGGCCTGAAATGAATAATCCTATCCTATGCCAAGTTAGCAGAGCAATGTCGTGGGTTACTTTTGATGTGAGTGATATGCTTGTTGGTGCATTCTAGTGGTTGGCTTTGATCGGTTGTTAGCGTTGTATAGTTGGGAGTTGAAATAGTCCTTGGACCTTGGCCATTCTCTGGCCTCATTTTCTTTCAAAAAAAAGAAAAAAAGGAAAAGAAAAGCAAAGGCACAAACAAAAAAAAAAGAAAAAGAAAAGCGCATGAATAAATGTTTGGCCAAGGAAGTTAGCAAAAAGAGAAGTAGTTTCAACTCCCTTTTCATTTGAGGTTTGAGTTATGGATATGGGTAATGGTTGTATTCCTGGTGAGGAGATGGTTGTCATTGTCTCTACTTGGCTTTTTAGCTCCTCCCTTCTAAATTCTATCTTCCCTTACCTCTAGCCATAACTCGTTACAACCCTTGAAAAGTCTTTATGATTGACACCTGCACATTTTGCCTCCAGAGAATTGAGAGTTTTGCCAAGCCTATGGTAGAATGCGTGCATTCAGGGTGATTTTGAGTGATCGTTCTCTACCCCAAACACATGAGCGAAGTGTTTCAGCTCTTATTCCTAAAGTGAGAGCCTACCTATCTAACTAGCTCACCAACGATTCAGGGCGTAGAAGGAAGCTTCTAGGTGGTTCCAGATAGGGTGTTTACTCTTATAGCATAGCCGAGCAATTTATGTTTTAGAACATATGTTTTTCAAGAAAAAGGTTTTACCCTTGTTGTACTCTCGAGCTATGGGTCACCATGACTGCTGATTTAGTTGTCACCGCTTCCCTGAGGAGAGTGACAATTCGAGGTGTCTCTCCCTATTATCCCGTTAGTTGACAATCTTGCTCGAGGACAAGCAAGAGGTAAGCATGGGGGAGTTGATAAACCCCAAGGTAGGGGCAAAAACTTGTTGTCTTAAAAATGTATTACCGCAAGTGCACGGTGCCAGTAGTAGCTAGCAACGGCAAGTACGGGTCGTGTACATAAGGAACTCAGCTTCAACCACCGAACCAACCTATAATACTCTATTTAGGCCAGAATCTACTAAAATTGGTTTTCTCTAAATAACAGTTCTATTCTGCTAAAGACTAGTGCTATTATCTAAATCAATACTAACAAGGGTCCTGGATTGAGGTTCACCACACTGTTGTGCTCCTTGGACTATAAACTAAGTCATGCAATACGACCCATGCAGACAACCAAAATGGAATGATTATCAATTAAAACGCATCTACGCCTTCTCTCGAAGGTCGTTAGAATGGTTAACTGATCTTAATTATCTATGTTCATGAAACAGGAATCAATAAAACCACAGGATTAAGCAACCGTTATTCCCAATTGAACTCCTAACTATTTTCATCTTAAGAAATTAAATTGCTCACAAAGCACCTGTAAGTTAAGGATTCAACTGTCGTTGATCTCCTAAACCTTAACTTAAGAACAGGAATTCAACCCTTTCAGGTAATTCATCGAACACTTGGCGTGCTAAGTGAGAGTTCAGTTATAAACAATGGCATTCATTCACAAAACCTAGAACATGATCCAATTCGCACAATAGGGGCTACGCCCAATCCAAGACAACAAATTTAGCCTCTAATCATCATTTCAATCACAATCACAGTAAAAAACACGAACATGATTAAAAGTACTACCTTTGAACTAAAACACAAGAGAAAAAGGGAAAGGAACGTACTTTTTATCAACTGCAACAATAATCTACCAAATGCATAAATCAATCCCAATCCAATGCTTCGAAATCAAGAAAAACAATTTAGATCTAAAGAACCTAAAGTCATCGTTTTTCGAGAGAAAAGAAGAGAGAAAATTACATCATGCCTGATTACAATGCTAAACCGCAATTAAATGGGAACCACTAGAGTGGCACGATCGTGCCATGTGGCACGTGCCACCGTGCCACTTTGCTGCCTCTCTTTTTCTTGTTTCTTGGGCTGGCACGGTCACCCTACCTGGCATGATGCCCCCATGCCACTTTGTCTTGGCTCGAAATCTACCTTTTTGGCTCCAGTTTGGCACAACATTAGCTTGTTTTTCTCGTTTCTTCCAATTGAACTCCTGAAAACACAAAAACACATCATATAGGCGGATTTGGGGTAAAGAATGCCTAATCAACCTCTATACTTTCGAAGAGTTACCGAATATCACTAAAATGAGAGGTAAAAAGCAAGTCTAAAGGAGGTAAAATAGAGGTTTATCAACTCCCCCATGCTTACCTCTTGCTTGTCCCCGAGCAAGATTGTCAACTAACAGGATAATAGGGAGAGACACCTCGAATTGTCACCCTCCTCGGGGAAGCGGTGACAACTAAATCGGCAGTCATGGTGACCCATAGCTCGAGAGTACAACAAGGGCAAAACCTTTTTTTTCAAAAATATATGTCCCAAAACATAAATTGCTCGGCTATGGTACAAGAGTAAACACCCTATCTGGAACCACTTAGAAGCTTCCTACTTCCCCCTTAATCGTTGGTGAGCTAGTTAGATCGGTAGGCTCTCACTTTAGGAATAAGAGATGAAACACTCCTCTCATGTGTTTGGGGCAGAAAACGATCACTCAAAATCACCCTCAATACACACATTCTACCATAGGCTTAGCAAAGCTCTCAATTCTCCATCAATGGACGCAAAATGTGCAGGTGTCAATCATAAGGACTTATCAAGGGTTGTAACGAGGTTATGGCTAGAGGTAAGGGAGGATGGAATTTAGGAGGGAGGAGCTAAAAAGCCAAGTAGAGAGCAATGACAACCATCTCTGCACAAGGAATACAACCATTACCCATATCCACAACTCAAACCACAAATGAAAAAGGGAGTTGAAACTACTTCTCTTTTTGCTAACTTCCTTGGCCAAACATTTTATTCAAGCACTTTTCTTCTTCTTTTTTTGTTTATGCCTTTGCTTTTCTTTCCCTTTTTTTTCTTTTTTTTTGGAAAGAAAATAAGGAAAGAGAATGGCCAAGGTCCAAGGACTATTTCAACTCCCAACTGTACAATGCTAACAACCGATCAAAGCCAACCACTGGAGCACACCAACAAGCATATCACTAGCATCAAAAGTAACTCACGACATTGCTCTACTAACTTGGCATAAGATAGGATTATTCATTTCAGGCCATGGGTTAAGTAGACATGGGTGAATCAAATGACAGGGGAACAACTTAAAGGGGGTGACAAACAGATCATAATAACACAAGGTGGCTTTTTAGCTCATGTAGCATTATAAACAAACGAATGCCTCAATCATATTAACACCATGCACATATCAACCGTGACCTCGAAGAGGGTTAGGCCAAGTTCTAGAGAAGGCTATGCAAAGGGGTGAACACTCATGAAAGGATGTTCAAGACCATATAGAGTGAATGGTCCTTATAGGCTCAAAAATCTCACTGGGTTTTTTACCAAAATCATGAACTAGCTCAGATAGTCAACAACCAACGTTCAGTCAATTCACATCACAACAGTCATCAAGGGTAAATACACAAGCACACATAGCCCAACAGTCAAAATCATTTCCAAAATAGTTTCACAAGATATTAGCCCAAATTGATCCTCATTTGCCACAAGCTACCACAACTAACCAATCACATGATCACTCCTTGAATGTCATCATTAGAGGGGTTTTCACAACTATTTCACAACCATTTTTTTCTTTTTCTTTTTTTTTGAAAATAGCAAAACTAACGAGAAGATTTATAAGCAGATAACTAAAGAGAAGGGTGAAAATGGTTACCTTGGGGTCTTGTACGACCCTACTCATCATGTTCCCGCTTTAGATCAATGGTTAGGAAGGGAATATATACAATGCATCATCTACCTAAATGGGATGTCCTACATGCCTACCTAATGCATGAAGTGAAATCAAGACCTAAGAATGCCGCTAAATTAGAATGAAACCTAAAGTGCTAAATTCTAGGAAATATATACAATGCACCCCACTAAATAGATATAAACATCCCCCCCTGCTTGGACCCTTCATTGTCCACAATGAAAATGTGATGCATAAGAAAAAAAGGGGAAAGGTGAATACACTTATAGTCACTGGGTGCCGTCGAGCCCTAGAGGTGGCCAGAAATGTGGAGGGAATGGATCAAAGGTGGAGGGATGGCCGCCTTTTTAGCATGGGTATCCTCGGGCTCGGGCTCTCATCGGCCCGCATCAACGTCCTGCTCCTCCTCCTCCTCTTCATCATACTCATCATGTCCCCCCTCATCAAACTCAATGTCATCATAAGCCGCTAACTGTTCCTCCTTAGGTAGAAAAATTGCCCTAATAATCCTCCAGTCGTAGTTCCAATTTCTTTTGTTGGTGACCGTGGTGCGCTCAACACTGGGAAGGGTGAAAAGGATGACTTTGTAGTGGGGGTACCTAATGGTGTCACCTCGGGTGTCCATAAGATGCATATAGTGGAGGGTGCCAAGGTCGAGGTGACCACCTAGGAAATGGGCCTCGAGAGTAGAGAGCCTCGAGCCGTAGCCTAGGGCATTAGCAGTGGCGGTAACAGTGCCGCCAACACTAATGATTTTCCAGTTGTTGGCCTTGGCTACTTCCACTAAGTGACGGATTATGAATGCCCCCATGTCCATGGGGGTTCTTGAAGAGGCGCACCAGTTAATAAACAACTCGACCTTCCGACAACTATTTTGGTTGTCGTTGCGCCCGAAAATGATGTTGACGGTTAGGCGCTAAAGGTACCGCAAGTTGACATCACAAATGTCGGTGGCCTTGGCCTGTCGGGGGTCAAAAATCCTGGGTCTCCCCCACCGGTCAGTGTATTCCTTCCGTTTGGAGCAGGTAATGCTCAGCAAAACGGGATCAGGTCGCCCCAACGAGGGCACATCTCTAAAAGCCCCGTTAACCACTGGGAATCTCAATAGTTCATTAAACATTCTCAAGTTCATCCGGTGGTCGATGTTGAACATACGAAAATAAATGGCTACCTCATGACTACCATAATTACCATCCCAATTTACATATAGTGAACTCAAAAACTCAATCATAAGGCGGTCATAGGAAGTACATTGCATGTTTATGTACTCAGTCTATCCTGTTCCACCAATCAGAGTCAACATGTCATCCAACATTCCCAAAGACCTCAACGAGTCGGCATGAAAATATTTTTGCTCACTAGTGTTCCTAGTGGCTAAAAGCTCATATCGTGACTTTTGTTCATCACTAACAAATTGCAAACCCCTAGTGCTAGCAGGTGAAATGAGAAAGTATGCATCCTTAGTACCTTTAGCAGAAGTGGTTGCAGCTAAAGAAGAGGTTGCCCTTGATGATTTCTTGGGTTGGGATGGAGCCCTTGAAGCCTCTCCAACTCGTTTCTTGCCCATTTTGTGGATGAAGAGTAGATTTGGACCCAAAAGTAGAGTTAGGAGCTGAAAATGGGAAGACAAAGGACAATTTCTTTCTCTACAACCTTCAACCTCAACAATGGAGGTTAGGGTTTTCAAGAGAGAAAATGGGTTGTGGAATGGGGTGAGTTTGGGGTGAAAAGGTGAGAAATTTTTAGAGGAGAGTGAAGGAAAGTGAAGGAATTGAAAATTTTGGGAAAAGTTGAGAAAATTTGAGAGTTTTGGGGGAGGATTTGAGTAGGTAATGGTAAGGGAGAGAGAGAGGTTTTCAGGTTTTTAGAGAGAGAAAGGAGAGAGCTTGAATGGGGAAGAATGAGGAAGAAGAAGGAAATCGGCCTTTAGCCGATTTTTAATGTGGCACGGTCGTACCACGAAGCATAGTGCCACTGTGCCACAATGCTGCCTGTGTGCTGCAAAACTTTAAACGTGGCACAGTCGTTCCACAAGGCACGATGCAACTGTGCCACTTTTCTGAGCATTGACCCATGATTTTTCTTGCTCCCTCATTTTTTCCTTGAAGTTTGGAGAGGGGGTGGCATAGGGTGCCCATGCCAACTTTCTGCCCTCTAAGTCATCTCCTTCCAAATTCTTTACTTTTTTTTCTCACTCATCTTTTTCCTTGAACTTTTTCCTCTCATCTCCTCCTTTTTTTTTCATTTTCATTTTTTTTTCTCTTTTTTTTTCGAAAGCTATGAAACTTGGGTTGACTCCTAAGAAGCGCTTGTTTTAGGTCCCGAGCTTGACCCTGAGGGTCTCTAGGGAGAAAATACATCGGGGAGGGCACACGTGACCTTCCCCTCAAATGACTCACCAGCGATGTAGTGTTTCAAGTGGGACAGGTTCACCTTAAACGAGCCAGTGGTCTTATTGCCGATTTCAATGACCCCATATGGATATACCTTGAACACCTTGAAGGGACTCGACCATCTAAAGCGAAGCTTTCCCGGGAAAAGCTTCAAGCGGGAATTGAAAAGGAGAACTGAGTCACCTTCCCGAAACTCGCGGCGGTTGATAAACTTATCGTGCCACCGCTTAGTTCGCTCCTTGTAGAGTCGAGAACTGTCATAGGCATCCAAACGGATCTCCTCGAGTTCGTTCAACTGCAACATCCTCTTCTCCTCCGCGGACTTCAAATCGAAGTTTAGGTACTTGATGGCCCAATAGGCCTTGTGTTCTAGCTCCATGGGTAGGTGGCAAGGCTTACCATAGACTAACCGGAACAGAGTGGTTTCAATTGGGGTCTTGAATGCAGTCTGCTAGGCCCAAAGAGCGTCATTCAGCTTGTCCGCCCAATCCTTATGAGATCTCGCAACCGTTTTCTCCAAAATAGACTTGATTTCCCTGTTGGAGATCTCTACTTGTCCACTAGTCTGAGGGTGGTAGCCAAGTCCATACTTATGGTGCACTCCACATTTCCTCAAAAGACCTTCCAATTTCTTCTATATGAAGTGCGGCCCATTGTCACTTATTAACACCCTCGGGACTCCTAAACGAGGGAATATAATCTTCTTGAAAAGTTTAGCCACTACCCTGGAGTCATTGGTAGGGCTAGCTATTACCTCTACCCATTTGGAGACATAGTCAACTGCAACTAGGATGTACTTGTTGCTCCTTGAGGACGGAAAAGGTCCCATAAAGTTGATGCCCCAAACATCGAAGATTTCAACGTCAAGGATGAAGTTAAGGGGCATCTCATTCTTCCTTTGACAGATTCCCCATCCGTTGGCAGCAATCACATGCGCGGACATATGCATGGACGTCCTTGAAGAGTGAAGGCCAAAAGAACCCTGCTTGGAGCACCTTAGCGGCTATCTTGGAGGTGTTGGCATGTCCTCCACATGGAGAGTCGTGACAATGGAAGATCACAATGTGAATTTCCCCTTCATGAAAGCATCGCCTGCAAATCCCATCTTTACACAACTTGTAAATGAAAGGCTCCTTGTAGAAATACATCTTGACATCATGGAGGAATTTCTTTTTCTGGTGGGACGATAAATCATGGGGGAGGATTCCCAAAGCTCGGTAGTTCGTATAGTTGGTGAACCATGGGGCTTGTCCTGAGGTCATGCCCATGAGATGCTCGTCAGGAAAAGCATCATCAATGAGGATGTCGTGGCTCTCAATAATGAGCCTAGAGAGAGGATCGGACACGACATTCTTGGCCCCCGCCTTGTCTTTGATCTCCATATCAAACTCCTGGAGTAGCAGAATACACCGGATGAGGTGAGGCTTAGCATTTTTTTCTCTAGAAGGTGCTTGAGTGCGGAATGGTCGGTGTACAGGATGACCTTAGAACAGAGGAGATAAGGTCGAAGCGTCTTCATCGCGTACACGACCGCAAGTAACTCCTTTTCAGTCGTTGTGTAGTTCTGTTGTGTCTCATCCAGTGTTCTACTAGCATAGTAGATTACCACTGGCTTATTATGCTTCCTTTGTCCCAGGACTATTCCCACGGCATTATCGCTAGCATCACACATGATCTCAAAAGGGAGATCCCAATATGGTGGCTGTATGATGGGGGCAGAAATCAGTGCTTGTTTGATCCTGCAAAAAGCCTCATAGCACTCATTAGTAAAGACAAACGGGGCATCCTTGGCGAGCAGCTGAGTTAGAGGTTTAGCAATCTTGGATAAATTCTGGATAAAGCGGTGATAAAACCCTACATGACCAAGGAAACTCCACACCCCTTTTACCGAAGTAGGAGGGGGCAATCGCTCAATGACCTCTACCTTAGCCTTATCGACCTTGATGCCCCGATTAGATATAACATGACCTAGTACTACCCTCTCCTGTACCATAAAGTGGCACTTTTCCTAATTCAATACTAGGTTGACTTCCTTGCACATACGGAATACCTTGGTTAAATTTTCTAAGCAAAGCTCAAAGGTACCTCCATAGACAAAGAAGTCATCCATAAACACCTCCATAGTGTTTTCAATAAGGTCCGAAAATATGACAGTCATACAGCGTTGGAAAGTGGCAGTGACATTGCACATCTCGAATGGCATCCTTCGATAAGCGAAGGTACCATACGAGCACGTGAAGGTCATCTTCTCCTTGTCATTGGGATGGATAGGAATCTAAAAGAAACCTAAATACCTATCCAAATAACAGAAGAAGAAATGTCATACCAACCTTTCCAACATTTGGTCAATAAAGGGGAGGGGGAAATGATACTTCCGGGTGGCTTGATTCAGTCTACGATAGTCAATGCACATGCACCACTCGATCACAGTCCTAGTCGAAATGAGCTCATCCCGTTCATTCCTAATGACAGTTATCCCTCCCTTTTTAGGGACTACCTGAACTGGACTCACTTATTCACTATCTAAGATAGGGTAGATGATCACAACGTCAAGTAGTTTAACAATTTCCTTTCCCACAACCTGTTGTATGTTGGGATTTAAACGACGCTGAGGTTGTCGGGATGGACAATGACCGTCATCAAGAAAGATGCGGTGCATACAAAATGAAGGACTAAGTCCCCAAATATCATCAATACTATAACCAATGGTGCCTTTATGCTTGCGCAGCACATCCAACAATTGTTCCAACTGGGGGCCATTCAGTTTAGCATTAACAATAATAGAAAACTGATGGGAGGGGTCGAGGAATTCATACCAGAGATGGGAAGGTAGAGGTTTTAGCTTTACCGTTGGTGGGCAATCCTCTTCTTTCTTGGAGGTGGGCTCCTCCACATTGAGGACCCCTCTGTGGGACTACCTAGGCATATAGGAAGTAGACTCATTGAGTAGTCTAGCGTATTCCTCCTTCTCCCTCGAATGAGAGTTGGTTGCACAACAGCCAACCAACACGGCCTTTAGTGGATCCTCCACAGAATATCAGGCCTTTGCCTCCTAATTGAGGGCTTTCTCCAGCACATCGACTCTACAACACGAGTAGCCTGAGGTGGGGGAGGCCATAACTTGTGGCAAGCTAAACTCCACCTTTTCATCCCCTACTTGAAGGGAAAGCCTACCGTTCTTCACATCTATCATTGCTCCCGCAGTGGCTAGAAGAGGTCACCCAAGTATGATAGGAATGCGGGAGTCTTCCTCCATCTCCATACCCACGAAATCACATGGGATGAAGAACTTTCCCACTAGTAGTGGGACATCTTCAAGAATACCCAAAGGGTATTTGACGGATCTATCAACTAGCCGCAGGGAGATGGTAGTGGATTTCAGCTCCCCCACTTGCAGCTTCTTGCATATGGAATAGGGCATAAGACTCATGCTAGCTCCAAGGTCGCATAGTGCCCTACTGATAGTTACATCCCTAACTAAACAAGGGATGGAGAAGCTTCCTGGATCTGAAAGTTTAGGAGGCAGTTTGTTCTGAATAATTGCACTGCACTCCTCAGTGAGTGCTATGGTAGTATTCTCGAGCAACTTCCCTTTGTTGGATAATAAATCGTTCAAAAATTTGGCATAAGAAGGCATGTCAGTAATAGCCTCCAGGAAGGGAATGTCGATTCGAAACTTTTTCAGCATTTTGAGAAACTTCCCGTACTTGTGCTCGTTCTTAGCCTTTACTATCCTCTGAGGATATGGAACAAGAGGCTTGTAAGGCTTCATTGGAGGTGAAACATGCTCATCTCTAACCTCCTGGATCTTTTCAATATGGGCCCTTTCACTAGGAATCTTAATAGGGGTCTCCCTGGCAGCATCACCTTCATTATCGGTCTCCCTCCTTTCTTCCCTCATAGGCATAGGAGGACTCTCTAACTCCCTGCCACTTCACAGTGTGATAGTGTTCATTTGCCCCTTAGGATTGGTCTCAGGTTGCCCTGATAGATGTCCCTGGAGCCTAGACAAATGGCTCACCTGCTATGCAATCTGGGCTATCTGGTTCTCCATCATCTTCTGATGAGTGGTCATACTCTCAAATTTAGGTGTCAACTGACTAACCGAATCACATAATGCCTCATTGGTCTCGGTTTAGGTCACTATAAAGCGCTCCATAAGACTCTTCAGATTGGATTTTGGTTGGGGTGGCTGTTGTTGTGGAGGTGGGGCATAGGGAACCCTGTATTGGAAACCAGGAGGTTGTAGTTGGGAAGTATTGGGTGGCATGGGATTACTATTGTAGTAGGAGAAATTTGGGTGATTTCTCCAACCGGGGTTATATGTGTTTGAGAAGGGGTTATTTTATGGGCGTTGGCCATAGTTTTGAATTGCATTGGCATGCTCAATGCCTGGGAAAGTGGATTGACACTCAGCAGCGACGTGGCCTTGAATGCCACAAATCTCACAAAGGGCCCCAACCTCAAACATCGCACCTGAGGGACGCCCCACTAAACTCCCTCGAGGAGGAGTCCTAAGCCTGTCGAAGCGTTGTGCCAAGGCATCAACCTTGCTAGCTAGCAAGTCCACAGCGTCGATCCCATAGACCCTACTGGCCCTCTTCGGGGCTACCCACTCACTGGCCCAATGGTAATTGTTGGAAGCCATCTCCTCTAATAAGGCCTTCGCAGCCTCTATCGACTTCCCCATAAGTGCGCCGCCAGCTATGGCGTCAACTGACATCTTCAGTGACTGGTCTAATCCATTATAGAAGGTTTGGATTAGAAGCCAGTTGGGTACTCCGCGGTGGGGGCATTGGCATTGAAGATCTTTGAATCTTTCCCACGCTTCATAAAGTGACTCATTGCCTTGTTGAGAGAAGGAGGTGATTTCCGCTCTCAACTTAGAGGTCTTGCCAGGGGGAAAGTACTTGCTCAGGAGTGTAGTCGATAAGGCCTCCTAAGTAGTGAAGGAGTTAGGCTCTTCATTAAGGAGCCAGCCATTGGCTCTGTCCATCAGCGAGAAAGGGAAGAGTCGTGGTCTGATTGCGTCGGCGGAGGCCCCGTTGAGCTTGATCGTGTCACACTTCGCCAGGAAGTTACAAACATGAATATGAGGGTCCTCCGTGGGGTGTCCACTAAATTGATCTTTCTCCATGAAGGATACAAGAGCAGGTCGCAGCTCGAAGTTGTTTGCTTCAACGACCAGGTTGACAATGGTCGAGGTGAGGCCGGTGGCCTGCGGTATGGCAGAGTCCCGTAGAACCCTAGGATTTCTCTCGGCCATGCTGACTTGTTGCTGTTGTCGCTTCCTCACACCGCTTTGCCTTCGCACAGTGGCTTCTATCACAGGATCAAAAGGAATGAGTGGTTAATCCCTCTTACTGCGCCTGTGCATAAATAACCAAAAACTACACTAAGCGTAAGCAGGTTCAAGAAAAGCTAAAAGAACAAGGGAGAAAAAGAAGGACGAAAAAGCAAAAGAAAAAGCCTAATCAAGAGTGTTTTGAATTGCTTTCGATGTTGAAACAACCAAGTTCCCCGGCAACGGCACCAAACACTTGTTGTCTTAAAAATGTATTTCCGCAAGTGCACAGTGCCAGTTGTACCTCGCAACGGCAAGTACGGGTCGTGTCCACAGGGAGCTCGACTTCAACCACCGAACCAACCTATAATACTCTATTTAGCCCAGAATCTACTAAAATTGGTTTTCACTAAATAATAGTTCTATTCTGCTGAAGACTAATGCTATTATCAAAATCAATACTAACAAGGGTCCTGGATTAGGGATCACCACACTATTTTGCTCCTTGAACTATAAAATAAGTCATGTAATTTGACCCACGCAGATAACCGAAATGGAATGATTACCAATTAAAGCTCATCTATGCCTTCTCTCGAAGGTCGTTAGACTGGTTAAGTGATCCTAATTATCTATTTTCATGAAACATGAATCAACAAAACCACAGGATTAAGTAACCGTTATTCCCAATTGAACTCCTAACTATTTTCATCTTAAGAACTTAAATTGCTCACAAAGCAGCTATAAGTAAAGGATTCAACTGTCGTTGATCTCCTAAACCCTAACTTAAGAATAGGAATTCAACCCTTTCAGGTAATTCATCGAAGACTTGGTGTGCTAAGTGAGAGTTCAGTTATAAACAAGGGCATTCATTCACAAAACCTAGAACATGATTCCAATTCGCACAATAGGGGCTATGGCCAATTCAAGACAACAAATTTAGCCTCTAATCATCGTTTCAATCACAATCACAGTCAAGAACGAGAACATGATTAAAAGTACTAACTTTGAACTAAAACACAAGAGAAAAAGGGAAAAGAATGTACTTTTTATTAACAGCAGCAATAATCTATCAAATGCATAAATTAATCCCAATCTAATGCTTCGAAATCAAGAACAATAATTTAGATCTAAAAAACCGAAAGTCATCGTTTTTCGAGAGAGAATAAGAGAGGAAATTACATCATGCCTAATTATAATGCTAAACCGCAATTAAACGGGAACCACTAAAGTGGCACGAAACCACTAAAGTGGCACGGTCGTGCCATGTGGCACGGTGCCACCGTGGCACTTTGCTGCCTCTCTTTTTCTTATTTCCTGGGGTGGCACGGTCACCCCACCTGGCATGGTGCCCCAATGCCACTTCCTCTTGACTCAAAATCTACCTTTTTGGCTCCTGTTTGGCACGATATTAGCTTGTTTTCCTCGTTTCTTCAACACAAAATTACATCATATAGGCGGATTTGGGGTAAAGAATGGCCAATCAACCTCTATACTTTTGAAGTTTTACCGAAAACCGCCCAAATGAGAGGTAAAAATCAAGTCTAAAGGAGGTAAAATAGATGTTTATCAGTATGGGCATGCAATAGGGTTCTACTTTAAGCCCTTTTTTTTCACTCTAGTCATGGATGAGCTTACAAATGGGATTCAAGATGAATTACATGGTGTATTCTTTTTGCAGATACCATTGTTCTTATTGATGAGACCAAAGAGGGAGTTAATGGTAAGTTGGAGCGATGGAGACATTCTCTAGAATCGAGAGGCTTTAGAGTAAGTAGATCGAAAATTGAATACCTACATTTTTGTTTCAGTGGGAGGGAGGATGCAAGGGGAGAAGTGTCCATTGATGAGATGGTGATACCAAAGGTCGAGAAGGTTAAGTATCTAGGCTCGATCATTCATTAGAAAGGACATATTAATAAAGATATAAACCAGCGTATAAAAGATGGTTGGGAAAAATGGAAGTATACTTCAGGTGTGTTGTGTGATAAGATGACGC
This sequence comes from Selenicereus undatus, assembly GCA_017589665.1. Classification (NCBI taxonomy): domain Eukaryota; kingdom Viridiplantae; phylum Streptophyta; class Magnoliopsida; order Caryophyllales; family Cactaceae; genus Selenicereus; species Selenicereus undatus. Next base: position 101,484,716 of record JACYFF010031955.1, read on the forward strand.
ATGTAGGATTAAAAGGCAAAGTTTATCATATGGTAGTTAGACCTACTGTGTTGTATGGATCGGAGTGCTGGCTAATAAAAAAGACACAAGTTCAAAGGTTGATGGTAGCGGAGATGAGGATGATTAGATGGATGTATGGTTATACATGAGTGGATAGAATTAGTAATGGAGTAATTAGAGACTTAGTTAAAGTGGCTCCCATCAAAGATAAGATGAAAGAAGTAAGGCTCAGATGGTTTGGCCATGTGAAAAGAAGGAGTGTGGACGCTCCAGTGAGGAGATGTAAGAGGATTAACATCCTCGAAGGTAAAAGAGGATGGGGACAATAAAAAAAGAGTTTAGATGAGGTGATTAAAGAGGACTTGAAAGTTGTAGGGTTGGCAAAGGACTTGGCTCAGGATAGGAGACTATGGCGGGATAGGATTAGGATCTTAGATCTCAGAGAGTTAGCCTCGTAGTTATCTCTCGGTTGTAGCAGTTTAAATTTGGTAGTGAGTGCTTTGTTCGTATGTCATATTTGTATACAGGTACTACAGACATTTGGGAAGAGACATTGTTTGCATACCCCTATTTATCGAGGTATAGTACCATCCCCTGCTATGTTGTAATTATATTTACGTAGTTACTGCTACCTGATTTATTAGTACTTCATATTTCATTCTCTGCTGCTTATCGTTAGTTTCTCTCCATAAAATGTTTTCACAAAATCCTTCCTCTACAAAATGTTTTCACAAAATCTTACTTTATGGGTCTTTCAGTAGAGGTAAGGGTGCCTACATTTGGATCTCCCAAAACCGCGCGAAAGCGAGACCCATACTAAGAGGTGTTGTTGTTGTTGTTGTTGAATGTTTTTGAAAAAGTATTAAATTGCAAGCCAGATATCAAATTTGATCACCCCCTAAGAACTATAAAGCACATTAGGCAAGTATATGGAATTGAGTAGATCAAAATGACGTGGAATCTCACTTTCAGAAAGTGCAAGTCTCTCTCACTCATGTGTTTGAAATATATCATAGGTTCACTCAACACTCATCCAAAAGATTCAAACTACCATAATATGCTCGCCAAGACCTTATAGTTCTTTACCAATAGGATGAATGTGCACACAACAGTCAAGAGAATTTTACATGGGTTGTAATATGGGCTACAAGGTTTAAAGGAAAGGGGTGGACTAATGAATTTGGGGCAATGTGAGGCTATTTAGCCTAGTGACTAGGGAGGAACCAACAAGGCCCCAAGTAACCATGAAGTTCACCAACATTCTAAACCCCAACAATATAGTGAACATAGCCTACAAATCAAGTAGGAAATGAGTTGACAAAGAAAGGAACTCAAGTTATTTACATGTTCAATGTCAATCACTTATTTTATTTTTTTCTTGTCTTTTTTCCCCTTTCTTTTCTTTTTTTTAACATGATTTTTCTCTCTTTTTTTCTTTTTTTCATTCTGAAATGAAATGAGTATCTTAGTTATTGAAGGACATAGGGTCATTACCTATCAACTCACAACCTAATTTATATGTATTACACAGCCCAAACAAAAGGGGAATGAAACCAAATGCTTAATGTCACCAACCCCTCAACAAACCAACATGCCAAAGCTGCCTTAAAGACCCCTAAAAGTACCCATTACATACTTGAAGCAATGCTCCATGGACTTGGCCTAGAGGATAAGAATATGCGTATATAGCCAAGGGCTAATATGAAGAAATCACTACAAGAAAAGGATTATAGCTCAACGAGGTTAACAAAGCAGTTCAACATGTAATAACACAAGTGTAGCTTATTTGACTATATGGCTAAAATGGTCAAAAACAAAGAAATGCCTCTATCACATCATCAAATATATACATGCAAGTGTTAAGTTCTAGAGATACAACTTAGAAAAGCCACACAGATAAAAGAACATGAAGCTAAATATGATGATTAGTCCAAAGAAAGCTCAAAGTCTCACGGGATGCTACCAAAGTCTTATCTAGCTCATTTGGTGGCTCACATATAGTAACATTAGTGCCAGGGACTCCAAGGGGATAACAAAGTTCTTGATCAAAACATGGGCCAAAACAAAGGACATTCACAAAACTTTCAAAAATTTTCACACCAAAGGAGCCACTCATCAAATGCCACTCAAGCTCTTGAAAGCTATGTTGGCTAGATAATCATCATTGGAGGTTCTTTTTTTTTTTTTCAAAATTTTTAAAATTTTATTTTTTCAATTGCAACCTAAACCTTAATGGCAAACCTAAACGTGCACCTAATTGCTTTGTATGCAAGGCTAATGCAAGTTAAGCAAAACATGCCTAAACTAATATGTAACACATGCCAAATATCCCCCTCCTATGCTTAGACAATACATTGCCGTCAATGTAGACATATAAAAGGTATGAAAAGACTGAGGGGAGTAGGATCAAGCAAAAGCACAAAAAAAAAACTAAAAACTAATGAAAGAAAAACAAAGAGAAAAGAAAAAGAACATTGGGTTACCTCTCAAGCAGTGCTTCTTTTAAGTCGTGCACTAGACCATACACCGATCATCCTTTGGAGAAAGGTAAAACTGAGGAGAAAGAGGACTTCATAACTTTTATTCCACCCTTGTCAGGGACCTCAAATGCAAACTCTTATGAAAGAAGGAACCACTTTAAGTAGAGGGGATGTAGGTCCTTCTTAAGTATCCAATACCACCAAGCACCATGGTTTGCATACATAATGACCTCATCGTGGACACCATCAGATCGGCCACCATCACAACAACCAAACTCGGCCTCCAAATTAAGGCCAATCTCAACATCACTTGAATAGGGCAAAGAAAACGATACATGTTCAAACCTACAACATTCACTCAAATAAGCCTTATTAAAAGCATAGGGCTCGTCCTTGACAATGCTAGGTGGCAAATTATCAATCAAACCAACTTTTGCATAATCAAGTCCATGGTCCTCAGTTAACACATAATCAAGCTTATAGGGATAATCTGAACAACCCTAAACTAATTTCACAAACTCATTAGAAACAACCACATCACATCCACAACAAAAATGAAGAAGGAAAGGCTTATGGTCCTTAAACAAACCAAATTCAGCATGGTGTTCCCCTATGTCAATGGTCAATCTTCCATCCTTAACATCAATTTTGCATCTTGCAGTAGCCAAGAAAGGCCTCCCAAGAATGAATTGGGTGTATGCATCTTCAGTCATATCAAGAATCACAAAGTCTACAGGAACATAAAAGTCACCCACCTCAATAGGAACATCCTCTAACATACCCAGCGAGTACTTCACAGAACAGTCTACTGATTGAAGAGAAATATTACTAGGTTTAACTCTCCTAGGTTGAGTCCCTTGGAGATAGAATAGGGCATCAAACTCACACTTGAACCAAGGTCACTTAAAGCCCTATCAATGCTCACATCCCCAATTAAGCGAGAAATACAAAAGCTAATAGCGTCCTTAGCATCGCAGCACTACACTCCTCACCTAAAGCTATGGTCTTTTGCCCATTAATCTTCTTCTTTTTGGGGAGGGTTTTTTTCAAAAACTTGGAATACATAGTTATTTGAGACAAAACATCAATGAATGGAATGCTCACATGCAACTTTTTAAGTATAAGAAGGAACTTCCCAAGCTAAGCATCAAGTTTGACCTTGATAAATCTTTGGGTCAAAGACAAGGGTGGTATGCAAGGCTTCGGGGATTTTGACTCCTTAGCTTTGTCACTCTCGTTATTCTTTTAGAGCCTATCCTCATTAAGTAAGACATCAACATTCACATCATAACTATTATCTCCATCCACCGTAACTCTAGCACCCTTAGGAGCCTCTAATTACTTATCAGTTCTCAATAGAACACAATTGCAATCCTCTTTAGAGTTAGACTCGGGCTTGCTAGGATATTTACTGAGAGGCATATAAGAAGAGCTACCTTATTGGGCAACTTGAGATTCTAACATTTTGCTATGAGTAGTAAGCATATGAACCTTAGAGGTTAATTTCTTAATGTACTCATCTTGTTTTTGTTGCTCCAAAAGCACACTTTCCAACATAGCCTATAGGTTAGACTTTGGTGGAGCTCATTTAGGGAAGTGAAGTCTTTGGAAACCAGGAGGTGGGAGCCTAGCATTGGCTTAGGGAAAAGGAAGGGGATCACTCCTTGGGATGATTATACCAACCGAGATTGCAGGTATTAGAATATAAGTCATGTTTTGGCCTAGGTTGGAAGTTATTAACATATGCAACTTGGTTAGATGATTGGGTAAAAGGATTTCCAACTATACAATTCAAAGTCACAAGGTCAAAAGCTCCACAACTATCACAAAGGGGGCACATGTGTTCTCCATATTAACATTTAGAGGATTTATTTTTTGAGTCATGACATCCATTTTAGCGATGACCTTCTTTAGTCCTTTCATCGAACCATTGGTAATTATTGAGCACTATCTCCTCAATGAGATTGTTTGCCTCACTATCCGTCTTATTCATCAAAATTCCTCCCGCTGCTACATATATCATGGATGTCCTAGCATGTATGACTCCATCATAGAACGCTTGTAGTATCTTCCATTCTCACAGACCATTATGGGGGCATAACCTTGAAAGGTGCTTGAAGTGCTCCCATGCTTTGTATAGCAACTCATCGTTCCATTGAGCAAATAAAGTAACACGATTTCTCTAGCTCATCATCTTGCTAGGAGGGAAAAACTTAGAAAGAAAGGCCTTGGTTAGCTCATTCCAAGTGGAGATGGATTCCTGATGGTAGAGGGTGAAGTCATGCCGTTGCTTTATTCCTAAGAGATGAGGGAAACAAGTGTAGGTGGATCACATTACTAGAGGCTCCAATTATTTTCAATGTATCACATTCCTCTAGAAAAATCAAGACATGCAAATTGGAGTCTTATATAGGGGTGTCACCGAATTATGATTGTTACATCATTGAGATTGGCGTCAGCTTGAGCTCAAAATTGTTCGCAGTCACAGGCAGCCTGATAATGTTTATGGTAAGGCCGTGAACTCTTGGAGACACATAGTCCCTAAGGGTCCTTTCTTGCTTGTCTTCACTTGCCATTTTGGGTGTGGGTTTAGCCGCTTCTTGCTGCTCTTCAGCCTTCCACTGCCTTTTAAATATATGAAAAGTTTGCTTGATCTCGGAATCAAACTCAAAGAATGCTCAAAACCCAGGGGACTTGTGCATAAAATGGAAGGCAACCCACAAGTGATCAAAGCACACCAAAATAAGTAAAATTGTAAAATAAAAGAAAAGAAAAATGCTTAACCTAAATGTTATAGGGTAACTCAATATCCAAAACTAGTCCCCGACAATGGCGCTAAAAACTTGATCGGCACTACAAGTGCCCAGGTGTTGTAGTATTTATCAAGGTTGTTCCTACAAAGAGTAGATTGAATTACCAAGTATTCCTTTAAAATTTTGTTGAGTGAAATCAAGATTTGATTTGAGTTTTTATCTAACTAATGCTAAACAACGAGGACTAACTTCAATGACTTAAAATATCTACAGTAGCATGACCTAATGATGCGCCGATCTAACTAGTCAAACCAGCACTTTTCACCTTTTTGGTTGATTCAATGGTCGATAACATTACAAAATTCACAACTTTCTTTCACAATGGAGTGAATTAACTCTATCAAAATAATTACTTATTCTTATTAGATTTTAATTTAATCAAACTTAAGATTATCATTATCACAAGATCACTCGATTCACAATCCCTTCTTAGGTGATTATTAACCTTAGTCTAACTGTAGTTTTCCCATACTGTTATTCGCTTTTTAGTACTTTGATCTAGCATCCAACATATATGTAATAAGTTGGCCAAAAGTCTCATAATAGCAATCAATGCTCAAGGATTAGATTAAAACAACTAAGCAAGAATATTTCAAAGTGCACAAAGTTCAAACTAGTAAATTCAACAACATCAATTCGGCTTTTGTAATCCCTAGATAAACAAATCTACTCACTCATTAGTGAAATTAAAAAATCTAAAATCTCTAAATTATTTACATAAACTGAAAGAGATGCAAAATGAAAAGAAAAGGAAAGAAAAGCTTATTCTCGTAGCTTGGAAGATGATCTTTCAATCCACTTCCAAAAGCCTTCAAATGTTGTTTGATCTTTTGCTTCTTTCTTCTTCAACACTCTCTAATGGTGGATTGTCAATGTGAGGAAGATGGTGGACGATGATAGAGTGATGGATAGGATCTCCAAAGAAGCAGTAAAATGGGACTTTTATTGCTGAATCCAAGTCTGCGAACTGTCAAAATGCTTGAAACACGAAAAGCCGTGAAGAACACTAGCAAACTTGGTAGAATGGGGCTCTCCACGATCTGACCATTGAGGCACCCACGAATCATGGTTCCCACCATGACCAAGCTATAATGCCTATTGGTTCATCGATTCTCTTTTGTGTACCCGTTGCTTCTTTCTGATCCTCTTGGATTGTAGTACTAGCCATGATAAAATTTCATGTTGGATGTCTTTGGGCCCTGTTTGCTATCTTTTTTGATCTACAAGGCCTTAAAATCTTCATTCTACTCACATACTTTGGGCTTACAAGGTCAAAATGTACAAACACTCTCAAGCAAGTGAAATCTAAATGTAATAGTAAAAATAGGGACATAGATCATACAATTAAGTATCTCAATCCCCCCAAAAGATTCCTAATTACTTAAATAATCCATGTAAATATTACATTCATCACTTACATTATCAGCCATATTCTCAACTTGCAAGTTGTTCAGGAGCTTGTTGAGCCAAAATGGAGTTTTGTTACTTATCCTAAGATCTGGTCCATTCTAAAAGTTGGCATTTTTTTAGGTTGGACAAGACAGAGGACATGGATGTTGTAATACGTAGTAGACCATGGTGCTATACAACAAGTCTCTTATTTTGAAGCCTTAGTCTCCTAGTTTTGAATTTGATCTAAATGTAAGAACCTTGACGCCTATTTGGGTGAAGTTTCCCAATCTTAATATTTATTTCTAGCATGTTTCGTGGTTCAGTAAGTTGGCTAATATGTTGTGTGTACCCCATTGTTTACTGTGCTAACTAAAGTTGATGTTTTTATGGATTTACCTTAGCATGTTTCTAGTTATGATCCCTTGGGCAACTATTCTATCAAGTGCTACATCATGGATGGGTATCTTACTTTTGCGGAACATGTAAGAAGTTGGGTCAAACTATTGAGAATTGTTCAACTTATCATGGTTCGCCATGTTTGGGTTTCCAAATCTTCCTAGCCAAAGAAGTAAACTAAACTTGAGATTGTACAAGAAGATCTGACAATTAGTGTGGGGACAAGGTGAGCATCACTCATATTCAAATGTTGAGAAATAGATTGGGAAGGTACAACATTCAAAAGACACTCCATCTGTGTAGGAGTGTACGACACCTATTAGATAAGATAGCTACATTGAGGAAGGTTTAGCCTAGTGGGGATATCAAGAAATCACTTCCACTTTTTGGAAGTAAGAGGATTGTGAAAAGTGCTACCACATCCATTCTTAAGAACTTATACAGTGCTCTGGGGTTAGTTGGTGGTGATTTCGAGCCTACTGATGTTTCTATCTTGAGGAAATTTTCTAAGGGCCAAACCATAGGTAAGGCTTTCGATAAGAATCTTTTTGTATGATTATCATATGCTACGATGTTTGGGATCTTAATGATCCTATTAAGCAAGTTAAAAAGCGGCATGAAGTCAATAAGCATTAGCCTGATAATTTTGGCTTGAGAATAGAGTGAAGGTTTAAAATAGTGGGAAAATTACCAAAAATTTGTTTCCTTAGTGCTTTTTTCTTCTAATTACTTATAGCATTACAATGTCTAAATTTTAGTTTTCTGGTAGCCGATTTTAGATATCTACATGGTTATGTTGAGTAGTCAACCTGTTTGTTGCACTGTTATAGTAGGTTCGAGTCCATTCATGGGGGCCATAACTTTTGTGCATGGTCATACTGTTAGCAGTTTAAGCGAGCATTTGTAGGGAAGTTTTGGCACTTTGTCTTACGTTCCTTATGGTTCATAAGGGATTTTAGGCGATTTTAATGTTGTTTTATCTCATGATGAAAGGTCATCCAAAGTAGGTCCGACCAGTATGTGATTAGTGCTTTCTTTCAATGTTGTGAGATGACTCAATTTTACAATGCTCCTATTACAGGGTTTTTTGCAATTACAATACTGAGCAACAAGGTGATCATAGAGTTTTGTCTGAACTTAACAAGGTGTTATTCAGTCTTAAGGTTTAATTGTGTTTGGCACTTTTATGTGGATTTTAAGCCTCTTAGTATTTCTGATCATTGCCTTGTTGGATAGATATTAAGAATGGTTTTAAGGGTATTAAGAAGCAGTCCAAATATCTAGATGCTTGGACCATGCATCTTAAGTTCAAGCTTATAGCTCAAATGGGTTGGGATATATCCATTGCTGGTTGTTTGATGTTTAAAGTTATGTCTAAACTTAAAGAGCTGAAGGGACACTATAAACAACTTCATTCTTCCTACTTTACAGATATTAAAAGAACAACTTCCTCCTTGTATCAAGGATTACTTCAAGTACAAAATGATTCACAAAGTTGCCCAGCTTCTTAGATCGTCAAAGGTATATGAAGGGGATTTAAGAAGATTACGTTAAATTCAACCACTTAGAGGAAACCATTTTAGGGGGGATAACGAGCATTTTTAACTATAATGGTAGCAATAGTAGCTATTTTCATACAATCATCAAACAAAAAAGGTGTTTTCATGCCATTAAAATAGCTTCTAATTTTAATTGTGTGGAACATGTAACTCATAAGGGTATTGTGATAGAGTCGCAAACGCACGATGTTATTGTAGCAAATCAAGGTCGTCTTCCACAACGACTAGGTCAATCTACTAGGTTTTATTCCCTTCAGATAGGCTAAGCAATGTAGATAGTTTGAGAATTCTAAGCTAAGTAAGATATGAACAAATCGATGTGAGATAAAAATTTAGGAATTGATCTGCGAAATGATCCACTTCAAGTAATTTCAAACCCATTTTACCAAGTTGATTAATTTAAAGAGTGATGATCTATTTTAGCACTGCACTACTCTCTTTCAAGTTATAGCAAGAATCAATCAAACCCCCACTTTCATGGTTTTTAATCAATCTAAACTCATTAACCATGTAGATTATCAATTAAGCTTTCTTGAATAGTGAATCTTTCATAAGAATTCACACAATCAAGTCTAGTCCTGGCTTTCTGTTATCATACTTTAACTTTTAGTCCTTCATTCAATGTCTAATACAAGTAAGCAATTAGCCAAATCACCCACTTAGAAAACAAACCACTACGATAGATTAAATATGTAATCAACAAGGATTCAAAGGATTCAAGAATCATAAACAAGAAAAAATCATTCAAAGGTAATGAAATCCCTCGATTAAAGAAATCTATCAAACTTGATAAAGAAATCTAATTATAAACTGATGATAAATCTAATTGGGAGATGAAGAAAAGATAGAGAAAGAGATGCTTAGTTTCCATGACGATGGATTGATCTTTCGATGCTTGCCTGATCCGTGGTTCCGTTACAAATCTTCTTCTTCTTGTTGCTCAAACTGTCACTAGGGTGGGAAAAACTAATCTAGGTTAGTGGATTGGATTCCATGGAGGGCAGTAAAATCGCGCTTTTATTGCTAGAATCAAGGATGCTAACCTACAAAATGCCTAGAACATGAATAGTTGTGAAAAAAACTAGGTAACTCGGGAGCAAGGTTAACCATGAACAGTACGCGAAGGACCCCATAGACCATGGTCCCTACCACAGCTATCTCTTGGTGGCCACTACCTTTGTCCTTCTCCTTTTCTCTTTCTGCTGCTTATTCCTGGAACTTCTTCAACCGTGGTAGTGACCATGGTATGTCCGTGTTGGGATTTTTGGGCCTCGTTGGCTACCTTCTGTGATCCACAAGGCCTTAAACATCATTCTACGCCTATGCTTTAGGCTTACAGGGTCAAAATCTACTAGCATTACTCAAACAAGCAAAACCCAAGCACATTAGTGGAAATAGGGGTGTGAATCATACAATTAAACTTATTAATCCCCTAAAATAGCTCCTAAATGCTTAAATAGTCCATGCAAATATGACATTCATCATATTTCTACAACGTTTATTGATTTTTACAAGGGCTTATTGGATTTGTTATGGATATTCATCCTTTAGATCTTGCTTTGGCCCATAATAGGGCCTTGCATAGGAACTCTCATATTCAAGGGCGTTGAAGAAGGTCCAACATATTCCTTTTTGTATAGATAACAATAAAACCCTAATTTGGATGGATATGCTATTGACTTCTTCAAAACAAGCTTGAAAACTGATTGAGCTGATGTGATCAACAGTATGCTATGCTTTTTTCATAATGATAAGCTTCTCAGATAAGTTAACAGTACCTTGATCACTTTGATTCCAAAGAAACTTAATGCTATTAGTGTTGTGGATTTTCGACCAATTGCTTTGTGTAATGTTTTATAAAAGGTTATTGCTAAGGCCTTCGCTAATAAACTTTAAAGCGCCCTTCCTAATTGGGTTATTGTGTGTTAAAGTGCTTTTATAAAGGGGAGGTCTATTATAGATGACATGGGTTTTGCTTCATTATTTGGTTAAGCATTATGAGAGGAGTAACATATCCCACAGTGATGGTGAAGGTTGATGTGAGGAAGGCATATGGCACTATTGATTACAATGTGCCTTACCACCCAATTTGTGGATTTGATTAGGATGTGTGTAGTAAGCCTATGTAATGTTAATGAAAGAGCATAAATAGGTTTTTTTTCTAATGCAAGGGTTCTCAACACAGAGATCTTACGTCCCCTTACCTATTTGTTCTTTGTATGGAGGTGCTTGTTAGGGAACTCAATTTGATTGTTAAGGAAATAAGGTTCAACTTTCATTTGAAAAGTGTTGGGGTGGTGCTACTATACATTGCTTTTATAGATCACATCTTACTTTTCTCTGGACGAGATATGAGTTCTATCTTAACTATGTGGAGCTAATTTCAAAAGTTTTTTAGGATGTCAGAGCTGAATGTTAAATTTGATAAATCTAAGTTGTATTTTAGTAGCGTGCCTGATGAAGTGCAATAGTAGATTCTTAAGGTTATACGTCTCTCCAAGGGTGCTCTTCGTTTTAGAAACATGGGCCTTCTGGTGTGTACTAGGAAATTGTCTCATCATGTGTGTCAACCTCTAATCAATCTTATCACATATAAAATTAGTCCTTAGGGAGTTAGAAAGCTATCGCATGTTGTAAGGAAATTATTTTTGAATACTGTGATTATAGTTATGATAACGTTATGGCCCTCTATGTTCTTACTACCCATGTACATTATATATCGGTGAATCTTTATGTCCTATGTTTTTATGGACTAGAACCACTGACACTAGGAGAATGTGTTTAGTAAGTAAGAAGTTAGTATTCCTACCCTTTAGAGATGAGGGTTTGAATTTTGAGGAAGTCCTAACTAGGTGTAAAATTTTATGTTATAGATCAGTAGATAGCTATGAAAACTTACTTCGGAGTTTCTGTGTTTATTTTATGGGATAAGGCCTATCAATTATAGTCTGAGGGACTATTTGATATAATGTTTTTGGCATCATAATCTTGGCCCTGGAGAATGGTGCTTAAGGTGAATGATAGATTTGTATAGATCCTAGGCGGCTAAGTTTTAGTTCCAACAATGGCTGCTAAGTTTTGTGCTTAGTAGTTTTATGATGTTTTTAGAGAAATGTTCATATAGTTTCCTTGCATAATGCTAAATGGAAGGGTTGGACATTGAATAAAGCTAAATTCATCCTATGGCTGACTAATTATAGCAAATTAGTTAGTGGAGAGGGTTTGATTGCCAGAGGTCCTCACATGAATGATTTGTGTGTGTGTGTGTATGTGTATGTGTGTGTGTGTGTGTGTGTTATGCTGAGGGCCTAGTTTGGACTCCTCTACTAGTCTGTTTTTCCCAATGTCATGATACTAATGCAGTATGGTCTAAAGTTTCGTAGTGGTGTAAGCAAATACTAAGGTGTAGTGAGTTTGCCAAAGAGCTTATGGTTTGGATTTAAGTGCAGCAAAAGTTCTAGCTCACGTTATTAGAGGAGAACTTTATGTATTTACAAAGTATAGAGTGAACATAACTGATAAGTAGTAACCGCAAGTGCATGATCTACCTGTAGATATCAACTAGTGAGTATGGGTCGATCATACGAGGAACTCGCTTTTAATTACCAAAATTAATTGAACTACTCAATCTAGGAAAATTGAATTTGAACATTTCAATGGCCGATTAAGAAAACGATAATAACTACGAATACAAATAAAGAATTAAAAGATTCAAACACTTAAGTTGGAATTAACAACACAATTATGTAAAAAAATCAAATACTAATCCTACCAAACTCGCCAAAGCATGTAATTAAATGGATAGATTGTTAATTGAAGCCATCGCCTCCCTTCTTTAAAGATCAATGACCAATCTAGAACCACTATCGTCTATTTTCATGGGATTAAGAGTTGAAGGATTATAAGATTCACAATCTCAAACCCTAATTAGAACTTCAATTATTTTCATATCTCCTAATTGTCTACTGAGTCACGGTCGATAAAGGCTTCGCCTTTCAACACTTCCCTAAACCCGAATGAATATAAATGCACACTCCTTCAAGCAATTCATCGAATATGTATTAAGGAAAGTAGAATTCAACTTCACCAACATGGAACACGTAAGAATTGAGGCTAACTTATTATTTAACTAAGCATGATTGGTGTCAATCCTAGCATAAGTTGCGAATTTAGCTGCTAAACATGAAAGAATTTTGGAATTAACAATAATAATTTTTAAAACACCAAAGTATTTATATGCTAAAGTAAACCTAAGCCCTAATTTAAAAGTTGGAAAGCAAAACAACCCTGACCTTAAATAACATAAAGTGGAGTCAAACTTAAAGATGACAATATCATGTTGTTCAGTGTAGGTAGTCGCGCCAACCCATATTGATTAAGAAATTTGTTAGGTACTATTGATGATCCAATTCGATCCCTAGCTACTCCAGTAACATGGCCATGTAGATCTCTATAGCGCCTTGTATCACTATCTAGAATGAGGTCTTAAAAGTCTGCAAGGTTCTTACACGACAACTAGTGTCATTTCTTTAAACCTTCGTTACTAGCGTCGGCATGTAGTTCCACACGGTGAGTCGTGCTATAACTTTTTCATTTGCTTTCGACTTCATCCCTTCTTGTCTCGCTCTCTTCACTATCTAACCTTCATAATGAGGTGAAAATATTTGCAAAACAAGAAAGTGGATCCAGTTAAGCAATTTCAGGGAAAACAAACCAAATTCTTTGGATTAGAGGTGAGAAGTAGAGAAATAAAGGAGAATTTGGGTAAAGAAAAGTAGGCAAAAGTATAGGTTTAACAACTATTTGATGATTATCTCTTGCTTATCCCTAAGAAAGACTAGCTATTAGATGATCAATTAAGGGAGATGAACCTCTAATCACACCCTTCTCAGGAAAGAGAATGATTGTTAATCAATCAAACACAATCATGAATTAAAATTAGCCAAGTCAAGGTGTCATAAACATTTTTAATGAAACACGTACACCACAATCTATAAATGACACTACCTGAATGCAAGACATTAAACATGTCATATTAAATCACATCGTGAAACAAGACATCCCTCAATAGGTGGTGAGCAAGCATGATCGGTAGAGCCTCACTCTGGGTTGAAGCAGAACACTCATCTAAGTTTGTTTAAATGTAAAACATGGGTACACTCGGCACTTAAACTAATAATGCAAACTACCATAGACTTGATAAGGTTCTCAATTCCCCACTACTTAATGCAAAAATAAAAAATAACAATCATGAGGACTTATTGTGTGGGTATACCGAGGCCAAGATTAAGGGTAAAAAGGAGAATAATTTAGGAGGAGTGGAGCTAATAGCTAAGAGACTAGAGAGTAAGCATACAACCATAACAATAAGAGCCAAACCACCAACTTGATATTAGCCCCAATTGAAGAATAAGCATAAACCCCCACAAAAGACCACAAGGAAGGAGTTGATGCAAACTTATTGAATCAATCCCTATGCCAAACATTTCATGCATAATTTTTTTTCGTTTTTCATTTGTTTCATTTCTCATATTATCTTTTTTTTTTGAATGAAATCAGAAACAAAGTACATGTGAATGGCAAGAGGAATACATAATCTCAACTCAGATTCCCTTCAATACAAACCACCAACAAAACACCCAAGGTGAATCAACCTCCAAAACTTTCGCATGGTTATATGATATATGCATACATCAAGTGTGTGGAGGATATGGGTACAACAACAAACGAGCGAAAGGCACAAAGTCACAAAGGATAAATAAGAGGGATATCATATATTAATGGGTGGCTTTTAGACTCATGTGGCTATATAAAACAAAGAATGCTCCAATCATATCAATATATGCGTATGCCAAATGTGATATCAAAGAGATCCATACCAAATTCTAGAGCTACAACTATGGAGAAGTCACACATGAAAGGAACTATGCGACTATATGTAATGAATGGTCTTTAACTTCAAAATCTCATAGGTCAATGCACTACATTCAATGAAACTTACTCCAAGATATACCCCCACTTTTGAAGGTTAACCAAATCAAACCACATGAGTCTTAAGGGCAACTAGCATGCAACACAAGGTAGAGCAATTATAAATGGCGATGTTAACAAAATTTTCACAAAATGTACACCAAGATAAAGCACATCTGAATACGTAATCACGACAAACAATCAACTATTACTCCTTACATTATCATCCAAAGAGGGGTTCTCAAAGCTCTTCATATAATTTTTAAAATTTTTTAGATTTTTTCAATATATATTTTTTAAAAAGCAATAAGTCTAATTAAGTAATAAAACACATAGAGGACAAGCAAGAGATCAGTAAGAAGGATTACCTCGAAAGCTTACGTATGCCCAAGTCGATCACCTTTCTTCTTGTGATGCAACATCAAACCTATGTCCTCTAAGTTACATGCTTTGCTAAATTAAAAATAGAAAACGACCTAATAAAACTACATAAAATCCTAGCTACATGATTTAAATGCAAAGGATGTCACCAAACCACCCCCTAAAATCCGTAATTCCACCAAAGAGCTATAAGGTCACCCCCCCCCCCACAATACTTGAGATTTTAATTGTCCTAAATGAAAAGGACATACAAAGGAAAAAGGGATGAGCAGACACTTATAGGTGGAGAGGGAAAGAGTAACACTCAATTGTTTTTTTAAAAAAATAAAAAACTTGGGTTGCCCCCTAAGAAATACTTGTTTTAGGTCCTTAGCTTTACCCTTATCTTACGCGGCTGATAGAGGAGATGGGGAGGTGGTTCAATTGAGGAATCAAATAGAAATGTAGTATCCATCATCACCGTAGGACAAACAAAAGTTCCTCCATAACTAGCCCGGCTCGGTGGAGGCAAAAGACCTCGTTTGGGGCATCTCATCCCCATCAAACACGTCAATCCTTGAAATAGTTGTAGGAACAACATAAACTATAGGGATTGTAGGAACTACAGGAACTGTAGGAACTAGACTACCTATGAGTGGAGAGAAACATAAATCTACCCTCTTCCCCTACAACTAGAAAGATATCTTGTATATAGGCACGTCAATCACCACACTCGTAGCTACTAGAAATAACCTCCCTAAGATGACAGAGAGTTGGGAGCTGTCATCCATATCCATCCACGGGATTACAAAGCTACCCATTTGACCTGGAAAATTCTCGTAAAATACCTACATGAGGCATGATCAAATGATCTGCTAACTGGATAGCCATATTGGTAGGTTTTGGATCCTACAGTTGAAGCTTCCTACATAAACAAAGAGAGAGAAATAGACAGAGATAGAGAGAGACAGAGAGACTCTCAACAACTTGGATGGCGACTTGTATGACAACATACTTTGCCTCTCTTTGCAGAAAGCTTCATATTGGCTCCCAAATCACGAAGAGCTTTCCTAATCTGTAGGCCCCCTATCGAACAAGGAATAAAGAAACTGTCAAAGTCTAGGTCCTGCAACTTGGATGGCGACTTGCCCTAAAGAACTACGTCACGCACCTCTTAAGTGGGGATCGGTGAGATCTCCTCAAATTTTCCCTTCTTTAATAGAAGCGAAGCTCCCTTAAAAATCTTAAGTAAAATAGTGCTTTCGTGAGAACCTCCAAGAAATGGATATTGACGTAAATCTTTCTCAATACATCGAGGAATCTAGCAAACCTAGGCTCAATCTTGAACCGTGCCACCCTCTGACAGAATAGAAGAGGTGGCTTGCAAAGAGTGAACTGAAGGTGGTCCAACTGCCATTCTCCTCTGAACTAAGGCTCTTTCCCAGCATCAGTCGCTCTGCTCCTACATAAGTAAGAACTCAATCTATCACCTAAATGACCATCACGGGACTCTTTACTAACTCTTCGCTCTTCACAAAACCATATTGATGTGACCCCTAGGATTAGAATCAGCCTGGCTTGGTTTATGCCCCTAAGGTTTGGATAGGTGGTTAACCTACTAAGCTGCCTATGGGAACTGGTTATTTATTATCTTCTCGTGGGAAGCAATGTTGTCTAGCCTAGATTTGATCAATTTGATGGACTCATTAAGGTTCTCATTAGTCTTAGTCTAGTTATGGATAAACCTCTCCATAAGAAGTTCTAGGTCTAACTTCCGCTAAGGGGTTTGAGGCTGTGGATTGTAAGAAGCTCGGTACTAGAAGCTAGGTGCCTGCATAGAAATCTAAGGCTACAAGGTGGGATCCTTATAGGAATGGTTAGGTTGACTCTTTTACCTAGGATTATAGGTGTTAGAGTAGTAATTATTCTATGGTCGTGGGTTATAACTCTGTATGGCATTAGCATGCTTAATGGTAGAAGGACCATTGTAGTGGTCAATAGACGTGTGCATTTGCATACCACAGGTCTCATATATAGCATACACTCCAACTAAAGAACTTTTAAGACCACATGGAGTAGGAGAAGTACTGACCTGATCAAGTCTCTACGCTAGTGCATCCATCCAGCTGGCTAAATGTGTCATAGTATCAACCTCATAGTTATTGTCGTCCCCTTAGGGATGTCCCGTTCATTATACTAATGATAATTGTTGGAAGCTATTTCTTCCAATGAAGCCTTCGCTGCCTCAATAGGCTTTCCTATAAGAGCCCCACCTACCCTGACATCTACCAAAATTTTCACTGACTGATCTAGTTTGTTATAGAATATTTAGATTAGGAGCTAGTCAGGAAAACCATGATGAGGACACTACCATTGAAGATCTTTAAATATCTCACGGGCTTCATATAGAGACTCCCCATCTCGTTGAGCAATGAAGTAATGTTTGCCCTCAACTTTGCAGCTTTACCAAGAAAGGTTTTGAGAAGGAATCCCATGTAGCCAAAAAAGCAATCTCCTCATTCTTAAGCGAATCACTGGCTCTATCCATCAATGAGAATGGGAAGACCTTTAGCCGAATAGCATTATTGGATACCCCATTTCAAGTAAGTTGTGAAGATACACATTGAGACTCTTGGTAGGGTGCTTACTAAGCTAATCCATTTCTACAAATGTGACAATAGTTAGCCAAAGCTCAAAGCTTCCTACCTTAATAACCGGTCTCACAATGGATGAAGTTATGTCGGATGTTTGTGACACTGCATACTCCACAACACCATGTTCTACTCTCTTGTGGCCATTGCAGCTTCTTTGTTCTTTCGCCTTGTCTTTCTCCATTGCCTATGTGCAGTCACTTCAATCTCAGTGTTAATATGGATGAGGTTTTGATTCCCTTGTCTTTAATTATGCATAGAAAGCAAGGAACTACACCAAAGTTCAGAAGGTCTAAGCAAGAATAAACAAGAATTAAAAACTACACAAAAAGGGAAAACATAAACCCTAATCTAGAGTATTCCAATTGGTTCTAACATTCAAAAGAACAATTTCTCCGATAATGGTACCAAAAACTTCATGAGTAATAACCGCAAGCGCATGATGTAGTTGTAAATAGGAATCAAAAAGCATTGGTTAATTCTATGAGGAACTGACTTTCAATTACCAAAACTAATTAAACTACTTAAGCTAAGCAAATCAAATTTGGAGATTTCAATTACCAACTCAGAAAACGATAACAACTAAGAATATGATAAGGAATCATAACATTAAAACACTCAAATTGAAATTAACAGCACAATTACGCTAGCAAATCAATTACTGACCCCATCAAACTCACCCAAGCATGTAATATGAATGGATATATTGTCAACTAAGTTTGTCCCTCCCTCTTTCAAGGATCTAAGACTAATCATAAAACTATAATTGCCAGTTTTTATGGGATTAACAGTTAAAGGATTACAAGACTCAGGATCTCAAATTCCAACTAGAACTTCAATTATTTTTATATCAAAATCCTAACTGTCTACTAAGTCACAATGAGTAAAGGTATCATCTTTCAACGCTTCCCTAAACCCAAATAAAAATAAATGTATGCTCATTGAAGCAATGCATAAACATATGGACAGCAAAGTAGAATTCAATTTCACAAACATGGAATATGTAAGAGTTAGGGCTAACTCATGATTAAACTAAGCATAACTGGCTTCAATCTTAACCCAAGTTGGGAGATTTGGCCGCTAAACATGATAGAAATTACAAAGAAATTATCACCAAACATCACGTCTAATGAATATTAAGAATTGAAAGAATAATAAACAAGAGAGAGTGATTAAGACAGCAAACTCTGGAACTAATAATCTAAATGATTGGAATCTCGAAGTTAACAATAATTACATTCTACACCAATGTACTTATATGTTAAAGCAACCTTAAGCCCTAATTTAAAAGCTGGAAGAAACATGTATGAAAGATGATGTCCTCAACCAAAACAACCCTGACCTTCAATAAAATAAAGCGCAACTAACTTAAAGATGACACAACCATGCTATTAGCATGGGCATCTATTTCAAATCATGCTCCTTGGGAAATGTGTCAGGTACTATTGATTGGGTTCCTAGATAGTAAGAAACACGGGCATGCAGATCCACACGGCACCATGTGTCACTATATGGAATTGGGTCTTGAAAGTATGTAGGGTTGTTGCATGGGTGTGTAGTTTCGCATGAACCCTAGTGTCATTTTTTTTAACTTTTAATGCTAGCATGGGTGTATAGTTCCACACAGTGGATAAGGTATTACCTTTTCTTTGCTTTCCACTTGATTTCCTTTTTCTCTCCCTTTCCTAGCTCTGTAACCTTCAAAACAAGGCCAAAACATCTGTAAAAGAAGAGGTTGGACCAAATGAAGCAATTTTGAGGGAAATCAAACCAAATTCTCTAAATTAGAGGTGAGAAGTAGAGAAATAGAGAGGAATTTCGGTAAACCAAAGTAGGTAAAAAAAATATAGGTTTAACAGTAACATGAGGAAATTCAAGCAAAAAGCTCAAAGTTATGATCTTATTATCAGGCATATACAGTACTTAGCATGTGTAAGGGCATACAATTATATTTTCAAGTAGAGTAAGTTTTTTTTTTTTTTTTGGGGTTGAGCCCACTATAATGTGTTACTCACTCTTACAATCCATCTCTTTTGGGAAAACCTAATTATAATTATTTTCTATTTTCCAATAAGTAAATAAATATGATATGATATGATATGATGACATTAATTTGCATTAAGACAATTTATTTAGAAATGTCTTGTTACAAGGTATTTATCATCACCAAAATAGCAAAAGGATAAATGTCTAGAATATTAGGAGCCCTAATGGAGCTAATGAATTTTGTTATAGTTCTATAGAATACTATTCCCTATGAGCAAACTATAGAATAATTAATTTTGGATTGCAATTAGTCAATCAAGTAAATAGGAACACTTTATGAGTAAATCAATTTACATAAGTTGAAGTGTTGGTATTCTAGCTAGTTTTAGTAAATAAGGATGCCCCAAACTTCATTAGAGAAATCATATTAAGGAAAGATGTGATCATCAATTTCCTCCTTTTCTTTTTACAGAACTAGTAGTGGGTGCCAAAGTCATCCTTATAATAAAAAATTCAAGCAATTACAGATGTCCTGTTGTGTAATAGGATCCATACGAAGAAAGAAGAAAGAATGCTTAGACATATTGGTTATGTTCCAAACAAGCTTATCCCTAACTATAACCAATTGTATTTTGAAGGAATATTAGCCAATATCCAATCTATAATGTATTCCTCAAATTCCTTATTTATCTTACAAATCTTTTTCAAGTACTAGCAAGTGTTCGGTCATGAACTATAATCCTTCTAAGTAGTTAATTTTTAATTCTAGATAGTGACCATTTATCCGTCTCACCTAAAGATTAATCTCCTTTTAGCAAGGTCCCAAACCTACTTTGCAATAATTTAATTCATTTTCTCTGTAGTCTAAAGCTTCAACTCTTTTTATGAATGGAAAACAGTATTTCATGCACAAAGTGGTGTTTTGGAACCATTATCACCCCTTGGAATCTCTTGCATATTACTGCAATATCACTTAAAACCTATTGTAAGAGTAAGAAGACACTATACCAGAAACTAATAACCCTACTAAAACAGAATTAATTAAAGACCCTCCTCTCATATGAAAGATTTCATTGCTCCAAACCTTGACTCTTGCTGAAATTTTATCTTCAAGCATTACATAGTCACTTATATTTAAATGAGCTGAGGTAAAGGGAACATCGAGATACCCAAAAGGTAAATTTCCTATAGCCATAATAAGATCTTTCTTAACTAAATTCTGGACTCCTTTAATTAAGATTTGGAATTTCTCTTTTTTATATGAAAACCAAAGGTCTTTACAAAAGCCTTTAGAATGCCCACCATAAAGATGAAAGACTTGTCATTCGCTTTAGAAGAAAAAATTAAGTCATCCGCAAAAACTAGAAGATTTGACTTCATTCCATACATCTAAGATGATATATGAAATCAGTATCTATTTCTAATCCCACCAACATCCTAGACAAATATTCTATAGCAACTTTAACTAAAGAAAATAACAGACTAATTTGACACAAGTCATGATCCACTCACCATTTCTTAAAGAATACAAACTCACACAATACCTCACACTTCTAGCCCTTTTACAAGGCAGGAAACTATCACTATTAAACCACAGAGAATAAGTAACCAATTTGACACAGGTCATTATTTACATCATAATTTTCTGTTAAAGGCAAAACCCATACAACACCTCTTCAAGGAAGTCCCAAATCAAAGAGTTATAGGCTTTTTTGATACCAACTTTCATTATGAATCTAGGAATGGTTGACTTCCTATAGTAGCCTCTAGCCAACTTTGGCAAACCATAACATTATGCACAAGTTGTCTTCCCTTAATTAAAGCACGTTGACCTTGAGAAATAAGAAAAGGAAGTACCTCAGTTGTGTCCGACAAATGAGCTTATTGATACATTTATACAACACATTGTAGCATGCAATTAGGCTGAACTCACTAGGTGCTTAGGCTAAGCCACCTTGGGAATAAGTAAAGCCCTTCTAGTATTTAGTTGGGTAAGAACTTTGCCATTTAAAAACAAAAAAAATCATGTATAACATGGCAAACAAGAGGGCATGTTTCACGCCAAGTGGCCTTGATAAAACTACTTAAGAAACCATCTAGCCCTAGGATTTATATTCAAGAATTGCAAATAGGGTCTTCTTAATATCTGCATTAGTAAAAAAAACTTTACAAATATTAAGCTATTAATCTACAATAAGTACATGGCTTATTGTAACCACCTTTTCATCACAATTAATTTTTAATGTCTAAGATCCTAGTTTTTTGATGTAAAATTTCTACATAGCATCAACAATCTAGTTCATGTCCTTAATAAAAACACCATCCTCTTTTCGCATTTGAAACACAAAACTTGCCATTTTTTTTCCCTTTACTTAACTATTGCTTAAAATAAATAAATAAATAAACTTTTTCGTTTAACTCCCCTACAATTGTCTAATCAAGTTTGCTTTACTGCTTCATAAGGTTCAGAGGAACACTAAGTATATTCATCCCTAGCTTGTAGCTCGTGTTGCTAAAATTGAATGTTCAAAGGATCCCTATATAGGTGTTTTTGAACCTCACCATCTTATTTTTATATATTCGTCTTATTGTGGATGTCCCTAAATTTATTCTTATTTAAGTACCCTCAAAGGATTTTACAATGACTTCAAAATGATGTTCAATTGTAAAGCGTTGTTATGTTCAGTTTTGAATTTAGGGTCTTGCAACTACATCCCACAAAATTTAAAATGTGTTTTTGGCTTTTTAATATTGCCAAGCCTAAGCTGTACAGGACAATCATAGCTTTTTGCCAAGATATTTCACCAATACTTATCCAAATTATACATGTCAATAAGTATTATGGAAGACCCGATCTATTCTAGAATAGATTCTCTCCCTAGTATCCTGCCTGTTTGACCAAGAATAATAGGCTCCATAGCTTTTCATCCTCTAAACATCACAATCATGCATGCGATCTTTAAAGTCTTTTTTATCACAAAATAATGGATGAGAACCTGTTCCAGCCTATCTTGAAGGGATAGATTGACTTAAGATATCCTATAACACACCAAAGAAGGTCAATACGTTTAAAAAATATCCTTGAGATGGCCCCATAAACCTCTTTTATGCTCATCTTTGTTATGACCATATATAGAGGTCATCAAGAACCTTTTACTATTAGACAATTTCCTCACTCTACAAACAAGCCAATTGATAACAACTGTCTAAAATTTCAATGTAGAATTCACTTAGTTTAAATAGAATCCCAATCCTAACCCTAGGATAATGCAAATCACTAATAAAACTTTCCTTAACCAAAGAATATATCATTGTGAGCGTAAACAAAAGTATTGTCTTTCATATAGGTTTACGTCATAGCTAATAAACTAACTTTTTTCTTCAAGACAGAGTCCTTCATGTCCTTTTTTTTTTTAGCGCCATTGAGGGCCTTTATCAGCAAATGATGTTATCCATGAGAGTTAGAAGACTCTTTAGCAGGTGTTACATTAACTTCCTTAATGACATTATTTTTTGTTGCTAGAATGTTAGAAGGATTGAGCACTAGTACTATAAATTCTGCATTGCCTAAATGTTGCGCAATTCCATTCTGCATTGATTATTAGGGAAAGGAAACAAAATAAATGTATAATATTTTTGGTAATATTTTTGGTTATTATATTTATTAATATTCACTAACTTAGGCGACAAGGTAAAACTGAGGGTTTTTTTACTTGCTTAGCATGTGTGTATATGGTCGTGTATCAGATAGTCGTGGGTGTTGGAGTTGTGAATAAGATTATCATCAATTCCTCATCAAAATAACTTTCCTCCAAATACTTTGAATTTTTTCATGGTATCAGAGCTTTGATCCAAGGTGGCTATAAAGTTCATCCACAGTTGGAGGAGATAAAAAGAACTTTGTCATGGAATCTCATTCACTATATTTTTTCCATCCATCAGAAGCTCCAAGCAGTAATGTTTAATGGAAAGAATTATGATTTTAGGCAAGGAGCTATTTGGACCACTTTAAAGGCAAAGAATAAATTGGGTTTTATTGAGGGAACCCTAAAGCAACCCAAGAAGTAAAAGATCAAGAACTTTCAAAAGTTTACACATGGGATTTGGTAAATTCTATGCTTTATTCTTAGCTTTTCAATGTAATTGACCTAAAGCTGCAATTCAATGTGCCATACATAAACACAACCTAAAGAATGTGTGAAGATCTAAAGAAGAGATGTTCAAGTACAAATTTACCAAAGATACATCAACTAATGGTGTCTATAGCAAATTGTAAGCAAGGTAACATTGACATTAGAGACTTTTATAACAAACTGATGATTTTGTGGAACGAACTAAACAATCATGTAAAGGTACCGATTTGCACCTGTGAAGGATGTAAGTGTGGAGTGGCAAAGAAGCCTATCCAGATGTATGAGGAGGAAAGATCACATCAATTTCTTATGGGTTGAATGATGATGAATTTTCATATGTTATAAGTCAATTACTCGCTCAAGAATCCTTATCTAACCTCGACAAGATTTTTAATGTAGTGATGCAAGAAGAAAACCACAAAAGAGTGATCATTCAACAGGATTGCAAGGTCAAGACCGAGACCGCATTTACAATGAACATGCCCAAGACTACACATGACTTAGAAATTCCAACTTGCAAACATTGCGGAAAGATTGGGCATGAAGAGGCTAACTATTTCGAGATGATTGGATACCTGGCTAGGTGGACAGTGTGAGGAAGTGAATACAGAAGAGGTGGTGAATACAAATGAGCAGGCTATGGTGGATGTGGATCTATAGGGCGAGGAAGAGCAGTTATAACTGCATACGCTGCACATGCCAACACCGACGAACAACCCAGTGCTAAAGATGAGACTTCACGAGTAGTAATTCCAGGACTTAGGGCTGAGCAGGTTCAATGCTTGTTAAGTCTTGTAGATGCACTGAAATTAGGCTGTGAAAGGTTGTCAGGTAATGATGATTGGCTACTTGACAGTGGTGATACTTGTCACTTGGTAAGTGATCTAAATAAATCAAGCAAGGTCAATGATATATGCCCTATTCTCTTGAATATGTCGAATGGGCAAAGTAGTATTGCAAGTAAACAAGGGATGGTAAAATTAAGTTCAACAATAATTCTTAATGATGTGTTGTTTGTTCCCAGTTTAACTTACAATTTAATCTCAATTGCGCAACTTATAAATGATTTATTTTTAGTGGTTTTTACTCCTCAACAATGTGTGACACAGGGTCATTCTATGAAGAGGCCGAAGTGGATAACCATTAATTCATATAAAGAAAATTCACCAAGAACAGTTGAAGTCAATAAACTAGTTGCATGTGATATTTGCCATCGAGTACTAGTACATCCTAAAGCAAGTCATGCCTTTATTTTCTAGTGAGATTGGACTATTTGATAATAAGAGTAGTGACAATTTTTACGACGTGTGCTTTAGAGCTAAAACAGACTCGGTTGTCGTTTCCTTTGAATGATAATAATAAAGCCACAAATTATTTGGAGTTAATTCATTATGATTTTTTGTGTGCTTATAGGGTTGAGTCTTTGTGTGGAGGAGATTATTTCCTTTCTATTGTTGACGATACAAGTAGAGGAACTTGGGTGTATTTGATGAAAAATAAGAGTGAAGCCTCATAATTAGTTACGGAGTTCTGTGTGATGGACAACACTCAATTTAAAGCCTACATTGAAATCATAATGAATGACAATGGAAATGAGTTTACCTTAGGTCCCATAAAAAAATTTTATGTTGAACACCGGATAATACTTCAAACCTGTTGTGTTTTTGAGACCCCCCAGCAAAATGGAAGAGTTGAAAGAAAAAAATATGTTGGGCACTTTGTTTTTAAGCAAACCGACCTTTAGAATTTTAGGCTGAATGTACTTTAGCAGCGGCATGTTTCATGAATAGGGCGCTTACCTCTATTTTGCATGGCAACACTCCTTATGAGATTTTGTTCAACTCTCAACCCACATATGATCACATATAAATTATTTGGTGTTTGCGTTATATTCGTTAGTACCAAAGTCAAAAGAATAAATTTGCATTGCATAGTCAGAGGGGTGTTTTTATGGGTTATCTTTTTGGAAAGAAGGGATGGAAAGTATATGATTTGGAGAATGGAGAATTGATCTTAGGTAGAGATGTGGTATTTTTTGAGGATATTTTTCCTTATGCTACTCAAGGAGAGTTGAACAAAAAAGAGTAGCAAAAAATGGGATCCTATTTTGGTTCGGACGGTGCAGATCCATGTGAGATTGATGTGCTAGCCCAATCCAATGAAGTAGTCCAGTCCACTTAATCGTATGAATAAGTTACTAAAAATGGATCAAGAACAGTGCCTCATATGTCTACTAACTAGCCCATGTCGCATCTAGCAATGAACCTAGAATTGCGCTTCATGGTGCCAGTGGCCAACCCATGGAACATCAAGCATCTATGAGAACGAAGGAACTGTAAATGGGTCACATAATAGTGGGCCCAGAGCTACTGAGGAGTTAATGGACAAGGCGAGTAACGATAGGGATCCAACAGCAGAGAATTTAGGTTGTACAAGAAGAGATCATAAGGCACCAAGTCATCTACAAGGCTACGTCTATTATTTAGCCAATGCAAAAGTCCCCCTTTATCTATCCCACCCCGAAAGGTCTCCTCAAATAAACCTTATCCCATAGTTAAATACATCACTTGTGCAAATTTTTCTGACACACATAGATAGAACTTGCTGCTATTACTAGACTTCTAGAACCCACATATTTCCATGAGGTAATTAAAGATGCAAATTGGAGAGAAGCAATGGCTACGGAGATCGAGGCTCTTGAAGCAAATCAGACTTGGAAAATTGAAGACTTCTTTCCTGGAATGAAGCCTATTAATTGTAAGTGGGTATACCGGGTTACATATAACTCATATGAGTCCATTGAAAGTTACAAGGCAAGGCCTGTGATTTGAGGAGATCAGCAAGTAGAAGGGTTCGACTTTAATGAAACATTTGCACCTGCAGCCAAGATGGTTAGTGTATGCTGTTTCCTGTCAGTACCGACTGCTAGAGGATGATAGTTGAATCAATTGGATGTAAATAATGCTTGTTTACAAGGGGATTTACATGAAGAAGTTTACATGATCCTACTTTCAGGCTTTCGTACTTCTGGTCATAACAAGGTATGTAAACTTCAGAAGTCTCTTTAAGGACTAAAATAGGCATCGTGTCAATGGTTTGCTAAACTATCCTCGAAATTGCTGGATAGATTTGGGAGATCTTATACTAATTATTCCTTATTCATCTATAAGGAGGATGATGTTTATATGGCCTTGCAAGTATATGTGGATGACTTGGTGCTTACAAGAAATAACTTTGAGGTTTGTGTTGAATTCAAGAAATATTTAAACAATTGTTTTCAAATTAAAGATTTAAGTCCTTTGAAATACTTTTTAGGAATTAGAGGGCCAAAAGGATTATTTTTATGCCAAAGAAAATATGCCCTGGAGATTATTGAGGAATGTGCGTTATTTGGTGTTGAACCAATAGAGTTTCCAATGGAAACAAATCACAAGCTTGCCTTAGCTACAGGACCACAACTTGATGATGTCACATGATATAGGTCTCTTGTGGGAAGACTCAGATATTTGACAATTACATGACTAGAAATGTGTTTTGCAGTCCATGCATGTATTGTCGTAATTCATGCATGAGCCAAAAGAAGAACAAATAAAAGTTACTGGATTAGTTCTAAAATATCTAAAAGGAGCTCCAGGACAAGGATTGTTACTAAAAGGTGATTCTAA
The DNA here is from genome assembly GCA_017589665.1 of Selenicereus undatus. Taxonomy (NCBI): domain Eukaryota; kingdom Viridiplantae; phylum Streptophyta; class Magnoliopsida; order Caryophyllales; family Cactaceae; genus Selenicereus; species Selenicereus undatus. The sequence continues at coordinate 101,512,121 of JACYFF010031955.1, forward strand.
CTAGAAGGTCTATGCTTATTATGATGCGGATTAGGGGGCATCTCCTCTTACTAGATAATCACTAAGTGGTTATTTTGTTCCTATTAGTGGATTGCCTATTTCTTGGAAACAAAGAAACAAAACACTATGTCTAGATTTTCAGCAGAAGCTGAGTATCACACTATGGCAACCGTGACTAGTGAGTTGATATGGATTAGATCATTTCTTGCATCTCTCTAGGTGGTTTTGGATAAGCCTATGAAGCTTTATTATGATAACCAGGCAGCGCTGCATATTGTAAAAAATCCTGTTTTTCGTGAAAGGACAAAGCATATAGACATTTATTGCCACATTGTTCGAGAACACATTATTTCTAGAGATCTTGATACTAATTATGTTCCCTCTAAATATCAGGTTGTAGATATCTTCACCAAGCCTCTCGAAAAGCAACAATTTCAATTTCTCAGGCGCAATGCGCAAGTTGGGCATAGTAAATCTAACAAGACCAAACAAAGAACTATGATTTTTGGGGTGAATGTCTCACCTCTGCCATATATATAAGAACTGATTCATCAACAAAATATTACAATATTCTACTTTCCTATACAAGTATCTAGGAAGAAGGAAACTAAACAATAAAGATAGCTCAATATATACATATTGAATATGTCTAAAAAAATATAGATATTTTGGAACATTGCCTAGCCTCAACACTGCCTTTGAAGTTGGCGCATGTAGATCACAAATGCCCAACTTGTGAAGAAGGTACTCAAGTTGTGATTTGTCCAGAGCCTTCGTGAAGGTATCTGCAAATTGCTCATGCTGGGAACAAAAACTGTACAAATGGTGCCCTTGACAAGCTCCTCCCGAATAAAGTGATAGTCTACCTCAATGTACTTGGTCCGCTTGTAATTCACTGGATTTCTGGCGATATGTAATGTCACCTGACTAGCACAACAAAGTTGTATTGATTGCTTATGCTCAACACCTAGTAATAGCAAGATCTCTTTCAGCCATTTGAGTTCAGAGGTTGTGATTGCCATATATTGATATTCTTCTTCAACTGAAGAATGTGACTTCTTAGTCTTCCAGGACATCAGAGAAGCCCCCAGAGAGACAAACCAGCCAGAAGGAGATCTACTTATCAGAGGACAACCTACCTAATTTGAATCACACTTCCCATTGAGGCGTAAGTTGCAATCACCCCAAAGTAATACTCCTTGCCCCATATTCCTTTCAAATATGTCACCACTCGTAACACTGTCTGCCAGTGTTCTTCTTTTGGGTGTTGCGTGAACTGGGAGAGGACATAGGCATAATAAAATAACTTAGGCCTTGTAAAATAGAGATAGATGAGATGAACCACTATTTTGTGTTGTTGCTATGGATCATCCAGAAGTTGCCTATTGGCCAACGCTAATCAATGTTGTTGTTCCAAGGGAACACTAGTCACTTTGGCTCCAAGCAATCCTGCCACAAAGAGTATATCTAATGCATATTTACATTGACACTAAAAAATTCAATCAAAAATTCTAGCAACTTTGATGCCTAAAAAAGTATTTCAAAACTCCCAAATCTTTCATGTAAAAACACTCACTCAAATAACATTTGAATTTCACAATAGTCTTGCGATCATTTCCTGAAATAATTAAGTCATCCACGTAGACTAATACATTGAGCTGAATATCTTTGTGTTGCATTGTGAATAATGAATAATAAGAACAAGACTGATGAAACCCATATTTCTTCAGGGTCGTTGATAGTTTGGCAAACAAATGAAGTGTTGCCTGCTTTAGTCCATACAAAGATTTTTGGAGTCAACAAACTTTCATAGAACCTGCGACCTGAAAACCAAGTGGCATTCTCAGGTAGACTTCTTCTTGAAGATCTCCATGCAAAAGGGCATTGTGAACATTCATATGATGAAGTTCCCCTTGCTTAGCCGCTGCAACACCAAGAAAGACCCGAACAGTAACCATTTTGGCCAAAAGAGCAAATGTTTCCGTAAAATCGATGCCTTCGACCTAAGGATTTCCAAAGATTACTAATCGACAGTTCCACAGTCCCATCAGACTTATATTGAACTTTAAAGACCCACTTGCATCTGAGGCCCTTTTTGTCAGGCGGTGAATCAGAAATTTCCCAGGCCCCAATGTCCTCTAATGCCTGTATCTCCTGTTGTATGGCATCTCACCAGCATTCGTCTTTGACAAGTTCTGAGAAAGAAACAGGCTCGTGGCCAAAGGTAATAGCTGTAAGAAAATGCCTATGTCGCATTGAAAAATTATCACAGTTTACATAGTGTGCTGTAGGGTGAGCCATGCCTGGAAGACACTGTGCCACAAATGAGAGTGCAGATGGACTCAATTTTCGGGTAGTATTCGTAACATATTCGTGCAAATAGACTGAAGGTTCATTCTTTTGATGCCCACAGCCCAACAAGTTTTCATGACCCATAATTTCAATAGCCTGTGGGGTTGTCTCAGCCTAGGCGGGCTCAATCCCTTGCCCAACTATTTTCACCCCATGTATCTCAGCTGAGCTTCGGCTTGTTGGGCTTCGCCAACAGCTTCTGCCGAAGACACACACTGGACGCCTTTATTAGCCCTAGTGTTTTTGTGCCAGGCTTCACTTTACTGGGCCTCGTCACCTCCTGCTTCCTCAAAGAGCGAGTAGGCTTGTGTATCCTCTAACCCCTTTGCCTCTAATCAAGTTCTTCCAAATAACCATTGACAGCCACTTCATTATGGCTTTCCTTCCTTATTTGACTAGTACCATCTAAGGCAAGGGGGAATTCATTTTTAAAAAATACTACGTCCCTTAAGACAAAATATTTTCAAGTCTCTAAATCATATAACCATCATCCCTTTTACCCCTAAGGATATCCAACAAAGACACATCGTCTACTTCTACTAGCAAATTTATTTCCCTTTGTCCCTTGGTTATGGGCATAACACAATGACCCACACACTCTAAGATGCTCATATGAGGGTTTACGTCCATAAGGAACTTCATATGAAGTCTTGCCATCTAATACCATAGAAGGTGTTCGGTTTATCAAGTAACCCGCCGTTAAAACACTTTCCCCCAAGAAGCTAATGGGAAGATGACCTTGGCAACGCAAGGCACTAGCAACATTCTATATTTGTTGATGTTTCCACTCCACCGTACCATTTTTTTGTGGTGTTCCAGTACAACAAGTTTAGAAAATTATCTCATGCTCCAAGAAGTAATTTTTCAAACAAATAAACTCTGTATAATTATCACTTCTAACAATTTTCACTTGCTTGTTGAATTGTCTATCAACCATAGCAAAAAAATTCTTCAAAGTATATGATACATCCTTTTTATCAACTAACAACGTTACCCAAATTACATGGGAAAAATCATCCACAATTGACAAGAAGTAGTGTCCACCAAAGGATGAAGCAGATCTATAGGGACACCACAAATCACAATGAATCAACTCAAACAAATCAGATGCTTTATTTTCACTAAATGGAAAACTGTTTTGAGCTTGTTTTGCACGATGACAAATATCACAAGACTTATTCAAAGCATTGATATCTTTCTAATGTCTGCTAGTGGAATTAACCTGGTAACTTTGGGAGAAAGATCACCCAGTCTGGCATGCCATAGGTCAAATGAGCCCATTCCTTACACTTTATGAACATGTATCTACAGTTTCCTTTGAAGGTAGTAGAGTCCATCCTTAGCTCACCCATAGCAATCAACGTCTTCGAAGTGAGGTCTTGTAAAGCACAACTATGTTTAGAGAAAATTGCAATACGTACAATCTGTTTCATCGATAGCTTACGACGTAGAAATTAAATTACATGCTAAACCAGGAATGTAAAGAACATTAGAAAGAACCAAATTTTTATTAAGTTTGATCGATTCCATTTTAGTAGCAAACACATTACCACCATTCAACAAACCCACAGGACAAGCTGAAATTTTCCGCAAATCTTTCAAATTTTCCAAGCTTCCCCTTATATGGTTGAAAGCTCCTGTAACAATAATCCATAAGTTACTTTTGATCGTATCGGTCATTTTTGTAGCAAATTTGACTTTATGGGAGTTTATAATTTCAAGAAGTGATTGCCACTGTTCTGGATTCAAGTCTGGCACCCCTTGCTTGTCTTCTCCGGTCATTGAGGTGCTGATTCCTGTGGTGTAACTGTTTGCTGCTGCTTGGACCACATTAGCTCGAAGCACGCCACCCCTTCCTCGGCCTCCACTCAAACTGCCTCCGCCACATCTAACCACCTTTGCATCAGGAGGACATTCGCCCCACCAATCTAGGTTGCCAACTAGCTAGAAACAATTCCCTACCTCATGACCCGTTTTCTTACAATGTGTGCAAGTCAGGTTCTTATCTCGAGCTTCGCTTCGGCCTCTACCCTTGAAACCACCTTGGGTTGTAAGCACCATGATCTCACCGTGGTCATCTTTCATACGGACCACGTTTTTGACTCATTCTTCATGAACAAGAGTCGCACACACCCTCTTCAGCAGTAGTAATGGCTCAGTTGCTAGCAGGCTTGACCGAACTGTTCCGTATAGGCTTTCATCGAGACCTAAGAGGTTCTTGTGCACCTGCTCCTCATGTTTTTTGGCGAGTTTTGATCCGATGTCGCACTCACATTTACCACAACTACATGTTGGAATCTTATCATAATCCATCAACTCATCCCACAAAGTCTTCCATTTTCCATAGTATTGACTATGGTCTGCCCTCGCTGTTTGCACTCAACTAGCGCTCCCTTCAGTTGCTTGATATGAGGTCTATTTGCAATTGAGAATCACTCCTTAAGATCTTCCAACGAGTCCTTGGCGTTTTCCAAATCTCATACGCTACAATGCAAGATTGGTTCAACGGTGTTTAAAATCCATGAAACTAGCATAGATTGCACAATCCACCAATCCTCCATATCGACAAAATTTTCTGTTGGTTTGGTACTCATTCCATCAATAAATCCCCATTTCCTTCTAGTCCTTAAGGAAGTCCGAATTGCTCTTGCCCATTCTTCATAGTTGTCTCCTTTTAATTGAACTTGAGTGATAACATTCCTCGGGTTATCATTCGAGTTCAGATCAAATGGAGATGGTGTCTTCTTTGCCAGTTCATTCTTTGGTGTGTCTTTATTATTTGTCATGGCTCTGATACCATAACAAGACCAAGCAAAAACAAAGCAAAGAACTATGGTATTTGGAGTGAATGTCTCACCTCTTTCATTCATGCTTGTGGCCATATATACAAGAATTGATTCACCAACAAACTATTGCAATATTCTACATTCCTATACAAGTATCTAGGAAGAAGGAAACTAAATAATAAAGATAGCTCAATATATACATATGGAGTATTTCCCAAAAATATTAATATTTTGCAATATTGCCTAACCTCAATATAATCCTCGTACTCTAACATGAGGGGGGTATTAGGGAAAGGAAAAAAAATATATGTATAATATTTTTGTTAATATTTTTGGTTATTATATTTGTTATTATTCACTAGCTTAAGCAGCAAACTAGGGCGAAGTATTTTCGACTTGTTTAGCATGTTTGTATAAGGCCTTTGTATTAAACAGCCGTGGGTGATGGAGTGAATAAGATTATCATTAAATCGTCATCAAAATATTTTTTTCCCTCCAAATACTTCGAATTTCTTCATTGATGATTTTCTGGACCTCACTATGATGAAGCGTTGCTCAACTTGACTGCTATCTTAGGATCAATATGTTGTTCTTGGGGGGCGGGGCCTTGTTGCCTTGGCCTCAAGATAACAGTTTTTTTATTCTTCGCACAATTCTTAGCCTCACGATAAACTAAAAATAAAAAAGGCAGTGTGAGCATTTTAATGGTTTCCATTCAAACCTAACTTCCCGCTCCATAATAGTATCCTTTTTATTGACAAATTCTAACCTCTGAGGCACCATACTCTCAATCTTAACTTCAACCAAAATTCTAGCATAACTCATCTTGTCCTTGTTCATGCATGAGCAAAAAGAAGAACACATGGAAGCTGCTAGGCAAGTTCTAAAATATCTTAAAGGAGCTTAAGGACAAGGATTGTTACTAAAAAGTTATTCTAACTAGAGGGTCTATGCTTATTGAGATGTGGATCAGGGGGCATGTCCTCTTACTAGACAACCACTAAGTGGTTATTTTGTTACTATTGGTGCGTCGCCTGTTTCTTGGAAACAAAGAAACAAAACACTGTGTCTAGATTTTCAGCAGAAGCTGAGTGTCATGTTATGGCAACCGTGACTAGTGAGTTGATATGGCTTAAATCATCTCTTGCATCTCTCTGGGTGTCTCTAGATAAACCTATGAAGCTTTATTATGATAATAAGGTAGCACTGCATATTGGAAAAAATTTAGTTTTTCATGAACGGACGAAGCATATGGAAATTGATCGCGACTTTGTTTGCGAATGCATTATTTCTGGATATCTTGAAACTGATTATGTTCCCTCTAAATATCAGGTTGTAGATATCTTCACCTAGCCTCTCAAGAAGCAACAATTTCAATTTCTCAAGTGCAATGTGCAAGTTGGGCATAGTAAATCCTCGTACTCCAACTTGCGGGGGAGTATTAGCGAAAGGAAACAAAATATATGGATAATATTCTTGTTAATATTTTTGGTTATTATATTTGTTAATATTCACTAGCTTAGTTACCAAATTAGGGCTGAGGATTTCTCAGACTTGTTTTGGCATGTTTGTATATAGCCTTGTATTAGATAGCCATGGGTGATGGAATTGTGAATAAGATTATCATTAATTCCTCATTAAAATATCTTTTCCTCCAAATACTTCTAATTTCTTCATTGATGATCTTGTGGACCTCGCTATGATGAAGCCCTGCTCATCTTGGTTGCTATCTTAGGATCAATATGTTGTTCTTGTAGCATGGGGGAACAACTTGTTGTTTTGGCCTCCAGATAATTGTATTTTATTCTTCCCACAATTCTTAGCCTCATGATAAAAAAATGGACTGTGAGCGTTTTAATGGTTTCCATTCAGATCTGACTTCTGGCTCCATAATAGTATCTAAACTTCAACTAAAATTCTAGCATAACTCTTCTTGTCCTTGTTTGTGGTGGCTTTATCCATCTGGAGAGGTTTGTCAACTATAGAATTTACTTAGGCTGCCCAACTCCAACATTTGGCATCCAAATCAAGGAACTTTATCCACATTGGGAATTGTTGAATATTCTGTTTTTCAATGATCAAATCTAAGGACTGATACAGCTAACTAATGCAATATGAAAAAGCTTGTTTGGTCTTGTTTTATTTAATTTACTATAGTGTTCATTAATTAACCATATTCTTTTTATCAATGATCAAAATAATAATTGTATTATTAAACCAAAATTCATCTTAACTAATTAAAAACTTGGCAATGTAATTGGTTTGTAACCTTTATTTAGCTTTGATTATGATTGAACAATTAAAGTCATTTGGTATTAGATTTACAGTTGTAAAATTTTTTATGTACTAATCTATGGATTAGCTATTTTGAGTTGCATGGCTAATGTAGTAGGCTGATCATATAAAAACCAAATTTTAATCAAGATTTTTTAATTTATTTTTGGACGGTGATTTTTAAATATTTGATTTAAAATTCATCAATTTCAATCATTAATTTTAGTATAGATTTGAATAACTATGATTTCTTATCAGAAGTGCCATATTTAAATTATTTTAATTATTGTACATGCTTTTGTTACATGGTGTACAATACATGCTCAATCAAACAAACTATACTACCAAAATGAAAAACACACTTTTCATGAAGATTAAAAAAAAAACAAATTAGCAAATGACATTTATCATTGCCCAAATAAATTATGTGGTACCTAGGTTTTTCCCCCTTTTTGGGGTTAGGAAACATAATAATATTATGTTAATATATGGTTTGTTGTTCTAGTTTTAATTTTAAAGAAGGCATGGACAGCAATACCACAATATCTTACTCTTATACATACAACTCTATTTTTAATTTATGTGGGACTTCTTTCATACATGTTACTTAATAATATTTTAAGGAGTACTGGATTGCTAGCCTCCTAAAAAGCAGTTGTGTTAAGGGCACTCCCAAGAAATTATGGTTCTAGTTTCTGCATTTCAAGTTCTTCATAACTGTATAAAAGAACGATAATATGTTCGAAAGTCTTTACTTTCAGCAGAAGAAACATAACGTACAAAAAAATGAATTACATTTGTTGAGTGTAATGTTAGGAAAAGGCAGAATAATGATGAAACAAATTCTTTTCCCCCTCTTTGTGCAATTAAGACAGGCAATAAAAAATAAATAAATAGTGTAGATGAGGACACACGAATTTTTACATGGAAAATCTTCTAAAATGAAGGTAAAAACCACATAACTATTAGTCCAAAAAATGTTTCCACTATTTTATAGGAGGATTACAAATGTAACTCCTCTAGACAATTTAGAGGGTATACTCTCAATATCTCACCCACTCGGATGGCATATGAAAATGACTCTCACCTAATTTTGGTGGAACTCTCTCACCAATTTCTGGTGGTTTCTCCCTCAAGTGTTTATCTCACTTGATTCTGTTCATTGTTGTGTTTATGTTTTCTGGGGGATGATGCCTCTATTTAAAGAGACCTCGGAACAACTATTACCAATGAAAAATTCTCTCATAAGAAAACGCTTTAGCTTTCTTAATTCTAAGAATAAGTTTTGAATGTTTCCTTTCTTTATTTCTCTCTCTTTCTCTCTCACTCTCTCCCCCTCCTTTCTTTGCTTTACTGTTTTTAATTTTGATAACTCCTACCAATTAAGGAAGAAAATCTAACAATTTTCCCCCTTTCTTACTTAATTGGGGAACATCACACCGGCACCTTCTCAACAATTTTCAAACTTCTTGGCTATTAGTACCTTGGTCTTCATGTCTGAACAATTCTCATCAGTGTGGACATCTCAAGTAGTAGGAGCTTATTTTCTAACACTTCCCAAATCCAATAATAGTGAACATCAATACGCTTCGAATAAGAGTGAAAAATAGAATTCTTGGCTAAATGTATAGCAATTTGGTTATCACATCACAACACATATTTGTCCTGCTCATAGCGCAGCTCAATTTGAGTGGGAAATTTCTCATCCATATAATCTCCTTACATACTTCAATGGCTGCAATATATTCAATATTGGTGGTTGACAGGGCAATGCATTTTTGGTGCTTAAATTGCCAAGGCACTGCTCCCCCTACAAAAGAAGTCGAATACCCAGAAGTTGATTTCCGAGAATCGATATCACCTGCTAGGTCAGCATCTGTGTAAGCCACTAACATGGATTTTCCTTTACCAAAGCACAAACATTTCTTTGTTGTGCCCCTAAGATATTTCAATATCCATTTCACCGTTGTCTAGTGTTCTTTTCCTGGATTAGTTAAGAACCGACCAATGACACCTACAACATAAGCAATATCGGGCCTAGTACATATCATAGTGTATATTAAGCTGCCAATGGTAAATGAATAAGGAACATTCTTTGTTTCTACTTTATCTTTCTCACTTGTTGGACTTTGCTTCATATTTAGCTTAAAATATCCAGCAACTGGTGTGCTCATAGGTTTGGCCTTATGCATGTTTAATCTTTCCAACAATTTTTCAATATAACTCTCTTGGGATGACCATAATAACTTATGCGATCTATACCGAGCTATTTTCATCCCAAGGATCTTCTTTGCTAATCCCAAAATTTTCATGGCAAATGATTTACTCAGCGCCTTCTTTAAGGCATAAATTTTCTTTTGATCATGTCCAACAATTAACATATCATCAACATATAGCAGTAATATAATGAAATCACCTCCAGCATATTTGTTTACGAAGACACAATGGTCAGTGAGTGTCTTCTTGAAATCATGCTTAGCTATAAAAGAATCAAATTTCTTATACCATTGCCTAGGCGCTTGTTTGAGACCATAGAGGCTCTTTTAAAGTCGGCACACCAAATTTTCTTTGCCTACAACTTCAAACCCTTCAGGTTGCTCCATGTATATTTTCTCTTCTAGATCCCATGTAAAAATGATGTCTTAACATCGAGTGGTTCTATTTCCAAGTCTAGGCAAGTGGTTAGACCAAGGACAACTCGAATTGAAGACATTTTCACAACATGAGAGAATATTTCTTCAAAATCTAACCCCTTCTTCTGATTGAAACCTTTCACTACCGACCAAGCTTTATACCTCGGTCTTGGGTTATTCTCCTCATTCTTGAGTCTGTACACCCATTTGTTTCTCAAGGCCTTTTTTCCCTTGGGCAATTCTACTAAATCATATGTATGATTCTCATGTAAGGATTTCATTTCTTCTTGCATAGCTTTCACCCATTCTACCTTATGGCTATCATCCATTGCTTCTTCATGACTTTAAGGGTCTCTCTCATCTGTGAGAGTTACGTATTCGCTTGGTTTATACCTTGTTAATGGTCTTCTTTCTCTGGTAGATCACCTTAACTAGGATCTGGTCGATTCATAATGACCATCCTCTTGACCATCGTTGGAGGAGGAGGTGGAATCATCATTTGAGGTAGTCTCATTATTATTTTCAGTTGTGTCCTCCCATTCATTATCACGAACCATAGGGGATGGACCAGTATTAGAATCTCTAACAACTATGTATTTAGGCTTTTCCTTTTTAAAATCTTCCATGATTTGGTCTTCAAAGAATACGACATCTCGACTTCTTACAATTCTTCTATTTACAGGATTCCAAAGTCAGTAGCCAAATTCATCCCTTGGTGATTCGAGATAAATACACTCCTTTATTTTTGAATCAAGTTTGACTCGCTCGTCCTTAGGAATATGGACGAATGCTTGGCAGTTAAACATTCTCAGATGGTTGTATGACACCTTTTTTCTAGACCAAGTTACATTCTCAGATGGTTGTATGACACCTTTTTTCTAGACCAAGTTTCCTCTGGGATAGCACCATCCAAAGGAACTGATGGTAAAAGGTTGATTACGTCAACATCAGTCTTCACGGCTTCCCCCCAAAACGATTTAAGGAGTTTAGCATGAGAAAGCATACAACGGACTCTTTCTTCGATGGTCCAATTCATTATCTCAGCTAAGCCATTTAGATGAGGTGTATTTAGTGGTGTTTTCTCCATCCTGACCCCAAGCAACTTGCAATATGATTCAAAGGGACCACGGTATTCTCCACCATTGTCCACTCAAATGCTCTTTAGCTTTTGTCCAGTTTCACGGTCCACCTTACTGTGGAACTCCTTGAATGCTTCAAGTACCTGGTCTTTTGTTTTCAAAGAGACCCAAACCTTTCTTGAGTGGTCATCAACAAAACTAACAAAGTATAATGCTCCACCAAGTTACTTTTCAGTCATAGAGCATACATCACTATGAACCAAATCAAGAATGTGTTTTCTTCTGGTGGGTGTGACATTTTTGAAATGCCACCCTATGTTGCTTGCCGGCCAAACTATCTATACAAGGCTCAAGGAATTTACCTTTTATGTTGGGAAGGAGGTCTTTCCTAGCAGGGATCTGTAATCCTTTTTCACTCAAGTGGCCGTGTTTTTTGTGCCACAACTCCAAATTTGAGTTGTCATAGGCAACATTAACCTCACCCTTGCACAACTTTCCTTACATAAAGTACAAGGAACCTTCCTTTTTTCCACTAGCAATGATTAGACTTCCTTTGATGAGCTTCCATATTCCCCCACCAAAATAATTAACTAAACCGACATCATTAAGTTTTCCTACCGATATAAGACTGAGGCGCACATCTGGAACATGTCTTACATCTTTTAACATGAACATACATCCTGTGTTGGTTATTAAGGTAATGTCACTGATACCAATGATTTTGCTCAAAACTTGATTTCCTATCTTTACCTTACCAAAATCAACACCTTGGTAAGATGAGAAAAAATGTTCATGTGGAATGACATGGAAGGCGACACCTGAGTCAACAATACACGTACAATCATCATATGCTAGATTGAGATAATTTTCTTCTTTAATAAAGAATACATCCTTTTTATCTTTTGCTGCACTAGCAGTTGTGCCATTTATCTTTTTTCTTATGTTCAATTTGATCTACCTTAACTTTTCCAGCCTTCTAATCTCTCTTGTAATACTGACAATCAGATTTCTTGTGACCTGGCTTGCCACAGTAATAACAAACTAGTTTCGGGCGAGATTTAGATATCCCCCTAGACTTGTCATGTCCCTTATTTCGCCCTCCTACTTCTACCATGGTTGTCAACAAAATTGGCTTCATACTACGATGAAATGTGTCTTTCTTTTCTCCTTACTTATTCATTTAAGAGACTGTCTGTCACAATATCCATAGTGAGTTTTCCTGCTGGGGCGGAGTTACTCAATGTAACTACCAATGTGTCCTAACTCCTGGGCAATGAACTAAGAAGCAATAGTGCCTACAACTCGTCATCGAGTTTCATCTCATTCTTTGTCGATTGATTTATAAACCGCTTGAAATTATTCAAGTGCTTAATCATAATTTGCCTTCACTATACTAGTGCTTCACGAATTGTCTTACAAGCAGTGTTTTATTGCGCGGCGTCTTCTTTTGGATCGAGGACTCAAGTTTTGCCCAAATTTCGTACGCATTGTCAAAATTTTCCACATGCTTAAACAAACTTCTATCTATGTACTTTCAAATTATCGCAACTGCTTTGCGATTCAGCAACTTCTACTCGTTTTCATCTTTATCTAGCATATTTTTATTCAAAATAGGCTCAGCATGGTCTTTGCAAATCAGTTGGTCCTCCATTATGGCCTTCCAATAGGAGTAATTGTCTGTAGTAAGCTTGATCATGTCACTATCATAAGTGAAAACACCCTCCATCTTAATTACACAAGAATATGGTTGCCCAACCTAAGCTATGATACCACTATTGGAAAAAGGCAGAATAATGCGGAAACAAATTCTTTTCCCTCTTTGTGCAATTAAGATAGGCAATAAAAAATAAATAAATATTATAGATGGGGACACACGAATTTTTACGTGAAAAATCCTCCAAAACGAAGGTAAAAACCACGAGACTATCAGTCCAAAAAATACTTCCACTATTTTATAATAGGATTACAAACGTAACTCCTCTAGACAACTTAGAGAGTATACTCTCAATGTCTCACCCACTCGGACGGTATACAAAAATGACTCTCACCTAATTGTGATGGAACTTTCTCACCAATTTCTGGTGGTTTCTCCCTCAAGTGTTTATCTCACTTGATTGTGTTCGTTGTTGTATTTCTTTTTCTAGGGGATGATGCCTCTATTTAAAGATTCATTGAAAAAACTATTACTAATGAAAAATTCTCTCCTACGAGAAAACACATCAGCTCTGTTAATTCTGAGAATAAGTTTTGAGTGTTTCCTTTCTTTATTTCTCTCTCTCTTTCTTTCTCTCCCTCCTTTCTTTGTTTTACTGTTTTTAATTTTCGTAACTCCCACCAATTAACGAAGGAACTCTAATAGAAGGATATAAAGATGTAAAAAGATGGGATTTGAACCAAAATTTCTAAAACTTATTCCATGAGATTGTTTGTGAGATTAACATAGACAGCTAGCTATAAATTCATACTATTGATAAGGTAGCTAGTATAAATTAATCAAATGTAGATCTTCCCATTTCAAGTTATAGTACTTTCGAAAATTAGAGATTTCATTCAAAAAAGAGACATAGTTTTGAATATAAAACCGTATCATGGCAACCAAAAAAAAAAATCAAGAATTTTTACAATACTAATCTATCATCTCTAAGTGCACAAATATACTTATAAGTTTTTCATTAGAGTTGGCAAAAAGTTGTCCGATTGGAATACCTAAATTTGTCTGACCGGAAAAACTGGGTACGATCAAGAATTTTTCGTCCAAAATTTGAATTCGGACATAACATTTTTTGTATTTCTATTGTTCGAACCCTATTTTGACCCAAATTAAACCTTACCTGAATTGTCCGACACAGAAAAAACAGGGTATTAGACATCAACTTCCTGTCCGAATTTTAACATTGTTCAATTTATCCGATCCGAATTCGACCCGAACCCGAATTTTTGCCATCTCTACTTTTTATCAAAAGTGTATAATATTATTGTTTTTGATACAAGTCATCTTTCAATTAAGTAATCCTTTGTGCATATGCCCTTTGTTCATCAGGTTGCTTTTAAGTTTAATTTTCGTCGTCTTATTAGTATAGCCTCCAGAGAGTTCATCTTTACCCCGCATCACCCAAAAAAGAGGCATATATTTGCATAAAATGTTTTGTATTTTTAAAAATAAAAGGTTTGCTTTGATGCATTATTCTCTTTTTTTAAGAGTCTCTAGATGGCCTTTCTATCAAAAAACAAAAAAAGAACCTCTAGATGGAAATGTATTCAATGTTATTAATATAGGAATTAGTTTTTAGCAATTCGTGTGATGCATAGAAAATTTTTTAATATTTTTAAAATCTTCAACTATTTGTTAATTACAACAATTATCAATGTAGATTGTAATTAGGTGCATTAAAAAACATAGTGATAACCTAATGAAAAACTTATAACAATTGTGTTATTATATTTGTATTTTTTTAATACAAAAAAATAAATTTGAATAATACGGTAGCAAAAAAGAACTAAAAGTCATATCATCTGTCAATAATATCATTATTTACAACTTTTAGTATTAAATTTGATAGCAAAATTTTAAAATTTGAGTTAATTAGTATAAGATTAAAAGTTACCAAGTCTTAATAGCTTGTCCAATAAAATTAGATAAAGTTTAAACTTTTATATCATATCTACTTTTGATTTATGTATAACGCACAATAATCATGTAAGAATTCGATTTTAAAAATTATTGATATTTTTTATATATTAATGACAATAAAAAATTTATTTGCTTTTCTATTTCTTGTTGTCACCATTTTCTGGTTATCGTAGTACTATAATATATATAATGAAGACTTTTCAACAAAATTTTACCCACTGGTTTGAATCTCTTTCAGTTTCATACACTTTTTTATATTTATTATTAATATATTATACTAATTTTGGTGGATGAAAAATAAAGGAATTTAATTACATATTAATTGTGATAACCTAAATATAACTTTAATTACTTTTAAAGGCATTACTTAGAGTTGGAAATAGTATAGGAGTGCCTAAACCTGTAAAATTTAGGTATGGGATTACCTTCAGCATTTTTCTTTTAATATATATAGATTTGTGTCAACACATTAGATAGTATAAAGCTAGCAAATTATTAGTTTTTCCTAACTATATATAGCCAATTGTCTGTCTTGTTAACACTCTAACCATATGTGTGAATGTGTGTATAAGATGACTTTATCCGAAATGACCAGTTTAAGTGAAAGATATCAAGTTTGTTACCTCTACGTCTACAAGCGTATCCAGCAGGCCTTGCACTTTTGGGCCTAAGTGGTTGAAAGCAATGGACTCAATTATTAGACTTCCCATGGTAGTGGATTATGCTGTGTAGTTTGGGTTGGTTTTACATTAGGTATATATCAGAACTTAACTCAACTCCGCAAGGTGTGGGTCACATTGGACCTACTATGTAGTCTTCATGACACGGCTCGTCCAACTATGGGTGGTGCCGACCCGGTGGCAACAATGCAGTGGGCTAATTCCTTTACAAATTCACATTGCCTAGGGATGAGATAGAGGCTCAAGGTGAGGACGTTGTCTTCTTTAAGTGGGTGAGGTTCTACAATGCCCCAGGCAATTGTGTGAATATGGTCTAAACGGAATTTGTTCCACATCTATCCTACATCATTGGTATAAAGCAAGGATACTATCCATGCCATTAAGCCTATAATAACAAAGCCTTCTATTTTTAGGCTGTAGTGGTTGAAAGCTATGAGCCCAATGGCTAGACTTCACATGTTAATGGACAATCTTGTGTGGCTTGGGTTGGTCTGTTGCACCCCAATTATGGTTAAAAATGAGAGTTAAAGAATTTAATACAACTGCTTATGTCGCAAAAAGTGGACCTTTCTTTCCGGAGAGGCCACTCTTAAGAACTCCATAACTAAGCATCCTTACTGTTGAACAGTCTTGGAATGGGTGATCTTCTAGGAAGATTTTCTAGGTAGTGGGTGAATGAGGAAAAAACACGTTTAAAAGGCATGTGATGACTTCCAAGAGCTAGTCATCAATCTTTGTAGTTGTTCCTAGTAACTCTACATGGCCTGAGAAGGAATTGGGGTATTACAAATGGTATCAGAGACGACTTGTGCTCCTGTGATGTGTCAATCTCAGTCTCAAGCAATGACCTTACAGGGGAAAGACGATTGGACCGCTGGTTTATAAGTACGCGTAAGTTGATCTACTATGTGAGGCACAACAAGGACATTGTGTTCATCAAGTGAGCGAGATTGTAATACTCCAATTATGGTTAAAGTGAGGATTGAAGAATTGATGCAACTACTTATGTTAACTACTTATGTTACCAATGGTGCATTGAGAAACCCACTCTTAATAACCCCATAGTTAAACATGTTCACTATGGAATACTTCTAATATGGGTGGCCTCCTGAGTCATTTTCTCATGTACTTTGTGAAACCACACTGGAAATGTATGTGGTGATTTGTGGGGGCCGATTGTCAATCCATGAAACTATTTCTGATAACTATCTGCAACCCAAAAAGGAGCCATGGCATTACCGTCACCCATTTTCTAGCTCACCACCCACTAACAACCTTATAGTTATGAGAAGGGTTTCTGGCTTAAGGATGATCTAGAATAAATTCCTACTCGAGCTAACATTCGTTTGAATATGATATATGTTTTTTTTTAATCTGCAAGTCAAAAATTAAAAGTGGATAAATTGAAGATTGTTCTTTTTATTTCACTTAAGTGGAAGATATCGACATTTTCGAGGATAAAGTTTTAAAAATTATGGAAAGTTTCAAGAGTTTGGTTTAAAATCCAAAGTCAACAAAAGAAACTAAACACCTATCTTTCAAACTCAAAAAAGTTGAACGGCAATACCTTTTTAATTAAAAATGGAAGATTTATTAATAAAAAGTCATACTACATCTACAACGAAAATCATGTAACAAAAATAAATCTAAAAACATCAACATAAAATCTTATGCACAAAAAGTCAATGGCAAATATATTGTTGACCAAATCTAGACTTGTAGTATAAATTTCTTATCAACAACCATGTTTTTCAATGTCTTTAATTTGCATCTTTCCCTGATAGCGACAAGGTATAGTATAACTTTTTTGATTAGGAAATCTACTTGATGAAATAGATTATACGTGAAAGTTAGATCATCACAACAGAACTATATGAAATTCTATTGTTGATTATGCCTACAATCAAAACAATTAAGCCTCACATGATAAAGTATAATATTTTTTCATGATTTGACATCTCTTGGTCTATGAATACTCGTATTGAGGTGGG
This sequence comes from Selenicereus undatus, assembly GCA_017589665.1. Lineage (NCBI taxonomy): Eukaryota > Viridiplantae > Streptophyta > Magnoliopsida > Caryophyllales > Cactaceae > Selenicereus > Selenicereus undatus. Next base: position 101,529,547 of record JACYFF010031955.1, read on the forward strand.
AGAAAAAATCAAACCAAGGCAAGGGAACAGAACTAAACCAAGGTGAGAAGACAAACTCCACATCAAAAGAAATAACCCTAACTCTTTTGCAATGGAGAGAAAATTTACTGAAATGATATCGAAAACTATTAATAAATTAAATTGGCTAGTAAACTAAGAAAGGTGTTTAAAAATTGAGAGAATTGTGGCATACTACTAGCAGTAATGACGGATGGCAATCATTGCTAGGATTTTTTTAATGGGAGAGAAAGAGGGACACAGCTGAACCGTATTATTATTACATCATTGCAAAAAAAATAAATAAAACTCATCTTATATCACAAGAAAAGAAATAAGCAATTATGGAATAAAGAGCTTTACAAACATAAAATCCTGACATTCTTTTCCATTCACCTAGCTACACGTCTACACACCATAAAGGAATCAAACAAGGGATCCTCCTTTGCCAACTAACACATTAGATATGCATTGCCGACTAACACATTAGTGCACATTGGTTTGATAACTAGGGTAAAACTAACATGAAAGGGAAAGAGGGGATTAGACCCATGATGGAACCCCGACTTCATAATGGTGCCATGTAAAATTGTTAGCTAGCTTGCATTGGACCCATCCATAACACTACACGAGAATGAATTAGTTTAGGGAGGATGCATGGGTCTCTTTTTTCTCTTTTCCCAGTACATGTGCACAACCAACAATTGAGACTCTCCCTATATATCATCCCCACACTAGGATGTAGACATTGTTGCAATCACCTGGATGGAGACCCTAGTGGGATCGAGTGCCCCCATTTATTCCCATGTCTTCATCGTATTCAAATTCAGATGTATTTCTAATTATGCATAACTTCAGAGTATTAGTTCGTTTGGTCTACTTTATCCTCGTAGCTTTACTTCTCATCATTCTTTGGCGACATGTCTTATGTAATTTATACTCATTTTTTTTCATAGTAGCTAATTTAACTAGCAAACTATGTAAAAGTAACACCATTAAAAGATTAAAATTCGCTCAAAATTAACTCAAAGAAACATCAACTATATGTCTTTCATGATATTATGTTATAATAGTATCATGATTAAGAATTTAAATGATTAAATGTCTAAAAACGTCTTATAATATAATATTTTAATCAAGATAAGATGCAAAAGATATGTATTTTTAAAATAAAAAGAGTCCATTTCAATAAATCAAAAAATTTACAAGTATGAGGATCATCAATTTTATTTTTTTTTCTTTCCATTAAGACCGGTCCAACTTGTGGTCTTGGGAAGACAAGGAGCATGTGGTGACTAGGAAGGAAAGGAAGGAGCCTTGCTTAAGTGGAAAAGACCAGATTTTACACTACATGAGATTCCTTGAAATGAGTACATATCATTGATTTGAGTGGTGTTGCACCTGTGCATTTTTCTTTTTCGTTTCTTTTGGTTTAATTGTATGTATCAGTTTTTCTTCTATCACTAGAGATTTGATGAGCTTGAAAAGACATGAAATATATAAGCTACAGGGAGGTGTGGTTGAATCAAAGGGTGGAAGAAGAGTAGAAAATTAGTCTAGTGTGTTGGCGTTTCGACATCATAAAAGGGGCATAAATAGGAGGGAAGTACATATATCATGAGATTGTAACTAAAGAGCTTTTATCAATCAAGACAGTGCAAAACATTGGCTTTTACGGTCGTTACCACCATTCCCGGTAGGAACAAGATCAGCATGAAATTTTTTTAGTATGAAACTCAAGTAGTGTTTGGTTGGAATGAAAATTTTTTTCTAAGGAAAATTGATTTTCATGTACATTTTCCGTCGCTTGGTATAAAATAAATTGTTTTCCATTGAAAAAAAGGGAAAACGTCAGCTGCATCGTTTAAGTGGCAAAAAACGCCGAATGAATGGTCCTGGCAAAGAAAAATATTGATCAAACAAAGAAATATTGAGCTTAAAATTCATAGTCGAGTTGTTTTTAATATTTCCTATCGGATAATCAGGTTTTGATCTTAACTATTGAAATCTTTTAGTGACGGAAAACATCAGCTGAGTTCTTTAAGTAGCGAAGAACATCGATTGAATTGTCATTGGGGAGAAAAATATTGACCAAATGAAGGAATATCGTGCTCAAAATCTATCTGATAATAAAGTTTTGATTCAAATTGCTGAAATTATTCTACAGGTGAAAATATTGACTAAATTGTTTAAGTTGCGAAAAATATCGATTGAATTGTCATGATGGAAAAAAATTCCAACAAAATAAAGCAATGCCCAACTCAAAATCTGAATTTGAGCCTATTTTAATCTTTTCCATCTAATGATCAAGTTTAGAACCAAAGCGTTAAAAAAAAAATTAGTGGCGAGTCATTTGAATTATTTAACTAGCAAAAAATGTCGTTTAAATTGTAGTGGCAGGAATAAATGCCAACCAAATGAAAGAAACTTAAACTCAAAATCTAGATTTGAATTTATTTTAATTTTTTCCATCAGATAGTCACGTTTCTATCCAAACCGCTAAAATCGAATTTTGCACCTAATTTTCAGCTCGTTATTCCGTCAAAGAGTTGAAGGAAACAAATTAACTTCCTATCGTCTCAAAACAGAAATCATTTTCCTCTATTGGAGGGAAAATCATTTTCTTTGAAAAATAGTTTTCATCTTTCATTGTGCCAAATAACGAAAAATTAATAAACTACTTTTTTGTGAAAATTATTTTTCTCTCGATCAAATACTACCTTAATTAAGTTAAAATATACGAAAAAAATTTGTCATGGGGAAATATACACAAAAATCATCAAATATCCCATTTAAAATTTGGAGATGTCGTTTGTGTAGTGAGGAAGTAACTATATAACAGAAGGGACAGGCGGAGGCGGAGTGTCACGGTGCCATTTTGGAGGTAATTTCAATTCAATGTAGAGCCCGACTATTCTAAAAATGTGTTTAGAAAATGATATGGAGATAAAATAAGGCAAAAAGACATGTTTTTTTTTACAGAGTGAAGCAAATTAGAGACATTTGTTTCAGGACACAGACTGTTGGCCGGGCCTAATAGTTTAGGCCTAACAGCGACTAAGGCCGCTTGGGGCAGCTTCCCTGATTGTTCCCCCAACCTATATAAGGAAGTTTCAAGGGATCAATTAGGGTTACACACATGACACAGAAACCGCATACTCTCCCCTCCCCTCTCACGGCTCATCCACCGGGGTTTCGGCTTTAGGACGTGAACCCTAAAGGCGACTCTAGTAGTCGCCTCACATTCAGATTGACGTGGGCTATTCTCGACAGATAATTCCACATTCCATGTCAGTCCTATTTGTCTAACAGTGGTATCAGAGCCAGACTGATCGGATTAGTTCTGTTTAATGCGTTTAAAAATCTAAATACTAAGCATGCTTATTTTGAGAACATGACTATATGATTAGTTGCTTAATTTTCGTAATTATGCAACTAAAAGCAAGCTTCTTTGATTATGATACCCTAAATCAACTGAAAGATTGAATTTTTAGTCAGGGTAATTCATGAATGTTCAGCTTCATGGACTTAGTGTGCCAGAAATATTTATCAACAAAGGCAATTATCACGGCACCCAAGTTTTTTTATGGCTGATTATGTGTCCATTCTAAGTTGCCCAGTTTATGCAAAGATTCATGTTTAAACTTGTTTTTATTTTATAAGCATGACTCTTTATGCGATTATGTATTAATCAAAGTCATGCACAGATTACTCAAATTCATGCTAGATTAATTTCCAAACTAGAAACATGATTAATTGATTAATCATTATGCAAATTAAATGCATATTTTTTTAAGTTTCAAGAATGTCAATATGCCCAGATTGATTATTTTACAAGCATGCCCTAATTAATTAAAGTATGAGTCTTTCGAGCATGTTTGAATTACATAATCCACAACCATGAAACTCCCTCTAAACCTCTCTACAAACATCACTACTGCCCATCACCCATACCTTGGTGGTCGCGGTGGCGGCAGATCCAATGAGGCCTCGATGGCCTCCACTGGAACCACCCAAAACAACATCAACAAAAAAAAGGGGGCAAGGGGTGGAAGAGACTTAGATCGAGACCTAACCCATCAGAAAACACCACAAGGGGTGGTGCGTGTCTGTCACGCACCTCCGATGAAGGGTTTTTCATGCTTCCTGCTTCCTCATCCGCCATCCACGCACGACGATCCACGCAACCACAGAAAGAAAATTGGAAAATGCCACCTTTGGAAGCACGTGCATCCACGCGCTGCAGCGTCAGTGGCGCGTTGGGTGCGTGGGTTGCCTCCCCAGACTCAGTTTCGGCCGATGTACATGGTGGTGCCCTCGGTACTCATCAACCTAGCGTAGATCGAAGGCAAGGCTTTTTTTGTGGCAATTTAGGTGGTGATTTTAGTTCATCACATGGGTTTTCGAGGTACAATGGCTACAGAGGACCACCATTGAGGAGGGTCGTAGTAAGGGATAGTGACAGAGCTTAGTGCTCCATTTTTCCTGGCCATGGCGTCGAAAGGCAGACCGAGAAGAGAAAGGGGGCAGTCCCTTTTTTCGGGGGTCAAGAGGAAGAGAGAGAATAGAGGGGCAGACGGGATAGAGAGGAGAGAAAGTGTTTAGGGTTAGTAAGGAAGAGGTTATTAAGTGAGTGTTACTCACTTAAAGGCCCCGGTTGTGCCTCGTTTTAATGAGCCGGTTCTTGCTAACATAAACGGACCCTGTTTAGGCCATTTTTTCTGGGCCATTTATTTGTAAATTATGCCCATGTATATTCTCGAACCCATTCATTTTTTGGACCGGGTTATTTCCTACTTATTTAATCTGATTCATGGTTTGGGCTAATGTGTAATTATTTTCATAGCTGTAAGTTAGTCCTATATGTTGAAAGTAATTATGAGTTTATTTGATATGTTTATATCATTATAATTGACTATTTCGTATTATTGTTTATGTAATGATAATATGAAAAATTAGAGGCACGATATATATAACTACGTGTTATATGTCAAATTTATTTTAGTAATAAGTTATATGAATTAGTTTTATATAACATAAGCTCATGTTTCATGTTGCTATTTTTGTAATAATATTAGAGTTAAATATAAATTTATGCTATAGGAGTTCTTTGTTTAGAACACTTCCTATGAATTAGTTTCATATGAATTAGTTTCATAAAGCTTATGTGAACAGGTTTTACTTAATTGAAAGTGATTATCTATGTGATATTCACCAATCAATGTGTTAATGAGTTTAACCAAAATTTTATGAACTATAATAACCAACTTAAAGGAACTCCTAATTCACATCCATATGTGATGATAATATGAAAGATATGATCGATGTATAACTACATATTACATATCTAGAGAATAAACAAATTGTTCTAATAACAGAATATATGAATTAGTTTCATATTAGACAAACCTTGAGTAAATATGTTTTACATGGCTAAATGTGAATTTTTGGGCCTAATATATAATAATGTATTATCATCACTAAATAGGCATATTATATGAATTCGTTTCATATTGATTAAGGTTTGTAACATTATATGGATGTGTACCACATAATTACTTACATGTAATTTCTTTTTTGATATGTCATTAAATAAAGTTTTTAAATGACATATTAGTAATTATATAAATTTGTTTTAAAAACTTCGTGTAAATTTGTTTTGCACGATTAAAGGTGAATATCTTTGTGATATTTCTAGATGTGTTAATTAGTTTAACAAATTGTGCACTCCATAAATTTCGTTTTATGGAAAAATGCAGTAATTAAATTATAGAAACTTCTAATTCATGCTTGTATGTGATGATTATGAGCTTAGCGAAATTTTCAATCATACGACATGAATGATGGAGGTTTTGATAATTTAATTATCTGACAATATGCCTAATGTCCATCTTTTAAATATATACTTTCAGATATGGCAATTAAAATACGGTTGGTAATTAGTTTACCAATGGAAAGTAAAGATAGCATTAGACTATAATAGATAGTGTTAGAGGATTTAGCTTCTTCTGAATAAACTTTAATAGTTAGAACACTCGATGACTTTTAAAGCCTCCTATAATAGGCAAAGATGTGAATAACATAGATGTAACTGCTTGTGAGTAGCATCAAGAGAGAGACTAATGATATACCATGAATGGCTCTAGGAAGGATTGATCAGCATGCTGACTATGTCATATTGCATGCATTATCATCGGGTAAGGGATTTAAAGGCTATCTCACTGTTGAGGACTTGTGGGATCAGCTTGACATCCGAGTTTGACCAAATTCATCCCTTTTTCAAAACTCCAAACCTAAGGATGGTATTACCAAAAGACTAAAAGGTAGAGGTCAATAGAGAGTAGAATGTAACACATATGAAGTGCTATAAATATAAAAAGAAGAAACCCACTACTTGGGATCGTCCCGAGATGACTAAGGTACTTTCTTCCACAGTTACACCTGAATAACATGTGTGCTCCCAATCAGTAGTTACCAAACTTTCTTCCTTAGTGGACTATAGACATGGGAGCAACCGAACACATAGTTCAGGATTGAGTTGATTTTGTGAACCTTCATCGCTACCCGAGGGATTCACAGACTATTGTCTTAGGGGATGACGGTGAGGAACATGTCCTTGACATAGCAATGTGTCAGCTTAAACCCTACGGAGGAAATAAATTGTTTCTCCACGACGCTCTCTACGCACTTAGGGTGCAGCGTACCTTTATACCTTTTAGTTCTGACATTAGCTTTCTCTCTTGATTTTCGTCTATCTCGACATCTGACATCTTTGTCGCTTTCTTTGAACTCAGTTTTTAGGCATACTCGACTTGACCATGAGGGTCAAGGTAGAACAACCTAACTAGAGATGATCCTTTAGATCAACTCACGAGGGTTAAGTTGCCTAAGTGAGTAATGTCTAGCTAGCAAAGTAAAGCCTTTTGGTAAAGCTTCTAGAGCATCTAGTCCCTTATAATTAGTCCATTCAGGCATTTGTGGACCCATGAATGTCAAGGTACATCATGGGGCTATCTATTTCATCACCTTTATAGATGGCTATTCACGACGTGGGTATGTGCACCCACTACTCATCGCTACGAGGCACTCAATATGTTCAAACGCTTCGTAACAAAAAGTAAATACTCAATTGGAACGAAGAGTTAGAAATCTTGGGACTGATCGAGGACGTGAATACCTCTCTGACAGGTTCGGAGAGTTCTGTGAGGAAAAAGGTATATAAAGATAGCTAATGATTCCATGCACCCCACAAAAAAACGGTGTTGTGGACCGCAGGGATCGTACATTGTTTGATATGGTCAGGTTAATGATGGCACATGCGAACCTCCCAATCAGTTTTGGGGGATACGTTGCTTACGACAACCTATATCCTTAACCGCGTGCCAAGCAAAAGTATACCTGCTACACCATATGAGTTATGGTTTGGTAAGAAGCCATCCTTGGACCATTTACGCCCATGGGGTTCGGATGGTTATGTGCATAACCCAACCCACAAACATGAAAAACTTGATCCAAGAGCCACCAAGATGATGTTCATTAGATATCCCACGCAATCTAACAAATAGAAATAGATTCCCGCAATGTCGATTTTCTCGAGGATGAGTTCCCAACCATTGGTGAAAATCAAGAAGGATGTCAAACTATTTGAGTTTCATCCAGACATCCAACCATCTTTCGATGAGGGGCAGAATTTGGACTCTAACCAAGTCACCGAAGATGGTATGCCTCCCCTACCCGAAAGGGATGGGGGAGACTTGTCTGCTCAAGATAATGAGATTCGTCTTCAATTTCCTATACATAAGGAGAGTCAGCCTATGAGTGAGGTCTGTCCTCAACCTCCAGTTCTCGAACATGCAGTTAGTCCACAAGTTTAGGATCTCATGCCCTAAAGAGATAGTGAGAGTAAGTCTCCACATGTTTAAGGTCTCACTCCTCTTAGAGAAAGGGGGAGGGATGCCAGGGATAGTGGGAGTGATTCTCCACATGCTTAGGGTCCTACACCTTTTAGAGAAAGGGGAAGGGATGCCTCACCTAGGCAGACAAACAGTGAAAGTCCCATGATCTGAAGGAGTAGGCAGGGAAAATTTCCTCGACAATATTTTCAAATCGAATAGGCAATATTCTTGTGCACTCCCTTGGAAATTGGGGAGCCTACCTCTTATCAAAAGGGGATTGACTCACCAACCCACAAAGAGTGGATGGACACCATGAGGTATGAGATGGACTCGATGGTGAGAAACAAGGTTTGGGAACTTGTTGATCTTCCACCCCAACGGTCTATTGAAAACAAATGGGTTTTTAAGAGAAAACGTCGGGCAGATGGTTCGATCAATAAGTTCAAAACCCATTTAGTGGTGAAAGGGTCTACACAAGTTGAAGGTGCAGACTATCAAGAGACATTTTCTCCTACGGTGAGATTTCTCTCTATTCACCTGCTCCTAGCAATGGTTGCCCATTTGGACTTAGAGTTTTTCCAAATGGATGTAAAGACTGCTTTTCTCAATGGTAGCTTTGAGGAAGAGATCTATATGGATCAATCCATTGATTTTGTATTAAAGGGACAAGATGACAAAGTGTGTCGTCTTAAAAGGTCCATATATGGTCTTAAGCAATCTTCCAGATCTTGGTACTTAAGATTCTATGAAGCTATAACTTCGTTTGGCTTATCCATGGTTTCATAAGACCACCGTGTGTATGTTAAAAGATCAACCAGGGGATTATGTTTCTTACCCTATACGTTGATGACATACTACTAGTTGGGAACAACTTGGAGATTATCGAAGCCACTAAGAAGTGGTTTTCCTCTGTCTTTGAGATGAAGGACATAGGTGAAGCCAGGTATCTCCTAGGCGTGAAAATAATAAGAAATCGTCCTAAGAAACTTTTAGGTAGGAGCCAAGAGGCATATATCGAGAAAGTCTTAGAACAGTTCCGTATGCATTATTCCAAACTCGTAGACGCTCCAGTTGAAGGGTTTAACCTTGAGTCTTGACCAATGCTCAAAAACAGACAAAGAAAAGGAGGAAATGAGTAATGTCCCTTAGTCTAGTGCCGTAAGAAACTCAATGTACGCCATGTTATGTGCACGGCCTAACACTTGCTTTGCCGTTTACTTGGTAAGTCATTACCAGAGCAGACCAAGACTTTCATGTTGGCAAGTCGTCAAGAGAGTCGAGCGATACCTTCATGGTACAACTGACTTAGTTTTATACTATCAGGGAGAGATCTCAAGTTGAGAGGATCCTCAAAATGTGGATTGAGGTGGTGACTCGGAAGAGTCTAAGTTAACCTCAGGACATGCCTTCACCCTGGGTGGGAGAGCCATGTCATGATGGAGTAAGAAGCAAAAACTACACAACAATGTTAGCTGTGGAGGCAGATTGTGTGTCACCATAGAAACAAAAGACATTGCCATAAAGTATATGTACACCAAGAAGGTGTTTATGTCCCTTTTGACTAAACCTATTCCTAGTGGCACGTTCAAAACTCATATATTGAGTCTAGGAATTTGCAAGGTTCAACTTCAGGACATATCTTGTCATGTGATGGACAAGGGTCCTTTGCAATGAGCAAAATGCCCATAAATTATTGTTGCACATTAGGCATATTGAAATATCACGGGCTTCTGATTGGCCTAATCACATAGGCAATCGCCCTGACGCTTAAGTAGTGGGTAGGATGAGACTGAATCATATTGGCACTAAGTATGCAATATTGATTACTCAAACTGGAAGTGTATGAATGTGATAAGATATAGTCGCCTTAGTAAGTTTAAGATGAGACTCGAGGTAGTCGAATATGAGATATGATTTCATATTGAAGCCTTAAAAAGCCGAATCTTGAGTGTCAAGATTGACATTTAGTATGTTAATCTAGTGGCTTAGGTTATATTTTTTAGGTGAAAATCTAGACTGGCGATTCGCATGACATATAGAGCGACGAGCCCAGTTGAATGGGAGCTATGTCATGACACACATCTCATACTGTGTACGCTTAAAAGATGACCATACACAGAGTGATAATTGACCTCCGTTTCTTCTGTCACTGTGTGACCCTGTAGACAATGGCCTTTTGACTTAAAGTTATGATACGAAGCCAAAGCTTGATGCTGCTACTTTAATATATTTCTCAAGGGCCACGATATATACGGTTCAACGAGAACAAGTTAGGAAAGCAATCAAGCTAAGATGCAATATCATGAGTGTTTAAGGAAAAATCTATCCATCATCACCAATATCAGCCCAGGCGATTATATTAAGTATATAATCATATGATATATCATGGCATAAGGGATTGGAGATGCCACTGGTGATGTTCAGGATGATTTGAGGTATCGTATTTTGTGAAAGTGCTATGTTACTTAGATGGTAACTTAATATAGCACTACTTGTTACTTTTCGATCGCACATCCTACTCCTGGTATGAAACGTGATGAGTTGTAATTCGTGGACAGCATGCGTTTTGTGGCCTATGTGGCCAAGTGGGAGCTGCTGGGCGTGCCTAATGTTTTAGGCCTGATGGCCACTAAGGTTGCTTAGGGTGGCTTCCCTGATTGTTCTCTCAACCTATATAAGGAGGTTTCAGGGGATCAATTAGGGTTACACACGTGACACAAAAACCACATACTCTCTCCTCCCCTCTCACAGCTGCCTAATCATCCACCAGGGTTTTGGGTTTAGGACGTGAACCCAAAAGGCGACTCTAGTAGTCGCCTCACATTCAAATTGACGTGTGTTATTCCCGACAAATAATTCCGCATTCCGGGTCAATCCTATTTGTCTAACACACACAATTGGCTAAAGACGTGCCATGTCCATATTAGGCTTCTCCTTTTGAAACACCGTTTAAATTGTGTTTTCTTACAAGAGGAGTCATCAGGCATATGTTTGTGAATACCCAATAACAACTAGAAAATAAAGTGGTGTTTGGTAAATAACTTTTTGAAAAAAAAATTGATCAAAAAAACTCTTTAAATTGTGTTTTCTTACAAGAGAAGTGATAAACCTTCATTTTACCTCTTTTAGACTTAATTTTAACCTCTCCTTTCTGCTATTTTTGGGTTGAATTTCAAAGTATAACGGTCGAATAGGTCTTCTTTACCCCAAATTTGCTTATTTGATATGTTTTTATGCTTTTCAAGAGTTCGGTTGAAAGAAAGAGGAAAACCCCGCTAGTGTCGTGTGAAAAGAAGGCCAGAAAAGCGGTTTCAAGCTAAAGAGAAGGTGTCAAGGCCTAGAGATGTGGCATGGTGACCCCATGCCGAGCAGGGCAGTTGTTTAGCTTGTCGAGAGCTACAAATTTAACCACTACTTCGGTTATTAAATACTTTTTATAGCATAGGAAAGTAGGGATCGATCCACGAGTAAAGATTGTTTTAAAAAGGCTAGCGTACTCCTAAATGATTTTACTAATCTAATTTATTAAGTCTAATCTTAATAATTCTAAAATAATTAAAATCTAATGAATAAAAATCTAACAAAATACCCAATGATGCTCCTAAATATTCTAGATCATATTCTCAAAATAAAACAGTAAAAATATTCCCTAAATAATTTAGAAAAATAAAAACAGAATAGTAACTGAAATTCTAATTAGAAATCAACAACAGCAAATAATAGTCAGAAAATAAATATTAAAAATGTCAAACAGTAACCTAAAATATTATACTTCAAGTATATAAGCTGATAAATTCTAAATTGTATCTAATTTATTTCAGAAAAATCAGATCAGAAAATTAGCACAGAATATCAATGCAGAATATTAGATATGAAATTAGAAATAAAATAATCTGCATAAATATAAATACGAAAATAATTACGAAAATGACCCTAATTCTAGGACACAATTTTCTGGACTTAACAATACCTAATAATCGTGGATTAATAATTAAAATCGAAATTTTCAGAATTAGTAACCTAAAAACCTGCACATATTAATTTCTTAAAATAATGCTGAACAATTAGCAAATAACTTCCAAAAATTACTAAATTAAATATGGGAAGACTAGGACACTATATAAACCCTAGGACCTGATAAAAATCAAAAAAGAACAAAAATAACTATTTTTCATCTAATTTCTAACAAACCGGTAATTAAATACTACACTGAATATAAATCAATCTAAAATTATAACCACTCTAAAAATCAAAATCTAAGCTATCTAAAATTACCTAGACACTCCTAAAAGACTTATATTTCTGGGGGGGTCGATTGAAATTATATGGTAACCAATAAAATGAAACAAAAATTACCAAACAAACCAAATTAACTATAAGCAACAAATAATTATCGAAGTTGTCAAATTTATCAAGGATACTTAGTATAATCTTAATCCACCATGCAAATTAATATTTATCATCAACACAAGTTAATTTCATTCATGAGTTAAACTGTAGAAGACATCCACCAGCGGTTCTTCCCCGTTTTTCCTTATATTCTAGTTTACTTAGGTCCAACCCTAATATAAACCCTACTAATTTGATAATCTTTACACCAGCAAAAACTTAACCAAACTAGAGCATTAAGAATTAGAAAAACATCATTTAACACTTTGTAAGCAATTTACCAGGAAATCGATTTAAAGAGATCTAAAGCGATTACCTAATTAAAAGAGATGGGTGTGAGTCATCCATGATTAATTAGGGTGGTACCTAAGCCTAAAAAAACTATAACTTTTACGTATTATATTCTTCTAAACTATCAATCGAAATTGTATTTAATCAACTAGCATACATTCTAATCGATTTAACACAAATTTCATAAACGATAAACGCTAATCGCTAAAGAATCATGAATAGAAATCAACTAGGCATTAAAGCGTAAAACTTGTTTCAAAATAATTAATTCAGCATGGCTTCAAGAAGATTATACTAAGCACGAAAAAATTACTCACTCATATTAAAAATAAAATCACAAAATTCACCAAAATAATTCATGTTTAACAATAAACTAAACAACTAAAATAAATTAAAGTAATAACACAAAAAAAAACTAAGAAAAAAGGACTACTTGAAGAATATGGAAACCATGGGGGGTAGCGTGGATTGATGATGATGACGATGCGAGGATGATGATGGTGATCGTGATGAAGGGATGATGGTGATCGTAATGAAGGGCGTACGATGATTAGTGGAGGAAGCAGCGATGGTGGTGAGCATGGGGGTGTATGAAGGTGCCATGGAGTTGTGGTGATGTGAGATGATGATGAGAGATGATAGGAGGATTGATGGGGAGGATTGAAGGCTATGATGATAGAGAGAGATTATGGCAGCCGTGGGTGAGAAGATGATCAAGGAGCTGATGATGATGACGGTAGAGGAGAGGATGCGTGATAGAGGAGCTAGAAGGTGGCTGTGGGGGATTATGGGTTAATACCCATGGAGGTATAGCATGGGGATTTTATTAAGGTGGGTTAGGGTTTTTGTTTAGGGTTTTCTTCTCCTTTCTTCCCTAAGCTTCTTCTTCCTCAAGACTTCTAGCTTTTCACTAACTCTTGAAACCCTACCCCAATTAAATAATTGTGAAAATAATATTCTCCAAAATTATTATTTTTGGACCGTCTTTATAGCCAAGTGTGTAAAACTCGAGCTTCTACGTCCTCTCTTCTCCTCTTTATTAAATTAATACTAACCCTGAAAATATATAAAATAAAACAAATTAAACGAAATAATATATATAATATACTCGAAATAATTATAAAAATAATGCATGATTTTTGGCTTAACAGCAGTCGTGCCACGCTGAAAAAGCAAGAAAACGTTGGGCAGGGAAGTGGCACGGTGCAGGTGGCACGACCATGCCACTTTAGTGAGCCGCGATTAATTGCCGGCAAGGGTGATGTAACTTGATAGCTTGTAATTTTTCTTCTCTAGAGTAGCATCTCTCAAAAGAGGGCGACTTTGAGTGTTTTTAGGTTTTCAATATTCTCCTAGAATTTCAAGCATTGTGTTGAAGATTGATTGGATAAGAATTTGTGGGTTGTTCCTATGATTAATTAAAGTACGTTCTTTTACTTCTTTCTTTTGCGTTCAAGTTCAAAGTTTGTACCTTTAATCATATTCTTCGCGTTTTTTACTGTGATTGTGATTGGAAGAATGATTAGGGGCTAAATTAGTTGTCTTGGATTGGGTGTAGCCCTTATTATGCAAAAGTGAATCATGTTTTAGGTTTACGGGAATCATGTCCATGACTGTAATGTGAATTCCTGCTTAGTGCGCCAACTGTTCGCTAAATTGCTTGAAAGAGTTTTATTCACTGCTTCTAATTAGGGTCTAGGAGATTAACGAAAGTTGTATCCTTTACCTAGTGTGACTTTATAGGCAATTGATCCACCTAATGTGAAAACAGTTAGGGTTTCAATTTGGAATAATTGATTACGAAATCTTGTGGCTTTGATAATCTTAGTTTTATGAAAATAAATAATTAAGATTAGTTTAGCCAGTCTATTGACCTTTGAGAGAAGGCTTAAATGTGCTCTAAGTGGTAATCCTTTCCACTTCGATTCATTCATGGGCATGGTTTGTTTGACCTAATTGCGATTCATATATCATAATAGTGTGGTGAACTCCAATCTATGACTCTTGTTAACATTGATTTAGATAATTCAACAGAATAGTACTATTAGTAAGTAACGTTTTCATAAAGTGGACTATTGCCTGACTCGAGTGTTAAAGTTGAATTCGGTGGTTGAAACTAAGTTCCCTATGGACACGACCCGTACTTGTCGTTCCTAGCTGCAATTGGCACCGTACACTTGCGGTAACACATTTTAAGACAACAAGAAGTCACCATGCATATGTCTGTGAATACCCAATAACAACTAAAAAATAAAATGGATGTTTGGTAAAGAACTTTTTGAAGAATTTTTTGGCCAAAAAGAGCTTTTTGACCAAAATTAGCTATTTGACTAAGCCAAAAAGCTAATTTGGATATTTGATACAAAAGCTTTTTAGAAGAGTTTCTTAACTTCAAAAAGCTAATTTTATTAAACTTTTTGGAAGAACTTTTTGGAGACTTAGCTTTTTCTTTCACAATTTTACGAGAGACAACTAATTTTACCAAACAGTTTTCCAACAAATAACTAATTCAAATAGTTAATACAAACAACTAACTCAAACAGCTAACAGCTAATAGCTAATATTTATAACTGTTTGCCGAACAGGGACAAAGCTTTTGATAGATAAAAGACTGGTTGTGAAAAAAAATTCTATTTTTTACAAGTACTTTTCTTTATATAGACTTAAGAAATTCACCATATCCTTGAGCTTTGGAGTGTAAATGAGTCAAGCCAAGCCCTAGCTGGCTAGGCTCGAGCTTGGCTCGTTCAGTTAAAAGCTCAGCTGAAATTGAAGGTCGCCGAGTCTGAAAGTCTCGGCTCGGGCTCGGATGCGTAATCCTTGGCTTGGAGCTCGGCTTGGTACTCTTTTTTTAATTTATTTTTGGTTAAAAAGTTTCAAATTTAAGTCTAAAGTCGAAGCTAAATTCTAAATTTTTACAATGGACTCAAGAAATAAGGATCCGAATAAAATTTTGTTGATTCTAAATGTTATTTTGTACTTTCAATATAAGCGCATAATAAAAAACGAACTAATTAAGCTAAACCGAGCAAGTCAAGCCAGGTCGAGCTGAGCCTTGTTGGGCTCGAGCTCGACTTGGTTTCTTTCAAGCCAGCTTGGTTTCATTGCAGCCCTACTTGAGCTAATTCACAAGCCTTGGGGCGGCGGGGAGTGGGGTACACGAACATTAATATAGCAAAGTAATGTTGGAAGGGTCGATCTTTCATATATATTAAAGCCATTATTGAACCATTCATTCTTCAGAGTTTGAATCAAAAGTTGTATGACATGAGAGTTATTTAATCAAATATGAAACCCCAAAATTGAGTGACAAGAATAGGGGTGGCACCTTAATACGTAGCTTATAAATGCACCCATAAATCCAGGTGATATGACAAGGAATCAAGGGGCATAATTTTTTGAGAAGAGTAACCTAACTTCATAGTAAATATATACTCTCTGATTTGATTTGACTATCGAGTAACAAACACACAATTAAACATTTCACTCTGTGCTTGTGTCTTTCAGTGCCCATCAAAAGGGGACAATCATATCATGTTGGACTAAATTTGTGCGTTTAATGCAAAAATTCCCCTAGAATTTAGCATTTAAGCTTCATAAATTAATGAAGATTAGGACAAATTTTGGAATCTTAAGTAAGTTTACATGGGGATTAATCCCATGATTAGCTTAAGCAGAACGTAACGTTGATAATTATAAGAATCTTTGTTTCAAGAAAAAGAAAACGATTAAACAAGAGGACCAAAATATGTTGATTTTGTGTTTGGTTGTTTCACCTTTGTTTCCCTAATTCCTCCCTTTGAATCCCATGTGCAAGCTAAACAAGGCATCATTTGGTTGGCGTGTCCATCGCCATGTGACCCCCTTAAATCGCAAATTAATAAATAATTAGTTGTAACTCTTTTTGTCTAATCATCCATTAACAGCAAATGATCAAAACTTAACCCAATGTTGTTTGGTGTTCAACGTTGTCTTTATGTTGTACTTAGTGATCTTTCTTTAATTGACTTTATATATGACAATACTTATTGCCCACATATTAGGATTTGTGATAATGAACACCCATGGATTAAAGTTAGAAGCATCCAACAAGGAAAAAAAGAGTTTATGATATTTTTAACTATTTTAAGATAGCAAAGGCATTTAAAACTGTTTAATACGATATTTGTGAAAAAATCGAATTGAGCATTTGATATGCTATAAAATAAATTATATATATACATATATATATATATATATATATATATATATATATATATATAT
>JACYFF010031955.1:101546481-101586941 GCA_017589665.1 Selenicereus undatus
ATATATATATATATATATATAAACAAAATATTTCAAACCTGATATTTGACACATGGTAAGCACTCATAGATTCGAAATTAATTCCTAACCTAACTCCAAGCCTATTAGAAAATAATAAAATATTTCTAGTTTGCATTATTGTTATTTTGTCTTTCCATTTTTTTTCGAAAAAATATGTATATTAAAAGATTCTGACTCCAATATTATTATTGTTATCTTATATATATATATATATATATATATATATATATATATATATATATATATATATGATAAAAGATTGTCATAAAATATTTACCCATTCATCTCACAATTACGTTAATAGTAATAATACCAAATAATAATAAATAGAGATTGGCTTTTTGATTTATTAACTTTTCTTTTAACAAAATATAAATGTGGAATATTAAGTGATAGATATGGTATGACCACAGTTATGCATCCTATATACACACAAGATAATACTGTATTGGCAAATTACAACGAAGACATACAAAATTGCTTTTGATTTAGAGAGAAGAAGAATCCAAGCGGTTGTCATCCTATTCTTTTAGCACCGTTTGTTAACAGTATTAGGGTATAAACCTATTCTTGGGCCTTCAACTATTAACTTAAACTTTTAGTTGAGCTGGTTCTTAAACATGGTATCAGAGCCTTTCTGATCGAGATGCTTCGAGTTCGAACCTCAGCGGCCCCCATATTGATTTATTGTGCAAGGTAGGGAGTGTCTTTGTAGCATTCACACTTCCAACCCAAAGGGCATTTGTGTGAGGAGACGTATTAGAGTATAAACCTATTACTAGTCGTTCAACCATTAGTTTAAACTTTTGATTGTGTTGGTACTTGAGCAAGCCATATTCCACATATAAGATTTTTGTTACCATAGGCATATGCAGATATGACATTTATTTTTTAAAAAATACATACATAATAGTTTGTATGTTTTAGTTAATTTAAAAAGTCATTGAATTATAATTAAAAAGTTATTGAAGTTTTTAATTTAAAAAACCTCTAGAATTTTACATAAGGTTAATAGATGATTGGTTATAATTTATATGTGTAGTTTTTATATTGGTAAACGTTATAAAATTTTTCCATACAATTAAAAACTCATGATAATTACTACAATTAAAAAACTCATGAGACTTTTCATACATCTGCATAAGTATAAGCAGACTAGTTTCTCTTCCCAAAGTGATGAACCTCTAATGAACCCCTATTTTACCTCATTTTAGCTCTCATTTGTTCCCTATTTCTCAGTGTTTTTATGTCAAATATAGATGAAAAATGGTCAAATTTACTTCCTTGGATTCAATTGTGGTTATAAAGTCATTTGTCCTACTTTTAGGAGAAATCTCTTGGTTTTAATAGAAAGGCAGCTTTGGAATGAATTACAATGGAGAATAGAGGTCTAAGAAGCCCTGTGAGCTAAGAGAGAAGTAGTGGGGAGAGTTTCTGCCGAACCAAAGATTTGGCATGGGGGCCCTGTGCAAGATGGCACGACTGTGCCATCGTGGCATGGGCACCCCGTGCCAGGTGGCACGACCGTGCCACTCCTGAGTTTTTGCGATAAAAGCCACTTTTAGGCTTCCCATTAGGGGACTCTGCTAGGAGGTTTTTTGGGGAGAGGCGATTTAGGCTTCCTCATCCCACTCTCAAACCCTATTGGGGGGAATAAATTAAGGTTAATTAGGTTAAATTAGAAGAGTATTTTTGATTCAATCTTGTGAATTCGATCTTCAATTCAGTCAAAAAAAAGTTTTCTCTTCTCTTCCTCTCTCGATTTTGTATATTTATGTTCATGTTTTGGTTTATATGCTTTTGTGATGTTTAGTGATTATAGTTATGTTTTGGGATTGTGATTAGCCTTGTGATGGCTAAATAAAGTTGTTTAGACCTTTACCCTCTCATTTATGCTAGAATTTAGAGTTTTCTCTCACGCGTACCATGTGTTCGCTGAAATGCTTGAAAGAGCTTTCATCCGTATTTTGGGACAGTTAACTTATGCTGAAAGGTGAAGTTGATTGTATAATGTGGGTAGAGTGAATAGTCGAGATTGGGACATGAAAATAGTCTCGGTCGCTAGCTAGGTCAAGGATTGTCAATCATGTAGTTTAATTGAACTAATCTCATGAAAATAGGAGGTGAGAACAATTAGACTAGCTCATGACCTTTGAGAGAGGACTTGGGCGGTCTTTAATGATGCAACCAATCATTTCTGAATACCAACATAACTTGGGAAGGTAGGGGTTTGACTTGATTAGTTGATTTATCTTAGGTTTAATCATAATCGAAGTCTTTGTTTTTGTTTTAGTAGTTTAGTTCTATTTTCTATCTCTTCTGTTTTGCCTAACTTGAGACGCTTTAGTTAGTTCTGGTATTTGGAAACACAACTCCTTGCAAACAATAGCCCAAGTACTCAATGATGCACCTTGCACTTGGTGTTATAAATATTAAAACTTTTCCTAACAAGTTTTTAGCGTCGTTGCCAGGGAACTTGTTTCTTTTGATATTAGAACCGGTTAACATACTCTAGACTATGCTTTTGTTTTTCTTTTTGTAGTTTAGTTTCTTCTTTATTTTTGCTTGATATCGTTTACGCTGGGTATAGTGTTTGCTTTTGCATGCACAGGAGGAGCCAAGGGAATCAAAACCTTGTCCTATTAAATCCTGAAATCGAAGCAACCGCACAAAAGTGAGGCGGAGAAGCGAGAAGAAAGAAGATAGAAGTAGTAGAGATGGCAGGGCAAAATCAAAGGGTGTTGCGAGACTACGCCCTGCCGTAAGCATCGGGTATCACATCATCCATTGTGAACCCCAACAGTCGAAGCTAACAACTTCAAGCTCAGTCTCGCGCTCATCACCTTCGTGGAACGGGACCAGTTTGGTGGAGATCCCTCGGACAACCCCAATGCGTATCTTCGCAAGTTCCTTGCAAAATCTGACACTATCAAGCTAAACGGGGTGTCCACCGACACTATTAGACTACGACTCTTTCCCTTCTCACTAAAGGATAGAGCCAGTGACTGACTGCAGAATGAGAAGCCCAATTCATTCACTACTTGGGAGGCTCTTTCAAAGGCGTTCCTCAGCAAATACTCCCCACCTGGAAAAACTGCAAAGCTAAGGACTGACATCACCTCCTTCACCCAACGAGACGGAGAGTCCCTATATGAGGCTTGGGAGAGATTTAAAGACCTCTTATGGTAGTGCCCCCAACATGGTGTTCCTAACTGTCTACTAGTCCAGACATTCTATAATGAGCTGGAGTAGTTAGTGAAGATTTCAGTAGATGTCACTGCAGGAGGAGCTTTCATGGAGAAATCGATTGAGTCAACGAAAGCGTTGTTGGAAGAGATGGCTTTCAACAATTACCACTGATCAAGTGAAAGAGCCACCCCGAGGAGGAGGAGCGGAAAGTACGATGTGGATGCCATGACACTCCTAGCCAGCATGGTGGATGCATTGGCACAGAGGCTCGACAAAGTGGATACCTCCCCTATTCCAGGACGTTCTTCAAGCTCATCAGTTGGCGTCTATGCTGCCTGCGAAACCTGTGGTGTGCAGCGGCACACATCCGTTGAATGCTACAATGGTCCTTCTACTATTGAGCATGCTAATGCCGTGTACAATTTCAATCCCCCATCGCAGAGCAATCCATACCTCAACGCCCACAGTTCAAGATGGAAGAGTTATTCCAACCCCTCTTATAGGAACCCTAACCCACCACCCCAAAGCGCTATACAGCCACCTGAGTTCCAGTACACTGCCCCCTACACCCCTCCGCTAGCACCACCTCCACAACCCAAATCAAACTTGGAGAGTCTCATGGAGCAATTTATGGCTACTCAAACTAAGACTAATGAAGCTCTTAATGCGTCAATCAATCAGCTGACCTCCAAGTTTGATGTTATGGCCCACCACCAGAAGACGATGGATATTCAGATCGCCTAGATAGCCCAGCAGGTCAACTACTTATCCTTCGCTCAGGGACATCTACCAGGCC
This sequence comes from Selenicereus undatus, assembly GCA_017589665.1. Classification (NCBI taxonomy): domain Eukaryota; kingdom Viridiplantae; phylum Streptophyta; class Magnoliopsida; order Caryophyllales; family Cactaceae; genus Selenicereus; species Selenicereus undatus. Next base: position 101,550,488 of record JACYFF010031955.1, read on the forward strand.
AACCTGAGACTAACACTAGGGGCCACATCAACACCCTTTCTGCAGTGGGCAAGGGGTTAGAGGAGATTCCTGTGATGGTACTCTAGGAGACAACTTCAATTCCTGATTTTGCAGGAATTAATAAGCAGAGGAACAAGGAGAGTTTGAGCTCTAATGCGAATGTTAGCCTTCACCTCCAGCTCGCCCCTATCAGCCACTTGTACCTTACCTTTAGAGGCTAGCAGGAATTTTTACGAGAGCTTCTTTCCAAAAAAGCTGACCCTGAGGGAGATTCAATGGCTCCCATTGAGGAGGAGTGCAACGCAATTTTGCAGAGTTAGGCACCGTCCAAGCTGCAGGACCCAGGCAGTTTTTCCATCCCTTGTGGTATAAAGGATACGCAGATTGAGAGAGCTCTTTGTGACTTGGGGGCCAATGTGAGTATGATGTCTCTCTCCCTCTACAGGAAGCTTTAGTTATAGAACCTGCAACCTACTAGATTGATCGTTCAGTTAGCAGATTACTCCACCAGGCAACTTGTAGGCATTACGGAGAATGTTCTAGTTCAGGTCGGTCAATTCCTCGCCTCATGCGATTTCATCATCATGGCTATGGATGAAGACTTCCAGGCCCCTCTCATTCTAGGGAGACCATTTCTAGCTATTGCTGGGGAGGTGATCAACATGTCGCCTGGCACCATATCCTATCACTTTTGCGGGGAGATGGTGGGTTTCTATTTCCCTCCACCCACACCATCTTCAGTGCCTGCCAAACGTTCAGCCCCTGCGGCTCTTGTGCATCATGTCCCTCTCGCGGCCATTTCGGAGACTGAGGTGTTTGATGACGACGGAGGACCCTATATGAAGCCTACAATTATGGCTGTTGTCCTTTCACCAACCCCAACCAGTCTTAGGATCTCTTCTACTCGTACTGGGGAGGTACTGGATCCTACCCTCAAATTTCACACCTCTACTAGTCCATCTCCCATGCCGTTATCGTCTATCATTTGAAGGTAAGGGTTAAGCTAAGGACCTTAAACAAGCGCTTTTTGGGAGGCAACCCAAGCATCTTTCAAAAAAAAAAACAAAAAAGGGGGTCTGTTATTCTTTCCCCGTCCTCCCCTTCTTCGCTTACGCGCTATTGGTCCTCCCCTCCCCTTTGCCTTTTCATATGTCCTTTCATTGAGGACAATGAAAATCTCAAACATGGGGGGTGAGCTTGTAAATCCTCAGGTGGCATTACAGATTTTGGGGCGTGGGTTGAATGACACTACTTGCATTCGAGTCATATACATAGGACATCACGTAGTTTTAGTATATTATTTTTGCATTTTTTTTTTTAATGGAGCATGTAGTTTAGAGCATATATGTTAGATTTTGCATCTCAAAAGGGGAAGTGATCGAGTTGGGCATTCATAAGCTTTCCAGGTACTTCTTCTTACCCTTTTCTTCATTATCCTTTATATGCTTGCTGCTTTCTTAGTTAGATTTAGTGCTTTTTGAGTAAAAGAGTTGAATAAAAGTTGTGAAAACCTCCTATAATGAAGAGAACACAAGGGATGATGATTAATTGATCAGGTTGATCTGTGTGTTGAAGTGTGGCCTGTTATGGTGTGAATTTTTATAGAATTGTGTTTGACATTGCCATATGCAGTTCTCTTGCCCTATGTTGTGTACGAATTGCCCCCTGTGGTTCATGTGGTTTGACATTATTGACTTTGATAAATGGGACACATCTTGGAGTAAGTTGCCCTATGTTGTGTACCAATTGCCCTATTTTTGTTGTTGCATCATATCCACTATACACTTGATTTATGCATTTTTTCTATACCCTTATCAAGGTCTAGTGGAGCAGCATTTCCATTTTGTGTTGGGTTTGCTTTGGAGGTTGGTTCACCTTGGATACCTTATTGGTGGTTTGCTTAGGAGGAATTGTGATTTGATTTTGTATTCCCCATTCCATCCATATGTATCTTGTTCTCACTTCTCAAAGAAAAGAAAGAAAGAAAAAATGTTAGGAGAAAAAAAAAAGAAAAAAAGTGAAGAAGAGAAAGAAATAGAGAAGTTGTGAATAAAGCGATTGGCATGGGGCCTTGGCAATAAGATTGTTAAATTCTTTCCTTGAGTTTTTTGTGGGGTTTGATTGCTTAAATTTCAAATGTGGTATGAAGATGTTATCTTACTACTAGTTGTGGAAGTATTTTTAGCTCCCTAGTCTTTTGACTATTAGTTCCACTCTTCCCAAATTCACTCCACTTCTCATCCTTAACCATTGGCCCCATTACATCCTCTTTCAAGCCCTCATGATTGATATTTTGCATTTTGCATCAAGTGGTGGAGAATCGAGAACTTTATCAAGCTTATGGTAGTTTGCTTGAGTGGATAGAGTATTGAGTGCACCTTTGTTGCATATTCCAAGCATGTTGAGATGAGTGTTCTAGTTTACCCCAACGTGAGGTTCTACCAGTCCTGCTTGCTCACCATTTATTAAGGAAAGGTCTTACCCTACTATGTGCTTCAATATAGAGGCGTTTGATGTGTTGCATTTCGATAGGGTGATTCATGGATGGTAGTGCATCTGCTCCATTGAGAATATCTCACACCTTAACTTGACCACCTTTAATGCATGATTTAACTTGGTTTCTTGATTGTTCATCTCTTGCCTAAGGAGGGCGAGTTTAGAGGTTCACCTCCCTTCTATGATAACTCATGAGTTAGTCTTGCTTGGGGACAAATAAGAGACAAGCATGAGGGAGTTGATAAACGTCTACTTCAACCTCATTTTAGCCCCTAGTTGATCCCTTTTTCCCATTGCTTTCATGTTTGATCTTGAGAAGAAACGGTCAAATTAGCCTCCTTTGATCTAAATTTCACTCATGTAGCGGTTTTTGTGTTTTCAGGAGCTTCTGCTAGGAAACCGAGAGAATCCGCTAATATTAGTAGAAAGGAGGGCTAAGAGGACAAGATGCAAGTCAGAAAAGAGACTGAGATTCAGCACAGGGACCCCAGGCTTACCAGCACGATTGTGTCGCGCTGAACCATCATGAAGGAGGGGGCAGCAAGGTGGCACGGCCACCCCGTACCAAGTGGCACGACCGTGCCACCCTAGCTAGTGGTCCATGGCCACCCCGTGCCCACTGGCACGACTGTGCCACACCTCATGCCGTCATGACTTAAATGATTTTTGAGTACGGTTTTTGGGGGTTATTCCATTCTTTTCTTTTCTTTAGATAGCACTTTTTTTGGAGGAAATTCCGAGGGTTTTATTTAGAGAGTTTATTTGTGCTTTTGGATTCGATTTACCAACATTGAAGATTATTCTACTTTGATTCTATGACTAATTCAAGTTTACTTCTTTCTCTTTTCTCTTTTGATATTGATTTTTAGGGCTTTGGCTGTTCGTCCATGTTTATTGAATTGGTTTTTGAGATTGTTGCTTTCATTATGATTGTAGGCTAAATTCCCAATCTTGGGATGGGAGTAACCCCTATTATGCCAAATTGTATCATGTTCTAGGTTTCGATGAATTATGTCCATGCCTATGAATTGAATTCTCACTTAGTACGCCATATGTTTGATGAATTGCCTGAGAGGGATGTATTCACATTCTTATTTAGGCTTTGTGAGATCAACGAAAGTTGAATCCTGACGTGAAAATAGTTAGGGTTTCAATTGGGAATTTTGATTACTCAATCTTGCGACTTTAATTATTCTGGTTTCATGAAAATAGATAATTAGAATTATTTTAGTCAATCTATCGACCTTTGAGAGAAAGCATAGATGCGTTTCAACTTGTAATCCTTCCACTTCAATCGTTTGCATGGGTAGGTTTGCATGTTCTAGGTCATTATTCATGAGGTATAATAGTGTGGTGAACCCCAACCTAAGATTCTTGTTATATCATTGAATTCGTCATTCTTATTAGTTTTCAGCAAATTAGAGTTGTTGCGCAGTTTCCTTCAACCTGAGCTGCTTTACCTAGATTCAGTTAGTTGATTAGTTCTGGTAATTGAAAGCAGGTTCCCTATGAATACGACCCGTGCTTACCATTACTAGCTATAGCTACACCATGCACTTGCGGTTTAAAACATAACAACCTCACACTCATCTCTCTCTACAAAAACAGTGCCAAACTCCAACGGAAACTACGACGCAATAGGAATCCATTGGAGGGGTTCAGAATTTCCGACGGAAACATGGTTGGACCCCGACGGGAAATTCAGACGGAGTTCTGTCGAAATCCGATGGTACTTCCGTTGGAAATTTAAGAAACTTTTTTCAAAAAAATCCAAATCTGGATTTTTATTCTTGGCGTGGGCGTGAGTTGTTTCATTTGAACCGCGAAGAAAGAGAAAGAGAGCTACGAAGAGAGAGGGAGCAAGGAAGAGAGAGAAAGAGGAAGAATTTCATGGTTTCTGGTGGTCGGTGATCGGAAAAAGGAGTTGCCGTCACTTATAATTCAACTGTAACTCATTTATTTTTATTTAATTTGCTATTTGAAATTGAAATATTTAAGTTAATTGGTGTTGTTTATGGTGGTTGATTTGTTATGAATGGGTTGAAGAGTTGCCGCCACCGCTGCCTGTTCCTCCATCGCCGCTGGAAGTCCGCTTATTTTTTCGGGTATTTGAAGGTTAGTGGAATTGATGTGTTTTGAAATTGTATTAATTTGGTATGTGTTGTTAAATTTTGTAAAATTTGATTTTGAAGAATATTTGTATGGTTTATGTAATTTATTTTGTTTCGTAAAATATGGATGTGAATTATGTCAATTTTTTATTTAATTTGTGAAGTATATTTGTTTGAATAAGTGGAATGAAATATATTAAGTATGTACATTTAGAATAGTTGTATAATTATTATAAAATATTGAAGTATGTTAAGCATGTATAATGTGTTTTGTTTTAGTAAATCATTTAAGTTTGCTCAGTATGTTCATTTTTTGTTCGATTTGTAGTATATATTATTTTTTTTAAAGTATGTGAAGTATATGTTTTTTTGAGGTTTTGATTTTTTGTATTATTTGTTTAATATGTTAAGAATTTTTATTTTATTTTTATGTTCATAGTATTTTGTTAATTTTGTTTCGGTTTGTTTATTTGGATAAAGTGTGAAATAAATAGTTTAATTTGTGTTTGATGCTTAATTAATTATTTTGACAAATAAAATAGTTATGTTAATTTTTTTTTATTATATATGTTTAATTACATTGTTGTATTTTAGGTTTTTGTGAAAATTTATTTAAGGAATACGGGAATATAAAATGTGAACTAAATATGAATATAAGTTTTTTTTATTAGTGTCAATAGTGAATATAAAATTTATAGTAAATAATTTAATCCTTAATTTAATTTGTAATGTATGTTGATTTGGATAAATGAAATAGTTGTAAGTAGGTAAGCATGTACAATATATGTTTTGTTTTGGTAAATGATTTAAGTATGTTAAGTATGCTTATTTTTTGTTCGATTTGTTGTGTATATTAATTTTTGGTAAGTATGTCAAGAATATTGTTTTTTGAGGTATGGTTAATTTTTTGTATGATTTATTTGATTTGTTAAGTATTTTTATTTTATTTTTTGGTTAATAGTATTTTATTTTTTGGTTTGTTTATTTGGATGAAGTGTGAAATAAATAGTGTAACTTATGTTTGATGCTTAATTAGGTTTATTATGATAAATAAAATAGTTATGTAAAATTTATTTTTTTGTAATATATATATATATGTTTAATTACATTCTTGTATTTTAGGCTTTTGTGAAAATTTATTTTCAGAATACGGGAATATAAAATGGGAACTAAATATGATTGTGATTTTTTTTATTAGGGTCATTAGTGAATATTAAATTTATGGTAAATAATATAATTTGTAATGTATGTTGTTTTGGATAAATGAAATAGTTGTAAGTAGATAAACATGTATAATATGTTTCGTTTTCAGAAATAATTTAAGTGTGTTAAGTATGTTTATTTCTTGTTCGATTTGTTGTGTATACTAATTTTTGGTATGTATGTAAAGTATATTCGTTTTTGAGGTATGGTTAATTTTCTGTATGATTTGTTTGATTTGTTAAGTATAATTATTATGTGCTTCAACATTGTGGTAATATTCATATATAAGTTCATTATTGTCTTTCAAATAAACTGATTTCTAAAAGATATTTATTGAAATTAATTGTAGTATACATAACAACTAAGGCAATTAGATTAGCAACATATGGATAGGTCGTTACATCATCAATGGATGTATAGGAGGAAAAATCCTGATGGACATGGGCTTAGAAATGAACGATTGATGGGAGTAAATATGTTTGATAAATTTGCACGAAATCAGAAGGCGTATAGAACTAATGGAGTTTATAGATGTCCATGTGTGAAGTGCAAGAATATGCAGTATTTTACACCTGACGTTGTAAAGTCTCATTTGTATAGAAAGGGGTTTGTGAAGAATTATTGGTATTGGATAAGTCATTGGGAAGAAGATAATTCGAAAGCAGGGGGTGCAAGTAGTTCACAATCTATGAATTTTGATTACGATCACAATTATCATAATCATATGGAGAACATACTTCATGCTGCTTTCCAAGATAATAAAATGAACATGAGTAGCTCTCATGACGTAAATCCTGAGGCATTTTATACTATGCTTGAATATGCCCAAAGATCGTTGTATGAAGGGTGTAATATAACTGAGCTAGAAATGTCTATGAGGCTACTTAGTATTAAATTAAGGCACAACATGTCTCAACGTTGTTTCAACAAAATTGTTGTTCTGATGAAAGATATATGCTCTCTTGAAAGTCACATTCCAAAAAATCATCATCAACAGTTGAGAAAAGAGAGAGATTTAGGCATGGATGTTCAGAAAATTAATTGTTGTCCGAATGGTTACATGATTTATTATAAACATGATGAGGGTTTGTCTCCATGCAAGTTTTGTGAACATGTAAGACAATTGCCAAAGAACTCCAACCAACGAGTTCATGAAGAGGTTTCATGTATTAGAATGCACTACTTACCTTTAATCCCAAGATTGCAAAGATTGTATGCCTCAAAAAGTACTACTATCCACATGAGATGGCACCATGTGCTAATGGTTTCACACCATTTTTCATATCTTAAATATCGTATTCTGTGTGGCCAATTGTTGTTACACCTTATAACTTACCTCCAAATATGTGTATGACCACTCCATTCATGTTTTTAAGTTGTATTACTCCGGGTCCAAAAAATCCGAAGAACAAAATTTATGTGTACTTGCAACCCTTAATTGATGAGTTGAAAGTGCTACGGGATGTTGGGGTGGATACATTTGAAGTTTCATGTGTGAAAGCTTTTAGATTGCATGCTGCATTAATGTAGACAATCAATGATTTTCCCACTTATGGTATGTTGTCCGGTTGTAGTACTCATGGGTTATTAGTATGTCTGGTTTGTATGCACCAAAATTGTACATTCCAGTTACAGCATGGACGAAACCCATCTTGATTCAATTACCATCGTCGGTTCTTGCCTCAAAATAATTGTTTTAGAGCTAATAAAGTTGATTTTCGTAAAGGGAAAAGCATACACATTGGCCCTCCCCAAAGGATTTCTAGTGAAATATTGTCTGATGTAGCATCTACATTGCCTAAAGTGACTACAAAGATATAATTTCAAATTTTTTGATTTCAGAAAAATGAACATAACTGGACAAAGGAAAGTATCTTTTGGGAGTTGCCTTATTGGAAGCATCAACTTTTGAGGCATAACCTTGATGTTATGCATATTGAGAAAAATTTCAGTGAAAATATTATAAACATAGTGATTGGTGTTCCGGAAAAAACAAAGGATGATAATAAAACAAGAATGGATATGTCTATTTTATGTAGTAGGCAAGAGTTGAACTTAGCTACAAGAGGGTCCACTGATAGATTGTGTAAGTCGAAAGCTAAGTTTGCATTGTCATTAGCTCAAAAAAGGGTTGTTTGCTAATGATTGCGGGAGGTTTATGTGCTCGATGGTTATTGTTCTAATGTGGAAAATTGGGTTGATCAATCTAACACAAAGTTTCAAAATATGAAAAGTCATGATCATTATGTCTTTTGGGGAAATCTTCTTCCAGTAGCTTTTGCTGCTCTTCCGGAAGATGTTTTGGGACCCTTGGTCGAGTTGAGTGAATTCTTCAAAAACCTATCCTCCAGTGAATTACATGTTAGCATGCTTGAAGAGATGAATAAGAACATTGCCATAATTCTTTGTAAATTTGAGACAGTTTTCCCTCCTGGTTTTTGGAATGACATGGAAACATTTGTCCATTCATTTAGCAGAAGAAGCTTTATTGGGTGGTCCTATTCAATATCGATGGATGTATCCTTTTGAGAAGTATTTTGGCTGGTTGAAGCCTTAGATAAAGAACAAAGCTCGTGTAGAGGCATCCATGGTTCAGGCATACTTAGCATTTGAGATTAAACATTTTGCTGAGTATTATTTCCAGTCAAGCTTGCATTGCCCAAGAATTGGGTGTAATGAGGGTATGCGACAATTCGGACCACAAATGCCAACTCTTTCGGCGTTCAATTGTAAGGGTACTCCATTAGGAAATCGAGAAAAAAGATATCTTACTGAGTCGGAGTATCGTATCGCTCGCCTTCACATCTTACTGAATTATAATGAAGTGCAACCATATTTGGAGTAAGTTTATCATTTATTGAAAGATTCATTTGAATACTTAAATAGTTCAATAATTAAATAATTTGAATTGTGAAATACAGTTCGTTCAAACATCAATTTCGCGATCATAATCCAAATGCGAGTGATGTAGAAGTTGACTTATTTATCGAGGCAAATTTTGCATAGTGGTTTGAGTACCACGTAAGTAAGTTTTCATAGCTAATCTTCAATTCCTACAAAATGTTTTTTTACTCTAAAAAGAATTATTTGTTTTTTCCTCATAGGTCAATTCTTACCAGGTGTTTGATGATGAGAGGCAAAAAAATTTGGTGAACTTATCTGATGGACTTATTATGGTAGTGGAATGTTTTTCTGGGTATAAAGTTAATGGTTATTGGTTTCATACCAAGGCTAGGAATGAAAGTAAAGTCATATATAATTGTGGCGTGTGTGTCAAAGGAGTTGGCAAAAGTGATGAAATATCAGGGGATTATTATGGCATACTTCATGAAATTATTCGTGTTGAGTTCACTGGTGAACCAATTAAAAAATATGTACTTTTTATTACAAGTGGTTTGACCCGAATGTTCCTCGGAGGCTACGTTATTCTAAATTTACCCCCTATCCTCAGGTTAATCATAGCCAACTTTACAGAAAGTTTGACCCATTCATATTTGCTGATACTGCAACCCAAGTGGTATACCTTAAGTACCCTGAGTGGATACCAAGAAAAGCGAATTGGTGAGTAGCTATATCGAACAAACCTCACAGTGCCCCTAAAGATAAGGATAATTTAGAGCTTGCCTATCAACAGTTAGGAATGACAACCATGAATATGGATTGAATTTCATTGGTCTTATTAGCTTCCTTAAGCATACAATATATTTTATTAATATGTTTTGATGAAAGACAAAAAGAGATTAATCAATTGATATGTTCTTCATGTTACATTAGAACTATCTTAATAGTTACATTGTTTAAATATGTTATAATTCTAAGTGGATATTGGCATGCTAGTACATATTGCTTAATTGATTTGATATAAGTTGCTACAATATATTGAGATGATTTAGTATTTAAATTTGAATATGTTATCTTTATGATATTATATTGTGTGATTCAAATTTGAATATGGGATTGGGATGCTATATTTATCAAATGTAAGATTTGCTTAAAATATAATATTATCTTTTGATATTGTATTGTGAAAGATTGTGCTGCAAAATAAGCAAACTTCTAGATGATTCTCTTAGCAAGATCCTCTGCAAAAATTAAGGAAACTAGCCGTTGGAGATCAAAAGGAAATCGTCGAGTAGAACAGTGAAATCCAAGGGATGAAAGGGCAGGCTCAAGGCCTTGAAATGATCTGTAAAATTGCTTTTCCTGGTCCAATAGTCACTTACCATATTTCTTTCCAACCTCTTCAACACCTTTTGGCTATAAAAAGGAGAGGTATTAGCAGCTGTGAAAGATATAAGAGATAGCATAAGCAAATAAGAAAGAGACCTACACTTGCAAATCAAGAGGAGAAATGTGAGAAGCGTTTGAGCTTGCATTGGCATATTTATTTTGCTCTCTGCCAAAGAATTGTATCTTATAATTGTTATCTTTTTTTGTATTAAGGTTGGGTTGATTAGTCGGATGACCGACTATCCAAGTACAGTTGGAGAGCAACGTGTACGTTGGGGCACCTATAGTTATAGGGTCAACCAGTAGGTTATATTATTAGTGAATTATGTGTAATCGACCGACCTAATAAAAGAAAGAGATTCAAAATTTCATTGGCGAGGGGCACACGTGAATAGAGGACTACACTTGGCCGAACCTCTATAAATACTTGTGTTTTGTCCATATTTACATTTTTCATATTTTTATCTTGATTATCTTGTAACTTTGATCATCACCCTATTCAACCCCTCTAGGTGGTTTAACTAACCAAATTATGCCAACAATTGGTATCAAAGCATGAGCTATTATTTTAAGACTTGATCATCTGTAGATAGATCCATGGCTAGTTTATTAAATGCTTCTATCAATTATCCTCCAATAGTTGATGGAACTAATTTTTCTCTTTGAAAGTGCATGATGAAACCATTTATTAGATCCATCGATTTTGATTTTTGGGACATCATTTTGAATGATCCTTTTATACCAAATTGGACAAAAAATGATAGAAGTACGATCAACAAGTCAAAGAGTGAATACACTCAAGATGACTACGAGATGCTTAAGAAAAATTCTAGAGTTTTATATATTTTGCAATGTGCTCCAAATGATGAAATATTTAACCATGTTTGCTATTGCCAAACAGCTAAAGATCTTTGGGGAAAACTCACATTACTATATGAAGAAACAAGCCAAGAAAATCCCAATCCATCTAGAAGGGACAATATGCTTAGCAACCTGAGTGACGAAAAAGAGATTACTCATTTTTGTCCAATGGGAAATGAAGAAGTTAAATATCAGGATGCAAGTGACAATGATGATGATGCTTGCACAAGTGATGATGAAGAAGAGGATGAGGAAATGGAGTATGACCTTCTAGATGAGGTATATGAGTCTCTTCACAATTATTCTAAACATAAGTTAATAAAAGTCTTACTTTATTATATTAGACGTCAAGAAGGATGCATTTCTAAAATTAAAGATTTGAAGAAAAAGAATTTTGAATTGTCTCAAGAAAATGTTGAATTTCAAAAATCAAATGATTTAGTGCCTAATGATTTAAAAAGCTTTCAATGGAAGTTGTCCTTCTTAAGAAAGAAAAAATGAGCTCCAAATGAAGTGTGCTGATTTTTAAAAAATTGTCTTAAAATTTTCAAAAGGAGAAGAGAATTTAAATAAAATTCTCGGCACACAAAAGGCGTCATTTAATAAAGAAGGAATCGGTTTTAACTCGTTCAATAGAAAGAAGTGTTATAAAAACTTTCTTATTAAATCGACTTACTGTAAAAGTAAGACTTATATTATTTGCAATTATTGTTGCAAAATAGGACATATTTCGACTCATTGTCCTATTAAAAGAAATGGGCCATAGTAACACACAAACTTGGGTACCAAAAGTAACAAGGCCATCCATTGAGGGGAACAATTATGATTATGGAGCTAAAATTTCTAAATGTGTTTTGAGAAAGATATAAATTTGTTTTACAGAGCATTTTTCATCCATATGAGAATAAACATGAAATTGCGAAATTGGATGCCCGAGAAATGTTGAAGTACTCATGAAAATTGCTTTATGATCAAAGGAGGATGAGATAATAGGTAATCAGTTCAATGCCTAGATTTCAAGGCCCTGAAATACAATTTAAGGCCTTAAACTGTAGGCAAAAACTGAAAATTTTGGTGTGACTGAATCAAGGGTTTTACTTTTTTTTATTTCAACAACATGAATAAAAATCAAAATTTGAATTCTTACCAAATGGAAGATGATGTTATCTTTGCATGATTTACTTCCTATTTGAGAAAGTTTGATTTTCAAATATTTGAACTTTAATTTAATCATCTTTGGAAGCTGAGCATGATTAATATTACATCATATCTTATGATATTATGTCATGTGATTATCTTTATACACAAATGATATGTTTTCTATTATCTCAATATATTTGTCCATAATGTTATGCTCCCTAGCATTCACATAAATAATATTGCTTTTTTCTATAAGGGGGAATTATATTGCTTGATTATTCTACTATAACCTTGATTTTATTCTTGAAGGGGGGGATTGTTATATTAATATGTTGATCCCTTGTAGTGCTCATGAGAATATCAAGTTAATGCATGCATGTTAGAATATATGATTTGATCAAAATGTTAGTGTTTAATTCCTTACACACGCACACACACACACACACACACACACACACACACACACTCACACACACACACACACACACAAACACACATATATATGTGTGTTTGTGTGTGTGTGTGTGTGTGTGAGTGTGTGTGTGTGTGTGTGTGTGTGTGTGTGTGTGTGCGCGCGTGTGTGCGTGTGTGTGTGCATGTATGTGTGTGTGTGTGTGTGTGTGTGTGTGTGTGTGTGTGTGTGTATTCTAAGTGTCATAAATTGAGAGGGAGCATCTTTATATATCATTGATTTGTTAAGGGGAAGTTATATGTATTTGTCATAATTTTTTTTACACTTCAATTTTTCTTTTTCCTTCTTATGCTACCTTTTTTATGAAATACAAAAGCGGGAGAAGTATTTGGTAAGCTTTCATGGTGTGTCATTCAAAATTATATTAATATGTTATTTCTATTAGGTTTTGTCTTTCATTAAAAAGGGGGAGATTGCTAGCTTACTTAAGCTTACAATATATTTTATTAATATGTTTTGATGAAAGAAAAAAAGAGAATAATCAATTGATATGTTCTTCATGTTATATTAGAATCATCTTAATATTTATATTGTTCAAATATATTATGATTCTAAGTGGATATTGGCATGCTAGTACATATTGCTTAATTGATTTGATATAAGTTGCCACAATATATTGAGATGATTTAGTATTCAAATTTGAATATGTTATCTGTATGATATTATATTGAGTGATTCAAATTTGAATATGGGATTATAATGCTATCTTATCAAAAGTCAAGATTTGCTTAAAATATGATATTATCTTTTGATATTATATTGTGAAAGATTGTGCTGTAAAATAAGCAAACTTCTAGATGATTCTCTCAGCAAGATCCTCTGTAAAAATTAAGGAAAATAGCCGTTAGAGATCAAAAGGAAATCGTTGAGCAGTACAGTGAAATCCAAATGCTTGAAAAGGTAGGTTCAAGGCCTTGAAATGATCTGTAAAATCGCTTTTCTTTAATTGGTGCAACAGTCACTTACCATGTTTGTCTCCAACCTCTTCAACACCTGTTGGCTATAAAAAGGAGAGGTATTGGCAGCTGGAAATGATACAAGAGGGAACGCAAGGAAAGAAGAAGAAAGAGACCTAAGTACACTTGCAAATCAAGAGGAGCAATTTGAGAAGAGTTTTAGCTTACGTTGGCATATTTATTTCGTTCTCTTCCAAAGAAGTGTATCTTATAATTGTTATCTTTTTTTGTATTAAATTGGGTTGATTAGTCGAAGGGCCGACTACCCAAATACGGTTGGGGAGCAACGCGTACGTTGAGACATCTATAGGTGTAGAGTCTGCTAGTAGGCTATACAATTAGTGAATCGTGTATAATCAACCGATCTAATAAAAGAAAGAGGTTCAAAATCCCGTCGTCGAGGGGTGCCCGTGGGTAGAGGACTATGCTTCGCCGAACCTCTATAAATACTTGTGTTTTGTCCACATTTACATTTTCTGCATTTTTATCTTGATTATCTTGTAACTTTGATCATCACCCTATTCAACCCCTCTAGGTGATTTAACTAGCTAAATCAGGCCAACAGGTCTTCCTATGCATTATGTTATAACATTAATTATGATTATTTTTAAAGTTTTGGAGGATCTTCCCCATGTAGAGCATATTACTCCCTTCTTTTCTAATTAGTTATCAATCTTATGTTAAGGGTTCTTAATAATTTGACCCTCCATTCTAAAAAATGAAATTTGTTAATTTTTTTTAGTAATTCATTGTTTAAATGAAAAACCTTTTTGTTAAATTGAAGCATAATAAGGATCTTTTTTAACTAAATTTAGTGCTATAGATTTATGTAGATCTGAGTCCAAATGTGCATTACACTGAGGGAAAAAAATACGTAACCATGAAAACTAGGTTATGATATTTTTTTTTTATGCATATGAGGCGTAAAAGTTTTTGATAACTAGGTTACGAATATAAAAGGTGAAAAGATACCGTTCTTGTCGTTGTGATGAATGATTATGAAAGAAATGGAAGTTGTACGCAGCTTAGCGAAATTACTACTTCTATGGTCACCATGCCCTACAATGCACTCGTTTTTTATAAATATCACTTCCCATTCCCTTTGCCCATCATGAATGAATGAAGACAGTGAAAAGACAAAAGTGGAGATGCCATTTTAATAAGCTGGTCATTCTTGCCTCACTTATAAAACGATTCTTAAGAAAAGACACACGCACCACTCATTAATTATTCAATCACCACTTTACTTTTGTTTTGTATCAGTAAAAATGGTCAGATTTATATGTCCAAATTTATGTTAGAATTGTCCATAAGTGAATTCTATGAGTAGTACATAACTAATATTTAATGAATACTAGACAACGCATAACTCTTAATTTAATTGCTTGTTTTTATTGGGATAGTTTCAAAACAATATTTTCTAATAAGAATAACTAGATAATTTTTGACGATTGAAGTTGGCATAGTTATTCAAAGAAAAGTATTACGGTTTGGTTTGGAGGTCGATCTTTAAGAACCCTTGTCATGAGATGTCATTCAATTCTAGACCTCACTTGCCCTGATATGATTATTGATCACAACTTCACCTAAACTTTGTTGTATAGGAGGACGACGACGAGAAGAAGAAGAAGAATTTCTAGCTTTTGGGTTACGTTGGTCAATGTTATTTGATTATGTCCATCAACATGGGTACTAGTGCTACACTTGTTATGCTTGAGATTAGCTATGTTTTCTTGTATTTCTCAAATTAATGTGTTTTAGGAATTTCTGGGGTTGCTGAACATGACGTGGGACGAGAGCGGGTCTCTGTGATGGCACGTGCGAAACATTTGTTAGCCTTCTCCTCAGATGCTTGACTTGAAAAAAGGGCACCACCGGGTTGTGATCCGGGAAACGCCTCTCCAACGGGCAAGTCAATGGGGGTTCCAGTAAAGACAAAGCACTAAAGTTTGGATGTATCAAGAGTAAGAAGATATGCCAGAGAGCGAATCCTTTTTTCCAGGTAGGTGGGTGGATATTTATAACTCCTATGGCAGGGGTAAAATAGTAATTTTACTATGGTGGTTCCTCTAATGGGCTACCAAGCAGTTCGCTCCGCGGGGTTTCTAACCAGGGCCCCAAGGATCCCGCTTGGGCCTGCTACGCCTAACTGGGTCTAGCCCATGATTGGGTATGTAGGGGTCCACCTGGGAAATTACATTTTCCATATCATAATGCATGATCAATTTTGCAAAAATGTAAAAACTTAGTAATAGCTCTACTGGGTAGTTGTATTCTTCATGTGGTAATAAAAATATACAAACCAAAGAGGTAAAGTTGTCTACATTTGAGTCTTCTCAGACCCTACAAAAGTGGGATCTACACTAAGAGTTATTGTTGTTATAACCTGCTCTATGTCACTTCTCAAGCAATTGGTTGCTTGCTTATGGAGTATCCATTAGGCCCTGCTCTTTTCGTTGGTATATTCCAGGTGTGGAGTGGAAATGAGTGGAAAGAAGTGGAAAGACGTGGGTGGAAGTAAGTATGAGTGGGTTGTTATATGTGGGAATGAGAAAGAGTGGGAAGGAGTAGGAGTATTGATATTAGTTATGTTAATGATTTGTTCAACATAATAATTATTAATAATTATTATAATAAAAATAATTATTAATTAATAATAAAAATAATAATTCATCATAATAATAATTAGTAATAATATTAACAACAATAATTATAATAATAATTCTTATTAATATTAATAATAATAATAATAATAATCATAATAATTATTAATATTAATAATAATAATCACAATGTTAATATTAATATTAATAATAATAATCACAATGTTAATATTAATATTAATATTAATAGTAATAGTAATAATTATTATTATTATAATTATAATAATAATTACTATTAATAAATATTAGGAATAATTACAATAAAAATTATTATATATATATTTATAATAATAATTATGAAACATATTAATAATAATAATAATAATTAATATTGATAATAAAAAGTTACTAATTACTAATATTAATAAATTATTAATAAAAAAATAATAATCAATAATATTAAGAATAATAATGATTACTCATATTAACAATAATTAATACTAATATTAATAATTATAAATATTAATAATTATTATTTAACAATTAATCAATAAATAAATGATAATAATAATATTTAATCTTAAAAATTACTATCAATCTTATTATTAATTCTTAATAATTAGTGATAATAACAATTAATAATAAATAATTATTATTATAATAATTTTTAATTAACAATGAAATAATAATGAATCATTACTAATAATAATTATTAATAATAATTAACAATAATAGTTACAATAATAATTCTTATTAATATTAATAACAGTCATAATAATTGTTAATATAATCCACCCATTTGCCAGTTAATTTTGGTTGAAATCTCATTTGAGTTTATATATATGAATTTTTATTTATGACCCACTTTATGTAAAAAATTTCACAGATTTAAACTGTAGGCAGTTCCTATACAGCAAACACAAGCATGCATGGAGGTATAAATCGTAGGTAGTACCTATGTGGCAAACACAAGCATGCGTGCATCCTCCCGGCTGACCACATAAATCCTAAGCACCCCCAACAAAAAAAACATTAATATTTCAAAAAATGCTAAAATTGTTCGACTTTCAATCAGTGTACACCTACGTATACCATATTCCCGGACTATGTGCACATTCCCATCTTGAATTGTGCTATCGATTGAACAATTTACTAGGGCTAGTAAAAATCTATCCAACCTGATAATTCGAATTTATCTGATCCGAAAAAAAATCGGGTACGGTCATCAAATTTATGTCCGAATTTAAAATTCGAACAACCGGTCATATCCGAATTTAAATCGGGTCGGGTTCGGGTTTGGACATTCGGGCTCGGGTTGTCCGAATTTTTGAACCATTTTGGATTCGGACAAATTCAGACAATCGAAAACTCAGATTCGGACATCGGACAACTATGTTTATATGTAATTTTAGTCCAAATTCTTTAGAAAATTTTATAAAAACAAATTGGGACAACCGGGTTCGAACATTAAAAAATCGGGTTCGGGTTCGGCCACACAAAATTTCGATCAGAATGTCCTAAAATCATATTACAAATTCGGACATTCAGACAACCGGATCCGGACATCAGACATTCAGGTTCGGGTCCTAGTCAGGTCAAAGTGTCCGATTTGTAATCCGAACAGGATCTGGGTATGAAGTTTTTGTCCGAATTTTCAATTTATCTGAACTTGAATTGACCCAGATCCAAATTTTTATCAGCCCTACAATTTACAAATTAAAACACATACTCTTGGCAATATATAGTGTAACTTGCGCTAGCACTTGGTTCATCCCGTTGCCCTTTTCCTTAGTTAAAATACGTAAAAGACTACTCCTAATTTTTAGTAAACAATATATTCTTTTATGATGTATAACACATCCTTTTATCATGTAAAAATAATGAACTCATTTTTCATTTAATATACGATATGATAACTATGTGTGACATCATTTAACCCACACATATGATTCTGATGTCGAAGGATTTTACAATTACATCATTATACCCACATATATGATTCTGATGTCTAACTTACCTAACAAAATTGGTTAGGGAAGCTCAAAGGCCAAAGATCAATATAAATCCAAATCCGAATCCAAATCTAACACCCCAAAAATTCCATCACCAGGTAGGGTGTAGGGAGGTTCTGATGTAACAGTCTTATCCCAAAAAATCTTAAACTCCCTATTACCCCAAAGAAACGGAGTAAAGGAAGTTCAAAGAGGTATTTTCCTTTAGTTCATACAATCCAAGTTGGGAAAAATAGTTCAAACTTAATTACCTTTTTCAACTATCTAGATTTCGGACAAGTCAAAGATCGATATAGATAGTTATTAATGCAATAAACCTAGTTAGGTGTTCAGTAATAACTTTAAGCACTTCAGTACTGAATGGAGTCAATTGATACGCATAAGTATTTAACAGTTAAGAGTTTAAGACTATCTTGGCAAAAATTTTGGCCCTTATTTGTCTTATTCCCTCTTGTAACCATGACCTAAGTGAAGAAGAATCATATATTTACATATAAAAGTGAGTCTGGATGATGCGGTTGTGGCACATATCTTTTAAGTATTTATTAAGGCTTCATTTAAAAGTAAAAATTGGAAGAATATATAATTTAAAGTCATCATAATAAAGAATGTCTTCTCACATGTTCTTATAAAGAGAAAAATGAAATAAATTATTGATATATTAATAGTACTATTTCTAAAAATTTAAATTATAAAATTAATATAGTATTATTTCTAAAAATTTAAATTATAAGATTAATTATAATATCCCTAAAAATATTTTAACTAAAATTTTAAATAACCTGTGCATAGTACAAGCTTAGAACCTAGTAGTGTAGAATAATAAATGGGTAAAACTGATAAATTCCTAAATGTTGCTCCATGTTATATAGTTGACATTTTCGTTCAAGCGTATAGAGGGTATCGTTCGTACTCGATCACAACCCAAATTCACTTGACTTTTTTTGAGATTACCCTTTGGATAGATGATGGGAAGTGGAGTATTCATTCATGAATAAAATACGACCACAAACAAACCAAAATGCCAAAAAAAGGGGGTTTTTTTTTTTAAAACAAAAAGAGAGATCTTGTTGTCGAAACTAATTAAATTCTTGCAAAGTGATAAATATCTTGTTACAAGACACTTCTTAAATGTCTTATTTTGCCTTAAAAATTATATTGTAATATTTTTAATTGAAAATAATGGTTTGATTTAATAGTGGAAACATATTATAACTTATAAATTGTATAATATCATATTTTTATCCATAATTTACCATATTTCTAAATACGTACATCAGATACTTTTGTGAATAGAGTTGATACTAGTAGGATATCATTTAATACTTCGATAATGTAACTGACGATGCATATTTAAGTTTAACAGTTTATAATTAAGTGTAATTATTGAAAATTTGGGGATTTTAAATTATAAAATTTGTTAATTTAGAATGAGGCAAAACACATATAGGTGTCCTACGTTAAGACATATATTATCACTTTTAAAAATGTTAAGTTCATATCAAAGTCACTTAATTAGCTAGGAAAATAATTGGATTTATGTGCCACACCACGCAAATTATTACGTACAACCAGGTGGACAACTCAATTGTCCACCCGGGCCCACCAACAGCAGCTTTGAGTCCTCCAACTGCTGAGTCCTGACCCATTTTTAAAAAAAAAAAAAAATTCATGCTCTTCAATTTTTTGAAATCGCAGCTTTCATTCTCCTCATTGCTCAATTACTCTTCGCTGCTTCGATTGCTTTAATGTTCAGCAATTATTGAATGACTGAGTTTGATCTTAACGTCACTATTGATGTTGAATCTTCATCAAACGAAATTGTTCGTCAAGTTTGATAGCGTTTTTTCGATCTCTATTTTTGTTTTCGGGATTGGAAGTTGTGTTCGTTAATTTTGAGTTTTGATGAGTTAATTTTGAGATTTTCGAACTGGATTGCATTCATTCCATGTAAATTTTGGTTTGTGACATATGAGAAACGATAGCACACCATTATGAGTTATGTGCTCACTAAATATAGTCGTTGGTTCACTAGCAGTATATATTTAGCTCACTATAAAAAAATATATTGCCCTGTGCTACATAGCAGTTTTTTACTCTCTAAAAGAAACGTTTGCTTCACTAGGATTGACCTGTGTGCTCACCGATGTTACATTATAGCTCACCACAAATGTTATGATTGTTTTTCCAGATGATGTTTTCATTGTTGTTATGTACATATGAGAAACAACAGCTCACCAATATGAGTTATGTGCTCAATAAATTTAGTCGTTGGCTCACTAAAGAAATACGTTTAGCTCAATTGTATTGAGCTTGTATTCAGCAATCATAAA
The DNA here is from genome assembly GCA_017589665.1 of Selenicereus undatus. Lineage (NCBI taxonomy): Eukaryota > Viridiplantae > Streptophyta > Magnoliopsida > Caryophyllales > Cactaceae > Selenicereus > Selenicereus undatus. The sequence goes on from JACYFF010031955.1 coordinate 101,570,905, forward strand.
TCAATTCTCTGCTCACCAAATGTAATCACTATAATTAATCTTATGCCTAATAGGGAAAACAATAGTTCACTATAAAAAATCTGTTGTCTTGCACTACATTTTATAACTCACCAAATATCTGTCATGACTCACTAAATAAATGGCATAACTCACTAAAAAGAATAGCATAGATAGCCAGCAAATAATATTGTGAGGATCTTGAGTTATGTTACTGCTCAATCATTTTTTGCTATGACTAGTATAATAGAAATGTAGTGAATTAATTAAATATATGCCATAACTCACTAAATATATGCCATGACTCACTAAATATATGTCATATCTCACTAAAAAAATGTAAATAACTAGAATACAGTTTAGTGAGTTTCAGATGAGCAATAACATTTTTTTAGTAAAATAGCACATTTAATAAGTTATATAGTATTTTTACTAAGTGGAAATTTGGTACATAGGATACATTAGTTTTAGTATGTCTGCTTACTAAAAGTACGTATGAGCTCACCAAAATTGTGTCTCATCTCACTAAAATATTTTAGTGAGCTATACATTATTTTTAGTGAACGAAACAGGATACATAGCAGTATATTTTACTGACCTATATGGTATTTTTAGTGAGCCAAAATATGATAGTTTTCTTTGTGGGTCTGGTTATACAATTGCATTTGTATAATCTGATGGACGATATAACAACTGTGCCACACCATTACTTAAATATAACATGTGACTCTTGGCAATGACTCCTTGGAGCCAGTCACTTCTTGATAAGAATAAACCGGGTATTGAGTTTTATAGTATAGTAGAAATAATTGGATTTATGTGCCACACCATTACAGTAGAAGAATTGAGGTAAACAATATGTTAATGTTTAGGAATAAGTATTTAATTAATAACAATATTTTCATTACTCAAATTTATTTTATTAGTTAAATATTTCTTTCATTTATTGATCTATTTAGGTTCGTGCATGTGTCATTTTTACCAAAACCTATATCATATTCCTAACAGTACATGCTCTCACAAGCCACATCAGCGTCATATGTTAAAAGTTATCTATATGACAAATACGCATTGGACAAAAATATATATGTATCAAGCAAGAGTACATACTCCCTAGGTGTATGATATGCATTACCCATTTTTACACATGTAAGTAAATGTCTATTAATAGCACCTATCTATTTAACTACTTAAAATTGAGTGATCACACAATGTTTAGATACTTGGCAATCACTCATTGGATTTACATAAGTATTGTTTTTTTCTTTTTTAAAATATTAATTAAGATATTAATTAAGATTCATTAGCAAGAGTAACTAGATCAAATTAATGTAGGCATAAAACTTATAGGTTTAATTTTGTATTGGGGAAGTTGTTAAAATTACAAATCCAATTTTGTCTTTCGTGTTTTTTCTTTTTTTAAAAATAAGAATTAGTATGTTCTTAGAATCTATACAAATGTCATATTCACGATCTTAAATAAATACGAAATGGTAAAATCATGGGTCAAGAATATTATGAATTTTGTTGTGAAAAATTAGGATTTAAACTAATTATTTTATTACAGTTTCATCAGTGTATATTTACAAATAGTTAGTTTGCCCAAAAAAAAGATTTTAGTTTTAGTCTTAATATTATTATTTGAGAATGTGTGAAATAACTATTAACTCTTAGATTCTCCTTAATGTTTTGATGATATTGATTAATGATTTAAATTTTTTTAATCAGGCTTTGTAACTTATCAATATATATATGTAACTGAGGCTTCTTCTTTTAACCTATTTTTGCATGAATTTGTTCCATTGTTTCGGCTTCTATAACTTATAATTACTTTTTCCCCTGCATAAAAAGAAAGGCAATGAAGATATGCTCTAAGAATTATAGGCCAAGTCGGCAATGACATCCAAAAAGTACCTTTCATAATTTGTGGAGGAAGGATCTTTTCATAAAAATTTTTAACTCTACTTTTTGTACTTCTATTGTTTTTCCAAAGTATTTTATTACTTTTATTATGTTTTTAGTGTTGGAGAATTTATCGATTTAGGGTTATTATTGCAGGAAAACTCAATTAGGTAAGTTTGGACTATTTTTTTTAGCTTGCATTATATGGACTAAAGTAAAATACCTCTCGATCTAAACTTTCTCTGCTCCGTTTCTATGGAGTAGTAAGTAGTCTATGGTTTTTAAATTTAGGATCTAGCAGAACCAATCTTTCCGTAATTTTATAATTTAGGGGCAAGCTGCTACATCAGACCCTCCCCACACCCTGACCAATGGCAGAATTTTTGGAGCATTAGATTTAGATTTGGATTTGCATTATTATTGTGGGAATAAAGACAACTAGAAGGTTGTTGAAGTATTGAAAAAGTTATTAAGATGATAAGTTCATTTTTTTCTTTTTTTAACAAGACTTAATATCTTCGTAGAACCTTGCACAAATCTTACATTCATAATCTTAATATTATAAAAGGAAAAATGATAAAATCATGGGTCAAGAATATATAAATACAATTTTTAAAAAATAGGATTGAAGATAACTATTTTATTATAGTTCATAATATAAATGTACAAATATTTTAGATCACCAAAGAAAAGATTTTAGTTTTAGTCAAAATCTTAAGATTAACTGAGAATGTGCAAAATGAATATTAAATATTTGATTCTCCTTAACATTTTGATGATATTAATTGATGATATTTTTAAAATCAAACCTTTGCACCAAATGGATATTTGTGACTGAGGCAGCTTCATTAACTTTGTATGCATGTATTAATTTGTTTAATGAAACTTCGTAACTAGTGGATATTTTAATTTTTAATCAATGATACTTTGATAAATAGTCAATAACATGGGCAATGTCATCTAGTAAATATATAGTAATTTAAGAACAATCAGAATGGATGCAAGTAGTATTTGATGAATTAGTACAAATCAATGGAATTGGTACCTTTACAACTAAAACAAACATGGATTCATTAAACAATTTAAATTAATTAGTTACAAATAAACACAATTAAAATTACTTTTTTCATGAATTACAATGAATAGCAACATGATTTCAACTTTGTATACTTCAATTATTGACTTATATTACTTATATTAAAAAAAAATAAAACTTCTAGACTATATTTATCAAATTTTTAATTAATTTAGAAGACAACAACAAGAGTTTGACCCAACAATGTATTTGTTATAGATATATTGGTTTGTCACATAGAGATCTATTCAAGAACAAAACTGTAACTTGACGTGGGTTTACACTAGTTTCTAAATAAATTGATTCGCAAGAAGAAGGGTCCTGCAGAGTGTATAAAAAAAGAAAACAAAGAATTTTACGTAGGTTCAAAGCAAAATGAACCAAACACATATAGTTAACTTTCTAATTAATAGAGTTAAGACACCTAATAAAAACATATGCACTCAGTCAATTTTAGATAGATTTATAGAAACAAATAGATAGATAATCTCCCTAAATGATAATATCTAAACTTTGGATCTTCAGTTTGGGTTTGGTGAGGGTGAATCGTTGGTATATACAATATAAAAGTGCATAAAAATTAGAATGTTGTGAATTGAGACTTTACCAACGGCACCATTGATTTTCTTGAACATGATATCAGCACATTTATGAGCGAGAAGTCTCGAGTTTGAATTTCAGTAACTTCCATACTGATTTATTGTGCAAGGTAAATAGGGTCTTTGCAGCATTCATGCTTCAAGCTCAAACGACATTCACGTGAGGGGCGTGTGTTGTGATTTTCCGCAAGTATATGGTTATCGTTGTAATATTAACGGGTGTCGATCTTCAAGGATGTGTTGTGGAATTAGATTACTAGCTACGAAATTGAACTAATCTGGCCTAATTCGAACTAATTAGACAATGAACATATGAAAGTCAACTAAACGATATCAAAATCGAGAGCTACAACCGAAACAGAGCTACAAAATACATAAATAAACTGAGAAGGCAAAACATGGTGTCAGCAGACCATGGCAGGGGAAAAACAGAATTGATCCCAAATGTGTAGCATTACAACCAAAACAGGGCATTACTCCAGAAATTGAATGCATAGCTTGAACAAAATCAAATCAGCAAACCCGAATTCGTCACCAACATCAGAACTCATAACCCTAATAGAGGCTTAGCAATGGAATAATTCAGAGTAAAGTCAACCAGGGTAAGGCGCTGCAGTTACTGAAATCAAATGTCCTAAATCCACAAGTCCTTTAAGGTCAATGTACGTCATGTTAGAATAATGGCAACAAGATAAATTTCTCTTTCCCCCTCTCTCCTTTACACTTGTCCCACATGGAACTTTTGGGGGGTAAGTTGAGGGGTTCATATATCTCATTCTCCTTGCCCATGTTGAATAACTTGAGACTAGGCTTTATGGGGTTGAGGGCATATGAGGCCAACACACGCGCGCGCCGCCGCCCGCCCGTCCGGTCCGAGCGCGGCGCGGGCCGCGGGTTGGGGGTTGTGGGCCTAATCTATCTTTTTCGGAGGAATCTGCTTAAAACTTTTCGTAACTGACTGCGCTAAATCCTCCATGACTCACTCCCAACCGTTACAGACTTCCTGATTTTCCTCCTCTCCTTCAATGCTGCCAGATTCTCTGCATTATTCTGGCTCTTCATGACCAGATCTTCTGCCTCAACTCAAGCCATTTTAATGGTTGAGTAACAGTCCTCTTTTCCCCTATAAATAGAGGACTCATCAGCAGGGCTTAGATACACAGCTCTCACATTTCTCTCCTCTCTTCCTCTTCTTCTCTACATTCTGGGTTCTTCGTGTGCTGCATACTCCAAACTCTTGCCCGCGAAGTGCACGCGTACAAGAGTGTGCTGAGTTAACCTTGGGGAGCAACCGGCTGAATCGATTTGCACCGTAGTCGTGCCGTAATTGCTTTCAAGGCAGTGGTTCATCCACGACTCAGATCATTCTGTTCGTATACCAGCCATTGTTCCTCTTATTTTACTAACAAGTTGAAAGCAATTAATACAATGGCTGCATCATTTCCCAAAAATCTCCCTGACCTCTACAAAATCGAGCCCCTCGATGGAACCAACTACAAACGTTGGTCCCAGAAATTACTCTTATGCTTTGAACAACTCGAGATTGATTATGTTCTATTCTCAGAACATCTTGACGAAGATAACACATCTCAGTTTGCTGATACTGAGATCTCCACTCCGACTGCCCCAAAGACGCCTGTCATCCCATTAGATGAGACTGCTAAAAAGAAGCTGGAAAAGGACAACAAACTGGCTCGAAGCTATTTGCTGAACAACATGTCGAACCCTCTATTTGATTTATTTGTCAACTCCAAATCTGCAAAGATCATATGGACCAAACTGGAGGCGAAGTATGGTTCAGACGATGCTGGAAAAAGGAAATACGTCGTTGGCAAATGGCTGCAGTTCCAAATCACAGATGACAAACCAATTATGGAACAAGTTCATGCGTACGAGAACCTGTGTGCTGAGGTGCTGAACGAAGGCATGAAGATGTGCGACATCTTACAGGCAAATGTATTGATCGAGAAATTTCCCCCTTCTTGGAGCGACTACAGAAATCACCTGAAGCACAAAAAGAAGGACCTAACACTACAAGAACTGATCAGCCACATGAGGACTGAAGAGGCGAATCGGTTAAAAGATAAGATGTCTTCCCTGTCCCTGAATTCATCTAAAGCTAATCTTGTTGAATCTTCTATGCCTTTAAACAGAGACAGGTTCAAAGGGAAAAATAAGAGGGATCCGAAACAATCAAAACCCCAAAGTCAGTTGAAAAGAACAAACAGCAAGATCCAGAAGCAGAAGGTTGTTTGTTATGTTTGTGGCAAATCAGGCCACAAGGCATATCAGTGCAACTTTCGCAAAGGAGGATCCAGTCATACAAACCAGAAGCCTACTGGACAGATTGCTGCACAAGCAAATCTAACCGAAGACACGGAGATCTTCTGTGCAGTAACACTGGAGGTCAACCTGGTGTCAAATTCCACGGAGTGGATTCTGGATACTGGAGCAACAAGACATTTCTGCGTCAACAAGGATCTGATGCACGACTTCGAAGATACTCCTGATGGCGAACATGTCTACATGGGCAATGCTGCCACCGCTGGAGTCATGGGTAAAGGGAAAGTACTCCTTAAATTTACTTCTGGAAAATCTCTATGCTTGAACAATGTGCTGTATGTACCTTCCCTTCGTAGAAACTTAGTTTCTAGTAGTCTTCTTGATGTTGCTGGTTTTGAGGTGAACCAGAAAGCTGGGAAAATTGTTATTCTTCGCAATGGGGTTTTTGTTGGGAAGGGATACCGTAGTGGGGGGCTCTTTGTTCTGAATGTTGCTTTTGATGCTGCTAATGGAAATGCTTCTTCTTCTGCCTATATAGCTGAGTCTGTGGATCTGTGGCATGGTAGACTTGGTCATGTTAACTATGCTTCGATAAATAAGCTAAAGAACTTGAGGTTAATTCCTAACATCACCACAGAAAAATGTCAAAGATGTGACATTTGTGTTGAAGCAAAATTTGCCAAAAAACCATTCAAGTCCATAACAACTAAAAGGACTGAGTTGCTTGAACTTGTGTATTCAGACTTAGCAGACTTTAAGAACACAGTCAGTAAGGGAGGAAAGAAATGGTATATTACCTTTGTAGATGACTACTCTAGATATACCAAAGTTTACCTCCTCAAGTCTAAAGATGAGGCTGAGGGAATGTTTCTGAAGTACAAGGCTGAAGTGGAAAATCAATTAGACCGGAAAATAAAGAGACTTAGGTCTGACAGAGGTGGGGAATATGATACCAACTCCCTAGCTAATTTTTGTGAGAAAAATGGCATTATACATGAGACTAGTGCCCCTTATACCCCTCAACAAAATGGTATAGCTGAACGGAAAAATCGTACCCTTAAAGAAATGATGAATGCTATGCTTATTAGCTCTGGATTGCCTGACAATATGTGGGGAGAAGCTGTACTAACTGCTTGCTTTATCCTCAATAGAGTTCCTCACAAAAAGCTAGATCAGACCCCATATGAACTGTGGAAAGGGTATGCTCCTAATCTGAATTATTTGAAAGTGTGGGGGTGTCTGGCGAAGGTTGCCTTACCTAGTCATAAACGTACCAACATAGGCCCTAAGACCTTTGATGCTGCTTTTATTGGCTATGCTCAAAACAGTGCTGCTTATAGATTCCTGTCATTGAGTGACCATTCTATTTCTGAATATAGAGATGCAGAATTTTTTGAGCATGTTTTTCCTTTGAAAAAGAGAGCGCCTAATGTGGTACCTGATGTTATGCCTGAAAATGTGAACATGCCTACTTCTAACTTTGATGCTAGAGTCGTAATGACTGAACCTAGAAGGAGCAAAAGACTCAGAACTGAAACAAACTTTGGACCCGACTTTGTCACTGCATTCCTAGTAGAAACCTTTGATAACTTGGACATAGATGCCATAACTGAAGAATTGGTGTCCATTTTCCTGATTGAGGAAGATCCCAAAACCTATCAAGAGGCTGTAAAGTCCATAGATGCTGCCTTCTGGAGAGAAGCTATTAAAAGTGAAATAGATTCTCTCGAGTCAAACAAGACATGGGAATTGACTGACCTACCTAAGGGTTGTAGACCTATTAGCAGTAAGTGGATATTCAAAAAGAAGTTGAGGTCTGATGGGTCAATTGACAAATATAAGGCGAGATTGGTTATTAGGGGCTTTGACCAGAGAAAGGGCATAGACTATTTTGACACCTATTCACCTGTGACCAAGATAGCCACCATTAGATCTCTAATTGCCTTAGCTGCAATTTTTGATCTTGTTGTACATCAAATGGATGTCAAAACAGCGTTTCTTAATGGTGACTTAGAGGAAGAAATTTACATGACCCAACCTGAGGGTTGTGAGGTACCCGGTCAGGAGGACAAAGTGTGTAGACTGAAAAAGTCTCTTTATGGTCTAAAGCAAGCTCCCAAACAATGGTATGAAAAGTTTGATAGTTCTTTAGTGCAAAATGGTTTTGTTGTGAATTTGTCTGATTCATGTGTATACTCAAAATTGATTGGATCAGAATGTGTACTTATATGTCTCTATGTTGACGATATGCTAATTTTTGGCACGGATCTGCATGTTGTTAAGGAGACTAAGAAGCTACTGTCTTCTCTTTTTGAAATGAAAGACATGGGAGAAGCAGATGTGATCTTAGGAGTTAAGATTCGAAAAACCAACACTGGCTTTTCACTATGTCAGTCACATTACATTGAAAAGGTGTTAAAGAAATTTGACTGTTTTGATGTAACACCCGTGAGGATTCCTTATGATCCTAGTATACATCTGAAAAAGAACAAAGGACCTAGTGTGTCTCAAACTGAGTATGCCAAAATCATAGGAAGTGTAATGTTTCTCATGAACTTTACTCGTCCTGACATTGCCTATGCCGTTAGTAGGTTAAGTCGCTAAACACATAACCCTAGTCAAGAACACTGGGATGCACTTCTTCGTTTGCTTAAGTATCTTAGAGGTACTATTGATTGGTGTTTGCACTTTAACAAATTTCCTGCTGTATTGGAAGGATATTGTGATGCAAACTGGGTTTCTGATAACGATGAAGTTAGTTCTACTAGCGGTTATGTATTTACTCTAGGTGGAGGGGCTATTTCGTGGAAGTCTGCCAAACAGACGTGTATAGCCCGCTCCACCATGAAATCTGAATTCATTGCTCTTGAGTTGGCAGGTCAGGAAGCAGAATGGCTTAAAGGTCTATTAGCAGACGTGCCAGTCTGGGGAAAACAGGAAACATCTATTTCCCTACATTGTGACTCGCAGGCAGCAATAGGAGTGGCGCACAACAGTGTCTATAATGGAAAGAGGAGACACATCTGTATTAGACACAGTGCGGTAAAACAATTGCTGAAACATGGTGTCATATCCCTACAATATGTGAGATCCGAGAAAAATCTAGCGGATCCTCTTACTAAAGGGTTGACAAGGCGAGTGGTGCTGGAAACGTCGAGGGGGATGGGACTTAAGCCTATCACTTGAAGGGGTATGGTGGATACCCACTAGTGGTCAAACGAAACCATACTAATCTTCAAGGTGCACTACATTCCTATCCCTATGACGTGTGGTAGTGCTTAGAGGATGAGCTTACGCTCTTAATGGATTCATACCCATTGTGGGGGTGCTAGTGAGAAGCACTTGATGAATTCACCGATTGATGACTGCAAGGTTGAGCCATATTATGCTCTTAATAAACCCATAGCCATAATTATGGTGGTCTACGCCGAGGTAGACTTGATGGGATTACCTACGTAAGTGTGAAGGTTTGGCCGCCTTCTATGAGAGATCCAGGCTGTCTCTCTAGAGCACTTATGAGACCCAAGGTGTGCGGATGGCCATAAAACACCAGTGTGTCTATCGCGGAGTATGCAGTATTTTAAGGGTTGATATGTGTTGTGAGGGTCTCAATTAAAGTCTTTCTGGTTCAAGACTTAGTTCACTAGTCAGACTATTGGCTGTTGCCTCACACCACTAATGTGTCAATTCAAATCGAAAGATATTGACGCTTAAGTATCTGACCCGCTTTTGCTCAGAATGCCTTTCTTAAATCAGTTTGCCTTGTATGCCATTAGTGGGGGACTGTTAGAATAATGGCAACAAGATAAATTTCTCTTTCCCCCCTCTCTCCTTTACACTTGTCCCACATGGAACTTTTGGGGGGTAAGTTGAGGGGTTCATATATCTCATTCTCCTTGCCCATGTTGAATAACTTGAGACTAGGCTTTATGGGGTTGAGGGCATATGAGGCCAACACACGCGCCGTCGCCGCCGCCCGCCCGTCCGGTCCTGGCTGGGCGCGGCGCGGGCCGCGGGTTGTGGGCCTAATCTATCTTTTTGGGAGGAATCTGCTTAAAACTTTTCGTAACTGACTGCGCTAAATCCTCCATGACTCACTCCCAACCGTTACAGACTTCCTGATTTTCCTCCTCTCCTTCAATGCTGCCAGATTCTCTGCATTATTCTGGCTCTTCATGACCAGATCTTCTGCCTCAACGCAAGCCATTTTAATGGTTGAGTAACAGTCCTTTTTTCCCCTATAAATAGAGGACTCATCAGCAGGGCTTAGATACACAGCTCTCACATTTCTCTCCTCTCTTCCTCTTCTTCTCTACATTTTGGGTTCTTCGTGTGCTGCATACTCCAAACTCTTGCCCGCGAAGTGCACGCGTACAAGAGTGTGCTGAGTTAACCTTGGGGAGCAACCGGCTGAATCGATTTGCACCGTAGTCGTGCCGTAATTGCTTTCAAGGCAGTGTTTCATCCACGACTCAGATCATTCTGTTCGTATACCAGCCATTGTTCCTCTTATTTTACTAACAATGTCAGTTTGCATCGATTACAATGTGCGCAAGAGTCTGGTCTAAATCAAATGTCTTAGTGGCAATGTTCTCAAACTCAACAAATTCAGGCTTGCAGTTTCCAAAAAGGATGTCAGTTTGAATGGGTTCAAAAGAAAAAGATGCGTATTCAGCACACAAATTCACATCCAAACTCACATTGGCATCAAAACAAAATGAGTCATATTCAACAGGGAATGACTCATAAGGTTTAGAGAGTTAAAAAAGAATGATTCATATTCAACACAAAAACCCTCATCAAGACTTGCAGTAATATCAAACCCACATGAAAAAAATTCATATTATACAGACAAAATATCATCATCAAAGTCCAAAATGGTGGGTTCAATGTCCTTTTCACGTGACTCCTGTGAAATAGCATTTGAGTCATCTAAATCATGAAACTCAACTACAGATGGGATGCTCATATCTAACTCACTAGTATGCTCAGACTCCTGACCCTCCTCAGACCCAAAAGATTCATAAAAAATGGTGGGTGGGTCGGCATAAACTAGGATGTTTTCAGTGACATCCGTTTGTGAGTTAGTGTGTGTTGCAAGGTCAGGAGATAGAGACATAGGGAGGTCATCCTCTTGTTCTAAACTAGGCAAAGGCTGGGCATCATTCAAGCTAGGCCTAGGAAGACAAAAGGGCTCAAAATCATAAAAAAAACTAACTCCTGATTTAGGAGATCCTAAACAAGAGTCAAACTCATTACAATTCTTCCTCCTTTGATTAAAACATTGAGAATGTTCACTAATTCTCGCTTTCATGGTCTCTACCATTTTAACAGTCAATTCATTAATTCTCTTCGCAACACTAGCACATTGAGCATCAAAATAGTCACGATATGGACAAGAACAAGCATCATGAGCAAAAGATTCACAATAATTGCGCCAAACAGGAGGCACAGAAGCATAAGAGGAGTCATACGAATCTATAAAATGACCTCAGGAGTAAGGATTAGCATAAAAGGCAGACTCAGCATGAGTTGGGTACTTTAAGTTCATTTTAGCTTCTTCAAACTCATAAGTATCCCAATCTAACCTTTCAAAGAAATTCCAAACCTCATGTTGAGATCTAGACAACAATCCTAGCAAACCCCCTAAGCACATGGACTCAATAATACCCCTAAATTCAACATTTAGACCCAAAACAATGACCTCACAAATTTTTCATTTCTCAAAAGCTTGATTCAACTGAGCACGGTAGTCATTAAGTCTAGACAAATAATGCCAGAAAGATTCATGCTCATATTGTGGTTATTTAAACACTAGCATTCTTGAAGTCTTTTTTTTTAATAGAATTTTTCACTTTTTAGGATTTTCACTTTTTTTTATTGAAAGAAAAATGACTCTAGGACACTAATTACAAACTAATAACTAAAACAAAAACAAGAGACTGAAATAATCAAGTTAAACACACAAAATAAACTAACAAAAATAAAACTATGGGACCAAAAGAAAAGAAAGACCAAAGAGACAAATCACAAAGCATGAGCATCTTTTTTTTTCTTGTTTTTTTTATTATTATATTTTTTTTAAACCACAAAATAAAACAAATGAGTAAATTACACAAACAAAATATGATCAAATCGAAAACTATAAACACAACCACCAACAAACTAAAATAAAATTAGAAAATAAATAACACCTAAACAACCCAATTCTAAATTAAAATTAAAACAGAAAATACGACTCCTAAAATCAGAATTACATATACAGCAAAGTCCACACAATCACAAAGGACATAAATATAATTTTTCTCGAATTTTTTTCTGTCCCCGAGCAGTGCAGAAAAATGAAAACAGAATATTAATTCTAAAATTCACAGAAAAATCTAAACAGCTCCAAAAATTCCAGAAAACTTCACACACACTCTAAAAATTATACTGAATCTAGAAAAAATATTGGCACAGCATAAATCACACTAGAACAGGTCTAGAAAATTCAAATAGAATGCAAAAATTGGTGAAAAATCTGCACTGTAAATATTTCCAAATAAGTTCAACCTTGAAGTTTTTCACTGCACATTAACCAAACTGATTAGTCCTGTTTTGTTAGAAACATCTAAACATCAAAATTAAACTAATCTTGACACCAACAAAAATCTAAATCAAAATATAAACTAAATTCAAAAATAAAACTAAACCAAACTATTAAAACAAAAATTACGACTCAACTAAAACTAAAAACGAAAACAACTCTAATGACTCAACTACTAAACTATGACTCGAGGAAACGAAATTTCACAACGCCATCCCCAGCAACTGTGCCAAAAACTTCTTGTGATTTTCCGCAAGTATATGGTTATCGTTGTAATACTAAATGGTATCGATCCACAGGGATGTGTTGTGGAATTAGATTACTAGCTACAAAATTGAACTAATCTGGCCTAATTCGAACTAATTAGATAATGAGCATATAAAAGTCAACTAAACAATATCAGAATCGAGAGCTACAACCGAAACAGAACTACAACCGAAGCAAGGGAGGGGTAAACGCAGAGCATGATACATGGTCACAATCGAACAGATTTTCAGCAAACGTAAAACGAGATTCCAAAACTCCCACTTAGAACAATAAAGCCTCAAAATCAAAAATCAAATTCGAATCCATAGATAAATAGAACCAACACCTCCAAACTAAAAAAAAATCGAAATTCGTAGACAAATTAAAGCTGAAAACTGAAATTAAACTAAACCCTAAAACCTAACTTTCACAATTTGAAACTAAAATTCGAATCTCAAATATGGAAAATCAGCAACGAAACAAAGAAAAACAAAAGTATGGTTCTGAACCTTGCCTTCCACTGTCATGCTGCCTCCGACCCCTTTTGCAAGCAGTTTCGGGTCCCTTTAGCTCCTCCCCAAAACCGAATTGCCTCTTTGTTCTCCAAAAAAATGAATCCTTTAAACCGCTACATTAATGGAGACGATAATTAAAAGAAGAGAGAGAAAAAGGACCGAGTCTGAGGGGAAGATGAGAAGCCATGGTGTGAGAGGGAGAGTTTGGGGTTGAAGAAGAAGCAGAAGCAACGAAGGGGAAGAGGGATCGGGAGTCTGGGCAGAGGGAAATGAAATGAGGAGAGAGAAAGAGTGACTTGAAAGGGGAAGAGAGGGTGGTCGGGTCATGTGCCACATACGTGACCAACTGTTATTATTATTTTTTTGTTTCTTTTTTTTTTGGCTTTGGTTTTGGATTGCATCCATTCGACCCAACTCTTCTTTTTTCAACATACCTTCCTCTGTTCCTCACATTTTTTCAAATTATTCAATACCTACAAAAATAAAATAAAATCAGATAAAAGCCTAAAAATAACAATTATTTTTGAGCTTAGAAAGGTAATGTAAACATAGCACATTTTTAGCGTCAACAGCGTGTTAGAGTACAAACATATTCTTGGGTCGTCATCCATTAGTTTAAATTTTTGGTTGAGTTGGTCTATGAACATGGTGTCAGAGCCTTTTTGAGCGAGAAGTTTCAGGATCAAATCTCAATAGGCCCCATATTAATTGGCTGCGCAAGGTAAGCAGGTCTTTGCGACATTCATGCTTCAAATCCAAAAAGCATTCGCGTCAGGGTACGTGTTAAAGCATGAGCTTATTCCTAGAAATCATTAGCTTAAGCTTTTACATGAATTGATTCTTGAACAACTTTCATGTTACCAGTTGCAAGTATGGATTATTGTTATGACAAAGCTACTACACTGAACATTATATTTTTATCTTTGTTCTGAAAAGCTTTCTAATAAATAGTCACCTTAAAATAGGAGGAATTATGATGCAAATATACGACAATAAATTTGCACCAAAAAAATAGGTAATATATATCATATACTTAGGAGTATGTACTCCCCCTATCATGTATATATATTTTTTCAGCGTGTATTTGTCATATAGACAATTTTTAATATGTAGCGTTGACGTAACTTATAGGAGTTCGTATTCCTAGAAGTATGATATAGGCTTTGGAAAAAATAAATCAGTTAATTAACATAATACATACAGACTTAATAAATACATTGGATAAGCTTAAGCATTGCGAAGGTCAAAAAGGGTACACATAGGTCAAGGTCATATCAAGTGTGGTTATTTCATCAAAAGAAAGTTGTAAAATATAATAGGTACTGTAACAAACACAGGATTGTGTTCCGATGAGATCTTTAGTTAAGTGGTTAAGATTAATGTCCTGAGTACATTAGGTCTCAAGCTCGAATACTCATCCCTCATTGTATTGTATTACATTTGTGACTCATTTGAACAAAAAACACAAACACAAGTTGGTCTTCAAAATTAGTTTGTGAAAGAATGAAATAAAAACATGCGGAAAAGAAATAAAATCTTTTATAAAAAATTTCCTAAAATGAAATGTGAAGAGGCCAAATACCTCACATAATTTTTTTAAAAAAATTTATTCTAATGTCATTAATTTGCTGATCAAAGGAAGGATTGTCTCAAAATCTTCCCACAATCTTTATATCTATAACTATATAATAAATATAAATATATATAAAAATGAGTTTGGATACGTGTCATAAAACAATTGTTTTATTTTTCATGATCTTCTTATCTTTTTTTTTAAAAAATTTATATATGAGTAACATCTTTTTAAAGTCTCACTAATGTAGCATTTGGTTGAAAGCAATGCAATCACTATGTAATGGAATCAACCATGTAATGCAATTGTTAGTGTAATGAAATGGGGCAATAATTACATTATAATGTTTGGTTATAAAGTTTTTACAAGCGTAATGGAATGAATTTATGTACAAACAATACTTAATGTACACTTGACGTGAAGTACTTGCAATTCAATTTGCATTTTATTTTTACCTGTTTTAATTATTTGTGACTTTGTTGATAATTATTATCCAATATCTTATTATCATGATTACAATGTTTCACAAAAAACTTACTTTACTCTATTTCTTCTAAATTACAATAATGTAATAGTGTTCAAGTTTACCAAGTAAAGAGGAGAAGATGATGATGATGTGAGAGAGAGAGAGAGACAGAGAGAGAGATATAATGTCTAAAACGTACAAAAATGCAGTTATAATAATACGATCATAGTCTAGGTTAAATTTGATCTAATGTGGAGAGGGGAGAGATGGGTGAGGGGGCTTCAAACCTTTAAAAAAATGGTGTCAAAGTAATAAGAGAGGGGAAGCAGAAAAGAGATAATGGAGAGAAGAGAGAGAAAATTCCTAAATATAATAACTTATAGTTGAGTAGACTTTGATTCAAAGGTATACAATCACAATTGTTTAGGAACAGTCAAGTAATTGTAGTTGCATAGATTGAGATAAATGTGATTACAATGCATTCTTGATTACATTCCTTAATGGTAACCAAACATAGTAATGGAATCACTATTCTCATTTTGATTGCGTTACTGTTTTGATTACATACAACCAAACAAGCCATAAGTGTAATCTATTTCTCTAGATATGATTTTGTACCAACTACTGCGTATCCTTTCGGATGAGTTGCTTGATTTTTATTTTTCATTTACTTTTGCTTAATGTATCATGAGGCATTATATATATATATATATATATATGTGTGTGTGTGTGTGTGTGTGTGTGTGTGTAAATATATATATATATATATATATATATATATATATATATATATAT
>JACYFF010031955.1:101587041-101651738 GCA_017589665.1 Selenicereus undatus
TATATATATATATATATATATATATATATATGTATGTATGTATGTATGTATGTATGTATGTATGTATGTATATGTATATCAGGTAGCATTTTTTTCACAAACTTTTTGCACCAATTTGAACTCCTTGATGGACATTATTGGTGTCTATTCACTTTCATTCTTTTTCTAGAATTTATTTATTTTGAGCAATTCAAGTCTCTAAGCTAATGGAAAACTCTATCCCTTGAAAGAACTTTTGAAAAGGAGTGAAATAGAAAGAAAAATAATAAATTACTGAGAAACAAATAAAAATAAATTAAAGAGGAGAATAGCTAGTTAGACATTTGATATGTTTGAAGCTCATAGAGGTGACATGTAGGCTGATTTGGTCTGAATCAAAGTGGCCTAGAACCGAACTGACCCCTAATAACAAGCCCATAATTTTTTTTGGAATTTGACGGTCATGTGACCATTGAAAGTGAGGACATTGTTATTGAGAATATTGTGACTTTGATATATTAGAATAGTGGGAAGAGTGCAAATTTAGATATCTCACCTTACATAAGTCTACAAAATCTATCTTTGCAAGTCTACCATTTACAGTGGCGATAGAGTATGCATTTAGTGCAAGAAGACAAATTCTAGATGAGAAAGGCATATCATCCTTAGCTCCAAACACAATCAAGGTTCTTATTTGTTCAAAATATATGCCAATGGCCGCCAGTCGGACCCAAGATCAACCTCAAGCCAATAACAATGATGATGATATCAACCAAATTGTGTAATTAACCTTCTCATTGATAGAATCAAAGGTTCAAATAGCTTAGCGGATGAAGCAGATCAAGAGGATGACTTTTAATCACTGTTGTCCCGTTCAAATTCAGGTAAGTCAAGTAACTATCAAGAACTACATAGGTTTAGATTCTTCATATGTTGTAATTTGTTTGGAACATATGAAGATACATAGGCATTTTAATTTTAAAAGAATTAATTTAAAATTAACATAAGCCCATTAATACCCCGGGCCCCCCCCCCCCCCAAAAAAAATTGGCACCAAAAATTTTGTTTCAATTGTTTTAGCTCTCTATGGAGTTCTAAGATTAATGTTGCAAACTTTAGGTGACTTGTTTCTTACTCTTTCTATAGTTCGTGAGGGCACTTAAACTGCTGATGCTTGAAGTTGGCTGCACTTATTGTGCGTTTCTGATACTAAGTGACTAGGTGATATTTGTGGTGCATCGTGTTTCATTTTTATTATCTACCTATTTAGGAATTTCTTTTATTTTATCAAAGGATTTTCAACAATAGAATATTTTCTCAAACCTTTTTTTGTGGATCTATTAGAATTGGTCTCTGTGTAAGTGGTGTTACCTGCAAAGGTAAGATAACTTAAATCTTGATCTCTCCAAATTCTGCGCAAGTGGAACCCACACTACGAGGTTGTTATTGCTTTAGCTTGCTAAAAATACCATATTAATTCGTGACTTTTAGGTATGTATGTAAATTTAATTTATTCGCCAATCAACATTTAAAAATAGTACATATTTTGAGATACAAAAAGTCTTTTAAAAAGTTAATGTAATTCTTTAAAAACTAAAAAAAGAGTTTCTCAAAACTTAAGCTTTCAAAAAAATTTAAAAGTTAAAAAAAAATATTGAAATCGGTCAACTATATTCAATTCGATCAACCATATTTTAAAATTTTAAACTTCTAATAAATATTTTGTAAATGAATCAAGGTATTTGGCCTGACCCAAAAATCAGATTGAATTGATCCGTTCCACAAATTGAACCGAACTGACCTGGCCAACCGAACTAGCTTAGACAACTATGTGAGTCGGTCTGGGTCATCAAGTCCAAGATTGGTCCATTTTGATGAGGCCCAGACCGCCCCGCTTGTCACCCCTCAAGCTCATCAATAATAAACCTCTCTCTCTCTCTCTATATATATATATGTATGTGTGTGTGTGTGTGTGTATATATATATATATATATATATATATATATATACATACATATAGACACACACATATACATACATATGTGTCTATGCGCGCGCGTCTGTGAGTATATATAGACACACACGCACACATGCGCGCGTACACATACGTATGTATACATATTTGTGCGTGTGCGCACGTGTGTATATGTATATTATGCATGCGTTTGTGTGTGTGGATGTATATGTGTGTGTGTGTGTGTGTGTGTGTGTGTGTGTCTATCTGTGTGTATATATATGTGTGTGTGCAGTAGCGGAGCCAAGATTCTAAGCAAGAGGGCGAAGTTGGGAAAATTAAAGGGCACTTTAAAAAAAAAAACAGAAAAGGCGGAACAAAGAGTCAAACCAAGGACCTCCCACCCAAAGTACTGAGCAACCACCACTCTACTATGCATTCCTATGATATGTACTTATGAACTAATTAATATATATCTATTTTGCTTATCCACAAAAATATCCTACATTTAATTTTTTTTTTCCCAAAAAATTGGGAGTCAATTGACCCCCCTTGTCCCAACATGGCTCCGCCTATGTGTGTGTGTGTGTGTGTGTTTGTGTGTGTGTTTACACACACAGACACATAGACATGCATATATATATATATATATGTGTGTGTGTGTGTGTGTGTGTATATATATATATATTGTATTAAAAAATTCTGTTTGATTTAATTAATTTCTTTATTGCTTTTATAAGGCGGTGTACTATACTATTATCATAGCCTCATATAGGCATTGATATCATCTTAATCTTGGCATAGAGACCAGAATAATAGATCGTACTTTTGTGTTAAATGGGAATGCAGTATATCATAAATTGACGATGGTTTTTGTTGGTATGAATTTTGAAGGTGGTACTAATATGAGTAGAATTTTGGCTGAAATTTAATGATAGATGCAAGCTGATTTGATGATAGATACAAACTGATAGATGTGATTATTCTTCGATTCAACCTGAATTGGATTGAAGATTGAATAAAGAAAAAATGTGGATTATATAACTCGGAAAATGTCTATATAAGATTCATTTAGGTTCTGTTTGGACCTTGAAAAATTTGGTAGAAAGAAACAAATTGGAGAAAGTTACTTTTTTTCTTGTGTTTGGTTTAGAGAAAATCACGAAGGAAAAAAATATGGAGGAAAGTTAGGTTGAAATTTTTTTAAAAACAAGTGATAAAAGTTTTCTCATAAAATTGGGAGAAAAGTTCGAGGAAAATTCTCAACTTCTTCAAACATCACATGCTTAAATGACATCAACATGATTCAAGTAGCTCATCAAAATTCAAATTTCTCATCCAAATTCTTGTAGTTTTTCCTCAATCCAAACAATAGAAAAAAATTCATTTTTTCCCTACTTTTTTTTCCTTCACATTTTTTTTCCTTCAACTTTTCCTTCAACTAAATTTTCTAAGGACCAAACGGAACCTTAAGGTTAGGAACCGACAAATGCGTAACAAAAAATTATTCAACATTGAAGTAGACTAACTGTTCAATCTAATTTGAGTTTAAATCAAACAAGGCATGCCTTATTCGAAAGTGTACTAAGATATGAATTAACTCACATCGACCGAACTCCACCAATTTAAATTTTCTATAAAATTACTTGTTTTGTAAGACGAGTTTAACTCAAAACTGATTCGAATCAAAAATCACCAAATCATAACTTGGCCTAAACCAAAATTATCCTATTCAAATATCAACTGAACCGGACTGAGGTGACCAAAATATGACCCGATCCGGATTTAGCGTATATGAATTCAAACTGAAAAGTCGGTTGAGCAGCTCTGATAGTAGTAAAAATTAAAATCGATCATGTATTAAACAAAAGTATAGGGAAAAAAAAAGAAGAAAAGCTTTAAATGAGAAGAAGAGGAGGGCGAGGAGGGGCCAAGTCCAGTCTGTTGATTGTCGGCTTCCGTCTTCCTCCGCTTTGTTTCCCTTCATAAGCTGCTTTCCTCTCTCCTTCTCATTTCCCGGCTCTCGTCCGCTGCTCACCTCCCTCCCTCTTCCCTCTTCTCTCTGTCTGTCTCTCTCTCTCTCTCTCTCTGTCTTTCTCTCTCTCTTCACCAGCTCGCAATTTCTCTCTCCTCCATTAGACCTCCATTTCTTCCCCATGACGTTAAACCGCCATTAAAGCTCCTCCTTCTCCTTCTCCTCCAGCTATTTTCACCATCTGATTAACTTCTCCGAGCCAACCAACTTTGTTGTTGTTCATTTTTTTGAATGGTGGAATTTCGAAGATTTGCGGGGTTTTGGCGCACCTGAAAAAGTTGTGTGAATAGTGGATTGGATTGGTTAACGGAGCCACTGATCTCCGGGATTTCTGCCAATTTCTCTGCTTCCAACTTTTTTGTTTTCTCTCTCATCTGTGGCTGATGTGCAGCAATTCAAAAGCTGCGGCAATGCTAGTGGTTGTATGTTAGATTCAGAGGAGAGTGAATGTGGCTGTTGAATGGAGTTTAATCGCAGAAATTTGGTTTAACCCATTGCTGCTATTGATGGTTATGTAAGTTTTAAGGAGAGAGAAATTCTTGGTTGTCTATGGCTGCTTCTGAGTCGGAGCTGTAGAAAAACAAGAGCGTGGTTTTGAGTTGTTCGAAGTGTTTGATTGAGGGAGGCAGCAAATAAAGATGAAGGCTCCTCCAAATGGTTTCGTGCCCAACTCTGTAGAAGGTGAATAAATGTCACGATGATGGCTTTAATTTTATTTTTTTTTGATTTCTATGTTTTCACCCCTGCTTTCCAAACAGTGTTAATGATTGCGATCAGAGCTTCAAAAGGAAAATATTCTTTTTTTCAAAAGGAAAAATTATTTGGTTTGTTATGTAATTAGACAGGTGGTTTAAGTAATAAAATTTGTATGTCTTTTAATGTGGTTTTAATGATAGCTATCATGAGATAAGGATTTCTACCATCCTATTTGAACTGAAGTTGACGTATGTTCCCTTCTTACACCATAAAGTTCTGAAACTCCTGCTTTCGTTCACTGTTTTTTCCATGAAAACATGCTCCCAAAACCTTGAAATGGCACTTATTTAGCTTTCATGAGAAGTGGGTTTGATGGGTATATGTTCTTCTTTGTGCACTGGATTTGAAATGGCTCTTATTTAGCGCTCTTAAAAGATGTTTTTACTGTAACGTTTATTTGCTGGATTGTTGATTTCTTATGTTGGAAGGGGAGCCTTGGAGCAACGGTAAGGTTGTCTCCGTGTGACCAAAAGGTCACTGGTTGGAGCCGTGGAATCAGCCACTGACAAAGTCAGGTTAGGCTGCCTACAATTCACCCCTTGGAGTGCGGCTCTTCCACGGTTCCTGCGTGAACGTAGGATGCTTGTGCACCGGGCTGCCCCCTTTATGATTTCTTATGTTAAGTTTTGTAGCTCTGAAACGTTCTTTCGTCTGTTTGATTTGATTTGTGCTGTTTTTTTGGCACCTAGACATGCCATCTAACTGTCTCTATGATAACAGAGGGGAAGGTCGTGAGTTCAGAGTTGTGGCATGCCTGCGCTGGACCGCTTGTTAATGTGCCTCCTGTTGGAAGTCTTGTGGTCTACTTCCCCCAAGGCCATAGTGAGCAAGTATGTTAATTGTCCTGTTACGGAATATTATTGTGTGGGCTAGCATGCTCTTTCTAACAGAAGTTACCACTAACTTGATGTTCTCAGGTGGCAGCCTCGATGCAGAAGGAGATGGATAGCATCCCAAGCTATCCTAATCTGCCATCAAAGCTGATTTGTATGCTTCATAATGTCAGCCTACATGTACGATCGCTTCCACATCTTCCTAACAATCTTTATGTTTGTACGTTGATAAAATGTTCGGTATATTTGTTTTCCTTTTTGGTTGGCCTCGGATCAGTGTCATCCTAATGGCATCTTCTTGTGGAAGCTATGAAAATTTAATTATCCTTGAGCCCTTTTGATCATTAATCTGATGGATGGAAGATTGATATCAGTCTAAGTTCTTGGATGCATTTGTAGTACTTATAAGATGCGAGCAATGGCCCTCTGGCGTTAGCCAAACTGTTCACCATAATCCCCTACGTTATGTTGGCATTGGGCTATTGGCTTTGTTTCATGTTCTATGTTTTTCCATGTTATGTCAGGCTGATCCGGAGACTGATGAGGTTTATGCACAGATGACTCTTCAACCTGTTAACAAGGTGGCCAGTCATCTATTTGGAATTTACGTTGCAATCAGAAAATGCTTCTGTCATAGTTTCCCTCCATCGTTGTAATAGTTCTTTCCATGTTGATCTCACAGTTTGACAGGGATGCTTTGCTTGCATCTGAGATGGCTCTTAAGCAAAGTAGGCAGCCTACGGAGTTCTTTTGCAAAACTCTTACTGCTAGTGACACAAGCACACATGGTGGGTTTTCGGTGCCAAGACGGGCTGCTGAGAAGATCTTCCCACCTCTAGTAAGTGCAGATCCAGAAAGATTTATTTTTTTCTCAAACCTGAAATTATTTCTGCTCCCTATATCATCATTGGCCGCCTTATGTTTGTGCTTACCTGAAAGATGTTGGATAGGATTTCTCTATGCAACCTCCTGCACAAGAGCTTGTTGCTAAAGATTTACATGGTCAGTCATGGACATTCAGGCATATTTACCGGGGTATGTTCCTGTCTACAACCAACCTAGCTTATTATATCACTTATCATGTTGGGTGTTGGATGACTAATTCTTTAAAGCTTCCCCCCTCCCCCTCCCCATGGGGCTCCAAGGGCTAGGATCTAGATTGTTTAACTTCCTTTCGTAGTGACAAATTATATATCTCAGGAGTTTGTATCTTGCATGTTTCCTGATTTTTGCTTATATCTGAAAAGAGTATATAGCTCAGACATCCAATATGGTTTCTGTCACGTGCTTTTCACAGATACAGAACCAGCTTCTTCAACTTTTTTCCTTTCGGCCCTGAATTTAATTGTTTGGCTTGAGCCTCTTTCTCTTTTAGATCGATGGGTGGCCTTGTATCAATAGTTGATGTGACCCTCACATAGAGATGGGTTCTTAGCTCCAGAACAATCAGATCCTAAACCTGGATGCACTCTACTTGGTATCTGTAAATCTGGACACTTCTAATGAGCCCAGCGGAGGCTGAATGAACTTCCGACTTTTTAGGAGGCACATCTTTTAGGTCAGAATTATAGAGTACGGGTCTTGTTATTGAAAAGAAAAATAGAACCTTATTTGTCAGCAGTTAACATGTAATTGTTTTGATGCAAAAGATTAAATGGGTTCTGAGATCATCAGTGCTGGTAAAATTTCCCCTTTGTGCTAGCATGAAGTTATGCCTGATAAGAGTAAGATTCCACAATGACCATCAACTGCATTTAACGCCCCCCTAAAAAAAGCATATAATATGATGCTATTCCCTAATTCTTATTTTCTTGATTTCAGGCCAGCCAAAAAGACACTTGCTGACTACAGGTTGGAGTGTTTTTGTTAGCTCCAAAAGATTATTTGCGGGTGATTCTGTTCTTTTTATAAGGTATCTAATGCTCAATGATTCCAAACGTGGAAATGCATGTATGACAGATATGCAAGCTGATTTTGGTGCTTGATTGCTGGTTATAGGGATGAGAAATCACAACTTCTTTTAGGTATAAGGCGTGCAAATAGGCAGCAGCCTGCCCTTGCTTCCTCTGTTATATCCAGTGACAGCATGCATATTGGAATTCTTGCTGCTGCAGCTCATGCTGCAGCCAATAACAGTCCATTTACAATATTCTATAATCCAAGGTAAAACCACGAAATCCTATATACACATCATTGCTTTATTGGATATTTATCAGATGTTAATTGAACAATTTTGCATGTAATTGATTGAACTTGACAGGTCTAGCCAAGCTGAGTTTGTAGTTCCATTTGCCAAGTATAACAAAGCTGTGTACACCCAAGTTTCTCTTGGCATGCGATTTAGGATGATGTTTGAAACTGAGGAGTGTGGGGTCCGTAGATATATGGGTACTATCACAGGGATCAGTGACCTTGATTCAGTCCGTTGGAAGAACTCACAATGGCGTAACCTTCAGGTACTTAATCTGTTGCCATATTTGTAATCAATGTTGCACATTGGGGCAAGGTATAGGTCTGTCTTCTGAGGGAAAATTTGTCATGATTTTAGCATAACTGATGGTCCTTGGGGTTGGGAATTCGGTTCATTTTAACATACAGATAAATCTTGCTTCTCTCAGGGTTGGCGAGTCCTTTTGAATATCTTTCAAATATGTAGTAGCATTATAGAGTCAAACTAGTGTTGTTTTTTCAGTTGTTATATCATACAACCGGTTGTATAGAAACAATTACAAAATCGGATTTCAACTCACTAAAAATATTGTATAGCTCATTAAAATATGCTATTGTACATTTAGTTTCGCTCACTAAGAATACTATATAGCTTACTAAAATATTTTAGTGAGTTAAGACACATTTTTAATGATCTACTATATATTTCTAATGAGCAAACCTACCCAAACTAACACCTCTTGTATACTCGGGTTTTACTGAGTAAAGATACTATGTAACTCACTAAAATGTGCTATTGTATAAAAAAAAAATAAATGCTATTATACATTCGGAGTTATCTATACTATTTTTTCTTTAATGAGTTAAGATATTTATTTAGTGAGTTGTAATAGTTCCTTTGTGTATCATGAAATATATTTGGTGATCAATATGTTTTAGTGAGTAATACTAATCGTTCATATCAAAAAAGGTTGAGCAAAAATATAACTCATAATTATATTGAGTACATATTCTTGTTCATATTTTGATGTATGCTTTCTTAGTGAGTTGTACTATGACTTTTAGTGAGTTGTGGTATATATTTAGTGAGCAATACTTTATATTTATATTATAATGTGTTGTGATATATCTTTTGGTCAACTAAAACATAAGATTATTTAAATGCATGAGAATGATATACTTAAAAAGTTTCATTCACATGTGCTATTTCTTTTAGTGAGATATGATATTTATTTAGTGAATTGTAGTATATATTTAGTGAGTTATAAAATATATTTAGTGATCAATATGATTTGGTGAGCAATACAAATTGTTTTTAATCAAGATGAGCGCACAAATAATATAATACACAATTACACATTTTTGTACATATTTCAGGATATGATGTTTTGTTAGTGATGCAATTTAACTCTTGGTGAGTTATGGTATATATTTAGTAAGCAATACGTTCTATTCATCTTCTAATATGTTATGATATATCTTTTGAATATAAATGAAAGATAAAAAATTTTAAATGTACAAGAATGACATATATGAAAAGTTTCAATCACTTACACCTGAGTTTTCAGTGAGTGATTTTTATTACATTTTTGTGAGATATAATATACACTTAGTGAGAAAAATATTTGAAAAATTTATATTTCATTGATATGTACTATGTCTTTTAGTGAGTTATGTTCAAGAACTATCTCAATCAAAAGTTTAAGCTTATGGTTGAAGGCCTTATAAGAAGTTCATACTCTGACACGATCCCTCACGTGAATGCCCTTTGGGCTTGACGCGTGACTGTCGCAAAGGCTTCCCCTTACTTTGCGCAATAAATTAATATGAAGGTTGTTTAGGTTTGAACTCGTGGCTTGTCGGTTGGAAAAACTCTGGTATTATATTCAAGAACTATCTCAATCAAAAGTTTGAACTCTTGGTTACAATAGTTCTTGAACATATCATTAGAGCCTTTTTTAGCGAAAGGACTCGAGTTCAAATCTCAGCAGACCCTGTATTTATTGCATAAGGTACGGATGACTTTTGTAGCATTCATGTTTCAAGCCAAAAGGGCATTTGCATAAGGGGGCATGTTTGAGTATAAAATCAATTCATGGGCCTTCAATCATCAGTTTAAGTTTTTGGTTGAGTTGGTTCACATATATATATATATATATGTGTGTGTGTGTGTGTGTATTAATTATATAATCAAACTTGAAACAAATTATTTAACACAAATTGGTCATTTTAAATAAATAAAATTGTGGTTTATCCTCATTAAAACAAATGAGGTCAAAAAATTAAAAGCGATCTTAACTAAAAAATTGCAAGTAAAAATTTAACTAGGATTTGAACATGAAATAAACTCTTTTTTCATATGTTTCATATTTTTTAAAATTAATAGAAAGCTGGAGTGGCATGGATTTGAACACGTAGCCTATCATAGGCAACCCGTTCACGTTTGCCACCAGCAAATACCTCATTTGTTGCGGCAATTTTGCATGAACAGTAAATGTACGTGGTAAGTATGAGAATAAGGCCCAACCGACGGGCGTGGATTTCTTCATTTGCTGTTGGGCCGGAGGTACCTAGCTATGTGTCCGCCCCATTGCATATAATAATTTGCGTTGTTTTTCCATCCTTACAAACCCACTAAGGAGTGAGAAATTGGAAATGAGTGATATTTATTTTAAAGGGGTGAAAATAAATGGGTGGAAATAGAATGATAGTGAGAGCCAATATTTCCACTCGAAAAGGCACCTTAAAGTGAAAAGTCCAACAACTGAAACCGTTGTTTTAACCTCTCAAGCTAAAAGTACAAGACTTATCATTGGCAAGTGTGGTGGGCATGAACCCTATATAGTTGATACAATTCACTTAAACTAACGATGTGGGACAAAAGTCCCTTTATACATACATTCATGCACATTTGAGCTTGATTTTGTTATGTTGGCAGTAGTGGTTTGTCTTTATTGACTCTATGGAATTGTTGACTTTCCTGCAAATTTAACATTTTATTTCCTTCCTCATTGATATGTGCCATTTCTCAGGTTGGTTGGGATGAATCCACAGCAGGAGAACGTCCAAGCCGAGTCTCAGCTTGGGACATAGAGCCTGTTGTCACTCCATTTTACATATGTCCTCCCCCATTTTTCAGGCCCAAGTTTCCAAAGCAACCAGGCTTACCTGGTATGCTGATAATTCCTTCAGAAAATTTTAGTTAATCTCAAGCTCAACTTGTTGAATGGGAGCCTTGGAGCAACGGTAAGGTTGTCTCCATGTGACCAAAAGGTTACGGGTTCGAACCTTGGAATCTGCTACTGACAAAGTCAGGATAGGTTGCCTACAATATACCTCTTGGGGTGGGACCCTTCCCCCGAACCTGTGTGAACACGGGATGCTTGTGCACCGGGTTGCTTTCAAGCTCAGCTTGTTGAAAGCAACTTGTAGTCATAGTGACTGGTGGGAACAGTGCTTGCATATACTTCAAGGGCTACACTTGCAGTGGCTTTTTGTTATTTGCATTTTCCTTTTCACTCATCAGCTTTGTTGATCAACTGTTGCAGATGATGAATCTGATATGGAGAGCATATTTAAGAGAGGAATGCCCTGGCTGGGGGATGAATTTAGCATGAAGGATGTTCCCAGCTCAATATTTCCTGGCTTGAGTCTCGTCCAATGGATGAGCATGCAACAAAACAATCAGTTTCCTGGTGCTCAGTCTGGGTTCTTCCCATCCATGGTTTCTGCATCTGCCTTGCATGGTGGCCTTGGTGCCGATGATCCATCCAAATTACTGAACTTTCAAGCTCCATCATTGTCTGTGCCCAATGTCCAGTTCAATAAAGCAGCCCAACAGACCCAAATTGGTCCATTACAGCCACAATCTGCAGCCTGGTCCCAGCAGCAACAGCTGCAGCAAATTTTGCAAAATCCGGCTAGCTCACAGCAGCATCAACAGCAGCCTCAGCAGCCGCTGCAGAAACAATTACAGCCACAACTACAACACACACCATTGGAGAAGCAACAAATACCTCAATCAAGCTTTGTAAGCAGTGGCAGTGTCACCACCCCTAATCAGAACCTGAATCAGAATTCACAGCAGCCTTCCACGTACACCCAGGTTCCTCAGCAACAATTATTGGCAGGCAATGATCAGGTCCAGCAGAATGTTCCCCTTAACAAGGACTCTGTTCCATTGACATCCTTACCTCCAGATATACAGTTTCAGCAGCAAGCTGAACAGCAAGGCACCGGTTTGCAGAGGCTTCAGCAGCAGCACACCCAATTTCAACACTCTTTGTCACACCCGTTAGTGCAAGAGCCCCTTTCTCAGAGGCCATGTGTTCTGCAGAATCTCACGGAACATCATCTCCAACTCCAGCTTTTGCAGAAGTTGCAGCAACCACAGACACAACAGCAAAACCCACAACCACAGCAGCAGCACCACCCACAGCAGCCATCACATAATTTGCTATCTCCTGGTGTTTCACAAGTCCAGTCTCAAGTGACAACCCAAAAGCTTACTGGTCAACAAAACCAGCTTTTGCAACAGCATCCTTTGGCCCAGTACCAACAAGTGGGTGTCAATGGGATTGCAACATCATCGCTGATGCATTCTTCAGAAGTTCCAGCCGTCCAGCTGCGAGGAATGCAGACAACAGCTGCAGCAGTCCAATCTCAGTCAGGCCCAACTGATGGAGATGCTCCATCATGCTCCACATCGCCTTCAACAAATAATTGCCAGGTTCCATTGTCAAGTTTCTTGAATCGCAGCCAGCCAGTGCAAAACATGCTAGTTGACCATCCAGTTAAGCCCAATGGAACTTTGGTTCAAGATCTTGATGATAAGTCTAATGTCAAGATCAAGCATGAAATTCTTGGCTCAAAATTCGTAGAACCACATAGATTTAACGGAACGCTTCCTGATCCATTGGAAGCATCCTCATCTGTCACTTCATATGGCTTAGATCCAAATGCTCTTCAACAGAATCTATCCATCCCCAACTTCGGTTTGGATGGTGATGTGCAGTCTCACCCAAGAAGCAATCTTCCTTTGTCAACAGCTATGGATGTGACACCTGATACTTTGTTGTCAAGGGGGTTTGACTCAGGAAAAGAATTCCACAATTTGTTCTCAAATTACAATGGTCCTCCTGCAGATATTGAAACAGAGTTGTCCGCTGCTGCAATGAACTCTCCGTCATTTGGGGTACCAAATGTCCCTTTCAAATCAGGATGTTCAAATGATATTGCTATGAATGACCCAGCAGTGGTGGGTGGGGTTGTGTGGCCAACCCAGACTCCACGTATAAGGACATACACAAAGGTCAGTCGCCTGCTTATGGTTTGGATATATTATTTATTTAAGGAATACATGAACAGTTTTGCTCTTTAATTTTATATGTTAAATGATGGACGAGGAGTGTTAAACATTGGTAACATTATAATATAATACATGTCCAAATCAACCAAGCTTTACATAAACCTAATTAAGGTTCTATCCCGAAACTAATTGGCAATGGAGGACCTCATTGCTTATGTGCATGTTGAACCCTTGCGATTTTTTTTTTTGGGGGAAAGGGGGGGGGGGGGGTCTCCACACTTTTATATTTGAACAGATTTGATTCATATGGAGGATATGTTTATGCTACAATCTTGACAAGCTAGAACACCAATATGCAATTGCTAGTGTACAGTGTACACTAAGAAATTTTTGGTTGTCAATTACTGTGGCCCGTTGATAACTTGAATATATGTGAATGCCAATCTTGCCTGTGTCTCAAATTCTTGATTACGAAATGCTTCAAGAAGTCAAGAGAACCTCATAACTCCAGTGGTTTCTATGAGTGAGATTTATTTATGATGTTGGAAGATAAATATATAAATGGAGATTTACCTAGAGCTTGTTAGATTTTTTAGGTAATTTAGTATCTACATGTACTTTGGACATATCTTTTCATAACAAGAACAAATTCTTGTGCTGAGGGTAGATTAAACTCTGCAACACAACAACAACTCCCAATGTGGATTCCCCTTTTGTGGGGTTTTGGGAGATCTAGATGTGAGCAGTCTTACCTCTACAAACATCACTGTCTGTAGAGAGATTGATTCCGAGACTCACATAAAGAGTTTTAAGAAAATAATTTAGAAGGTAGATGAAACTCTACATGTTCAACAAAAATTTAAGAGATTCTCTTTTGAGCTAAAAGAGGTGATATATAGCCCCAATTTTGATTAGGAAGCCATGAGACACCTTAATTGGTCATAAAGAAAGTGGATTCAGTATTATAGAACCTTTTGATTGAAATTCTTTTGACAAAACTCTTTTCCCACAAAGATAGTCTCCTTAAGAGTGAGGTTGCTAAAGTTGAATAACCCCCCCCCCCCCCCAAAAAAAACCCCAAAACTTGGTTCTAAAGAGGGAAAAAGGAGAAGAAAAACATGTGTATGTGCCAATGTGCCATTCTTGTGTATTGGTTTGGTTAGTTTGCGTTTGGCATTCAAAAATTTGTGTTATGTGGAAATGTTGTTGCTCACCTTTTTTCTTGTGCTGGAGCTATTTCAGTGGTTATTCATTGTATGCTTTAAATATCTTCATCTACGTCATTCGTCACTCTTTACCTATATGGCCTTATTTATGCTGTTTGTTTTTCCAACTTTAAAAGGTTCAAAAGCGTGGCTCAGTAGGTAGATGCATAGACGTTACACGTTATAAGGGGTATGATGAGCTCAGGCAGGATCTTGCTCGCATGTTTGGTATTGAGGGGCAGCTCGAAGATCCACAAAGGACAGAGTGGAAGCTTGTATATGTGGATCATGAAAGTGACATACTATTAGTGGGCGATGATCCGTGGGAGTAAGTAGAGGGCTATATTATTACAAATTTGCATTTGCTTTCTTATTTTTATTCTTCTTGACTTCTATTTTGTCAATTGCAGTGAATTTGTGAACTGTGTTCAAAGCATAAAGATACTATCTTCTGCTGAAGTACAACAGATGAGTTTGGATGGAGATTTGGGTAATGGACCAATTCCCCCCAATCAAGCTTCCAGTGGGACTGACAGTGGCAATGTATGGAGAGGGCACTATGAGGATAACTCTGCTGCCTCGTTCAATCGATGAGAGCTCATTGTTCAAATGTCACTTATCCATGTGACTTCTTTTCATATTTTTCATGGTGCTTTACCGAAGTCGTCGAGACCACATTATACCTTCCAAAAAATGTGGTCTATTACAATCATAACAAGTGGATAGCAGGCGACATGGTTGGATTTGCACCCATGATGCCTTCCATTGACGAAAGGTGCAATCTTCTCTTTAAGGATGTCGGATCGATCTTTGTCTATCCTCTGCTTTCACGCACTGGAAATGTGGTCCAGCCATATTTTCATCCTTGTTGAGCCCATTCGCTCTGCTATATTGTATCTAAATTGAGCTAGAAGCCGAACTTTTGTTCCTTTTAACATCATAGAAATTTTGGAGATAGAGCTTATCCTGTGCCGTTGCCATTTACTTGTATGCAATCTGTCTGTAAAGCTGGAGTTGTGATAGGTTGTAGATATGCAGTGGGGCTAATGTGAGAAACTGCTCTGACAGGATCCATACTAGGTCCTTGGCTGTTTTCATTAAGTGTCGATGGGCAGTAGCTGTACTTGACACTAAGTGTAGTCATCATGATGCCAATGTAGATGTTGCCAAGCAGTTTTCAACATCTTGTAATGTGTACTTCTTCTCTCCCTGTGCAGAGAATGATTCTTATTGATTAGCATAGGTGTATTTTAGGCTGAAGTGCTTATAATCTCTGTACAAAAGAGGCTGGAGAATTCCTTGTTACAAGATTGAATTTGCTTTTGTTATCATCGATGTATTTGTATAAGAGCCATGAAGGCAAACAGAGACAATGTACCCCCCCCCCCCCCAAAAAAAAACACAAACAGAGAGAAAAGACCCCTGGTTGATAATGTTGGTAATGGTCCAAAGCAGGCTAAGTAGGGGCATACACCTGATAGACAAAAAACTGTCGCTGCTCTAGGTGTGTACAATTTTTTTGGGCCTTTAGGTCTTTATTACTAAACTTGAGCTATTGTTAGTCTATAAAGGAGTAAAGTTTTTCCATCATAAAATTTCTCTATTTATAAGATTCGAATTCAAGACCTTGCTTAAGAAGAACAAGTGTCGAACCATTTGAATCAACTTATATAGTTCAGATGTGTGTAACCTAGTCGTGGTTAAAGCCTCGACTGGGCTGTTTTGTGCAAGGTTTGATAATCTTATTTCAGGATTAGGTTGGAGTGTCACACCTTTCAAAAATCCAACAAAAAGTCCACTTCACTATTGGATAGTTTGTATTCATGAGATATAATAAAAAGTGATTTGGATAAATGGGCATCAAATAAGTGTTTTACATTGGGTCAAAGTATGGCTTGATTAGACTTTATCTTAATCATATTGGCCCTTGAGCACACACAAGAAGAATATCAGATAATATAAATAGCCTACATGTTCACAGAGTGTATGCTAGTCTCTCTGGACGCTTGTTGGTCGCAAGTTTGATTCCTTGTGGCACATATTTTTGATCAGAAAACAGTTCCCAAACGACAAATTTTGTTTTATGAGCCAGAGGCCACCACAGTTGAACCGTGGTATACACCATGGTCCGTGGTGCTGTGTCTTTGCCTTTATTCTTAGTAAATGTGTCATAAACCGAATGTGCTTAACCAATTTCATCAGTTAGAATTGGATAAGACACATTAGTTGACAAGTATCTATATATAGTTCTAAGAAAGAAAGGGAATTGATCTGATTTTACTCTTTAGAAAAATTCACAAAAGACTTATTGTATCCTGGGGGTGTCTTTACTGAAATCTAGAGCAAATTTTGTGAGATAGGGCAAATAATACCTTAAAGATAGTGTTATTCACGCATTAAGCCTTTGTAATTCCTCCACAAATTGTTTGTATCTTTTCATACATTTCCAACATTTTTAAGGTATTAGTATGGCTGACTACTCATCCAATGCATCTTTCAAAGTCTTAAACCAAGACTTTGTCAAACTGGATTGTTTTGATGGCACAAACTTCAATCGTTGGAAGGACAATATGATGTTTCTACTCACTGCTTTGAATGTCGCGTATGTTGTCAACCCCAAGTTGGAGGCTATTTCTGAAGCCTCTCAAGATGCTTCACCAAAAGAGAAGGCAAAGGTTGCAGATTTGAAGAAGTGTCAAGAAGATGAGTATATGTGTCATGGACATATTCTCAACACTCTGTTAGACCGCTTATATGATCTCTACATGCCAATTACATCTCCTACCGAGATTTGGAAGGCTTTAGAGACTAAGTACAATATCGAAAGGCAAGGTACTGACAAATTTCTAATTATGAAATGTTTAGAGTTTAAAATGTTAGATTCAATCCCCGATTCTCGACCAAGGGCCTAAGTTGCAAGTCTTGGTCAATACTCAATAGGCTTTGGGACTTAAAAGTGATTCTACTCGAGACTTTTCAAGTGGGAGCAATTATATCAAAGTTGCCCTCCACTTGGAATGAATACAGGAAGAAGCTTCTTCATGTGCAAGAAGACTTCACGGTAGAGAAAATCATGAGACATCTTCGAATTAAGGAAGAGACTCGAAAAAGAGATGTCTTAGATTTTTCGAATAGTTCTAATGTGAACTATGTGAATGAAAAGCCCAAGAAAAATAACAAGAGTAAAGCACCAGATGGAAGTAGCAACAATAAAAATAAGAATGACAAGAAAAACAATCATAAGTGCTATGGTTGTAACAAAAAAGGGCACTACATATAAAGGATTGCAATCTTGTCAAGAAATTGAAAAGGGATGCTTCTCAAGCCAAGGCTAACTTCGTTGAAAATGAGAATCAAGAATTTGTTGTTATGGTCACCGGCCTCAAAGGCTTACAAATTGACATGGTGACTGAAGTTCATATGGCCACTACCAAATTTGTTGGATGGTGGGTTGACTCTAGTGCTAGTGTGCATATTTGCAATGAAAAGGCACAATTCAAGAGTTATGAGGAAGCCATTGACAAGCAAGTGCTAGTGGGAAACCATTCTGAGTCCAAGGTTCTTGGACTAGGCACTGTGGAACTTCAATTCACTTCAAGAAAGAAGTTAACTTTGAAAAATGTGTTTCACGTTCCTGAAATTAGAAGAATCTTGTATCTGCTTGTCTACTTTATAAGAATGGTTTTAAGACCGTTCTAGAGTTTGATCATGTTGTACTTTCTAAGAATGGGATATTTGTGGGTAAGGGGTACACTAATGATGGCATGTTCAAACTCAATCTTGATGGAATCAATGAAATAAATGGTGTTTCTGTTTACTTTGTGGATCCTTCTTCTTTGTGGCATGCTAGGTTGGCACACTTAAGTTTTTCATCTTTACAATATATGCACAAGAATGGTTATTTGTCCATTAAAGACGACATTAAAAAGGATAAATGTGAAATTTGTGCTCAAGCTAAAATTGCTAAGAAACCTTTTCCTAAGGTTGAAAGGAATACACAAATTTTGGATTTGGTGCATTCTAACATTTGTGAATTTAATGGTGTTCTAACTAGAGGGGGCAAGCGATATTTTATAACTTTCATAGATGATTGTTCTAGATATACTTATGTGTATTTGTTAAGGAGTAAGGATGAAGCATTTGATGCGTTCAAATGCTATAAGACGGAATTTGAAAATAAAAAATAAAAAAAAATTAAAATTCTTAGAAGTGATAGAGGGGTGAATACTTTCCTGAGGAGTTTGATAATCTTTGTAAAGAATTTGGTTCTATTCATCAAAGAACCGCCCCTTATACTCCCCAACAAAATGTTTTGGTTGAAAAAAAGAATCATACTTTCGAGGAGATGGTTAACTCCATGCTTCTAAGTGCCAAATTGCCCAATATTTTGGCGGGGGGGGGAGCCTTACTCACTGATTGTCATATTCGTAATAAAATACCATATAGAAAAAGGAAAGTATCCCCATATGAGATATGGAAAGGTAGGAAGCCCAACCTTGACTATCTCAAAGTGTGGGGGTGTTTGGCTTACTATAGGGCTCTTGATCCTAAGAGGACCAAGTTGGGACCTTGAGGAATCAGAAGCATTTTTGTAGGATATGCTCAAAATTCTAAGGCTTACAGGTTCTTGGACTTACAATCTAATGTGATTATAGAATCAAGGGATGCTGAGTTTTTTGAAAATAAACTTAGCAACGACATTGTTGAGCATTCTAATCATTCCATTGAAAATCAATCTCTGTCATAAAAGGATACTCTTAAAAGTTCTAAAAGACATTATGATACTCCAATAGAACCATGAAGGAGTCAAAGGATGCATAAAGAAAAGAGTTTGGGAAATGAGTTCATCTCCTCACAAGCCTTAGTGTTCCTTGTAGAAGGAGACAAAATAAGTGTTACTCACAAAATACCCATTGTTCTTCATGTGGAACAAGAGGATCCAAAGACATTCAGTGAAGCTATGGCTTCTAGGGATGCTAGTTTTTGGAAAGAGGCAATAGAGGATGAAATGAACTCAATATTGTCCAACAATACTTCGGTTCTAAAAGATTTTCCTCCAGGATGCAAACCCATTAAGTGTAAATAGGTCTTTAGAAGGAAAAGGAATGCAGATGGAACTGTACATACCTTGAAGGCAAGACTTGTAGCCAAAGGCTTCACTCAAAAGGAAGGAATGGATTATTTTGACACCTATACTCTGGTGGTAAGAATCTCTTCCATTAGAGCTTTGACTGCTTTGGCTTCTATACATAGGTTACACATCCATTAAATGGATGTTAAGACAACCTTTTTAAATGGAGATCTTGATGAAGAGATCTACATGGAGCAACCCTAAGGCTTTGTACTACCGGGAAATGAAAAGAAGATATGTAAATTGGTGAAGCCACTATATGGACTAAAGCAAGCACCCAAACAATGGCATGAAAAGTTTGATGGGACAATACTTGCTAATGGTTTTACTCGTAATAATGTTGACAAATGCATTTACTCTAAATTTACTGAAGGTTATGGAGTGATTATCTGTCTTTATGTAGATGAGTTACTAATTTTTGGTACTAACTTGGAAGGAATCCAAGAGACCAAGAAGTATCTTGCCTCACAATTCAAAATGAAGGATATGAATGAGGTGGATACCATCTTAGGCATTAAGGTAAAGAAACATAGTGCAGATTATGCTCTTAATCAATCCCATTATATATCTAAAGTGTTAGATAGGTTTAGGCATCTTGGGTTAAAAGAAGTAAACACTCCCTATGACACTAGTATGAAACTAGTTGAGAACACCGGAAGAGCTATAGCACAACTTGAGTATACTAGTGCTATTGGAAGTCTGATGTATGCCATGCATTGTACTAGACCAGACATTGCTTTTGTTGTGTGCAAGTTGTCAAGGTTTACAAGTAAACCAAGCACAATGCATTGGAAGAAAATAGTTAGGGTACTTGGATACCTTAAAAGAGTTGAGGACTTAGGAATCTTTTATCATAATTTTCCTACAGTTCTAGAAGGTTTCACGGATGCAAGTTGGATTACAAGTGCTACTGATAATAAGTCCACTTTTGGTTGAATTTTTACTCTAGGTGGGGCAACCATTATTTGGGCCTCAAAGAAGCAAACTTGCATCTCACACTCAACCATGGAGGCTGAGTTTAGAGCCTTGGCGGTTGCAGGCAAGGAAGCAGAATGGCTGAGAAATTTATTATTGGGTATAGAGTTCTGGCCACAACCAATGTCGCCAATCTCCTTGTACTGTGATAACAAAGCCACTATGTCTAGAGCATATAGTAAAATCTATAATGGCAAGTCTAGACAAGTCTAGACACATTAGCTTGAGACATGAGTTTGTGAGACAACACATAAGGGATGGAATTATATCCATCATTTATGTTAAGTCAAGCAACAATCTAGTGGATCCCTTGACAAAAGGATTGCTTGAGATGTGGTAAAAGTTGCCACAGCTAGAATGGGCCTAAAACCCTTTTCTTAGTCACCAATAATGATAACCCAACCTTTTCTAGCAAAAACTAGAGACAAGGTTTTAAAGGGTAAGAACAAGTTATTGTTTGTGACTTGTAGCACTAAGATTAGGATTTAGTGCTAGGTCGCTACTGAATGAAATAAGGTGAGTTTAACTCTTAATGAATCCTAAGTCCTAATTAGCAAGGACGTTTAAAGGAAGTCACCTATATGAATAAAGAGGTGGTGCCACCTCTAGTAGGAGTCTAAGGGTTACTCTTGTATTTATTCATGAATATTGGATGAGCACATGGCCATAAAAGTGCTAAAGTCACTAAAGTTTCTTAGAAAGTGTGGCTTGGTTGTACGTGCGCTAATTTCGATTTCATGTTTAAAAGTGTTGTTTAAACAAGGTAGTCACCTATCACTTTATTAGAATCCTGAAATACCTACAATAACTAAAGGTTTAAATCGAAAGATACCTTTTTGTATACATAATCAGGTACAAAGGATATATCTCATAAATACAAACTAGTGGGGGATTGCTGGATAGTTTGTACTCATGAGATATAATAAAAAGGGATTTGGATAAATGGGCATCAAATAAGTGTTTCACATTTGAGTCAAAGTATGACTTGATTAGACTTTGCCTTAGTCATATTGGCCCTTGTGCACAAGGAGAATATTAGATAATGTAAATAGCTTGCATGGTCACAGAGTGTATGCTAGTCTCTCTAGACACTTGTTGGTCATAGGTTCGATTTCTTGTGGCATATATTTTTGATTAGAAAACAGTTGCCAAATGATAAATTTTGTTTTCTGAGCCAGAGGCCACCATGGTTGGCCCATGGTATACACCACAGTCCGTGGTGTTATGTCGTTGCCTTTATCCGAAGCAAATGTGTCATAAACCGAATGTGCTTATCCAATTTTATCCATTAGAATCGGATAAGACACATTGGTTGACAAGTATCTATATATATTTCTAAGAAACAAAGGGAATTGATCAGATTTTGCTCTGCAGAAAAATTCACAAAAGACTTATTGTATCCTGGGGGTGTCTTTGCTGAAATCTAGAGCAATCTTTGTGAGATAGGACAAATAACACCTTAAAGGTAGTGTTATTCACGCCTTAAGCCTTTGTAATTCCTCCACAAATTGTTTGTATCTTTTCATATATTTCCAACATTCATGGCTACATGTTGAGAGCTTGTACGCAGTTAACTACTTTATAGAATCCATCAGCTGCCACAAGTATATGGCAATATCACATGCATTTGAGCATTTTATCACATGCAATTCTACTAGCTAGAGATTTTTGTTCAAGAAGTGTGCCAGCTGCATTTCCATCTACTTCAATTTCATCATGCATGTTTCTTGATGTCAGCCACTCAAATTTATTGAATGACAAACTCCTACCGTTTGTGGGCTAAACTTATGAGTGTGAAAATCTACTTAGATATAAACTGATAGTTAGATGCCCAAGAAATGTTCTATACTTGAACAAGCTCCTTCATGCGAATCCCTTTGACTTGAATTATAGATGTTGCAAAGTTTTTCCCTAATCTTCATAAATTAACAAGGACGCTACTGAAATTAAAGTTTGAGACATCTTACTTAAGAAATGCTTTGATACTAACACTATTAGACTTGGTAAAGGGTCGTCTGGTTTGGGTACATGCCAGATTAAGCTCAAATCGGATCATGTTTTTGTCAAAGGATATTGTGGCTTGGTTTGACTCGAATCGAGTAATTTTCGATTTGAGTAGACTTTGGATCGATTTATATTTAGTCCAATAAGCCTATCTTGTAATCTAAAGCAACATTGTAGAAAATTTCTGGTCGGGCCGATTCAATTCGGGTTATGGGTCAACTTGGTGTGAGCTTGTTTTGAATGTTAGGTAACGACTTTCAATTTGTGCTATGGGTTTTGGGTAAGTCTTGCCAAGTCTAGAGATTATGCTCAACAACCATCTCAACCAAAAAATTAAGCTAGTGCTTGAGAACTTAGGAAAGATTTTTTGTCTACTAAGCTATATAATTTGAATTGGGGAGGGGGGCTATAAAAACCTTATGAAGATTTAGGGGAGAATAGTGTTTCTTAGCCGTTCTCATTCCTATATATAGAGAGAAAATATTATGGGCCTTCAATACAATTAGGAAAGTAGATACAAAAAACACCTAGACAAGATCTGGCTGACAAAAGAAAATATATATGAAAATAACACAAGAAAATATTACAAAGAATATATTTGCTAACACTCCCCCTCAAGAAGGAGCATGCAAATCCAAAACGCGTAACTTGCCTCTTAAGTGCTGAAACTGATGTTGCCCCAAAGCCTTAGTAAAGATATCACCAAGTGGTAGGAGTGTAACAAGTACAGATAGTACTAGATTGCAAGCGCTCTCGCACAAAATGACAGTTAACCTTAATATGTTTGGTGTACTAATGAAAAACAGGGTTGGAAACAATATGTAGATTAGCTTGATTGTCATAGAAAACCATAGCAGGAATTTTAAGAAAGATGACCAAATTACATATCCAAACCACCTCACTAGTAGCATTCACCATGCCTGGTATTCAGCCTTGGCAAAGGACCAAAAAACCATAGGCTACTTCTTAATCTTCCATGATACAAGGCAAATCCTAATTTTACCAAGTAGCTGTGACAAACCGATGAGTCTTATGACAACTAGCCCAATCAGAATCACAATAAACTTGAGAGTAGGATCCTTAGTACCAGCTAAGAGAATACCCTGCCCTAGACTAGACTTGAGATACCGAAGAAGACGCACAATCGCATACCAATGACCTTATCGAGGATCCTGCATGAACCGACTGAGGATGTGGACTAAGTATCTAATATCAAGTCGAGTAATGGTTAGGTAGTTCAAACGTCTACTAGGCTATGGTATTAACCAGGATTAGAAATAGGATTACCCGAGTCCACGAAGAGCTTATGTTGCTACTCCATAGGAATGAAACTTCGTTTATCACCAAACATACTAGTTTTGGTAAGAATATCAAGGGTATACTTTCGTTGACACAAAAATAATCTTGTTGAATCACAAGCTACCTCAATCGCCAAGAAAGGTAAAGCACCAAGTCTTTCAACTTAAAACATTGATGCAGATAGGTCTTGAACATAGTACAAAATTGAGAGTCATTTTCGTAAGGACCAAGTTATCTGTATAATTACAAGTGCCAAGTAGACCTCACCCTTCTTATAAACATACAATGAATTATCAAGGGGACATTAACAAAATTCAAACTTACGAAGAGCAGAAGCCAATTTAAAACACCTGTTAGGTGCTTGATGGAGGCCATGTAGAGACTTCTTCAATTGACAAACAAGGTCAGTTGAGAAGAACGATAGCTTGGTGGTGGCTTCATATAAATATCTTTGTGTAAATCACCATGAAGAAAAACTTCGTTTACATCCATTTGATGAATTTTCCACCCCTTGGAAATTACAAAAGTTAACAAAACTCGGGCAATAGCCATTTTGGCAACGAGCAAAGGTCTCAGTGTAGTCTTTGCCCTTAATTTGAGTGTTGCCTAAGACAACCAAATAAACTTTAAAATTCTCCACCGTATTGTTTGCTTTGTTTTTCACGTTATGAACCCCTCAAGAGCCTTTTTACCGTGAGTTAAAGGAGCAAGTTCCCACATATGGATATCTTCGGGGGCAGTTATTTCTTGTGTTATGGCTTCTCGCCATTTCGGATCATGAATGAGTAATATTGAGGCTCAACTTGGAAACTAATAGAAGCTAGAAAAGCATGATGAGGGGATGAAAATTCGTTATAGTTAACAAAGTGGGAAATGGGTAGGGAATACCTAAAGAAGCTTCATAGAGGGGGTAAAGAGCGAGGGTCGCTAGCATAAATAGCATTGCAAGTAAAATCCTTGAGGTGGACTGGATGTCATTTGTCACGTTAAGGCTGAGCTGAAATATGGCCTGAAGGATTCATTGTGATAATGCTCCCTTTAGACCTAAGAATAGGAATAGAGTTCCCCCACACATCTCCGTATGGAGCCCCAGTACAAACTGTAACAATAGAACTCATGGGCTCCCCCTCACAACTGGTGATCAATTGGCCTGCAGTACAGGAATTAGTCAGCCCATTTGGAAAGAGTGGTTGTGTTGGATTAGGCACACATATGGCTGGTGTAGGAGTTAAGGAAACGGATCTAGGTGCAGGTGTTACACGGGTTTGGGCCACAAGGTCTGAGTGATTGATATAGGTGTTGCACTCAAACGGTGGGTTTAGTGGGCCGCTTGAAAATTGCATATCACTAGGCGATTCATGTGGGATTGGTTGACTATAAAAATTGTCCATGATATCCACAGTAGAGTTCACCATTTGATGATAAGGAAAGAAAATCTCATAAAAGACAACATCATCTGAGATAAAATTTTCTTTTCGTTCAATATCGTAAACTCGCCGATGTTTTGCCCCATAAGGATATCCCATGAATATGCACTTTGTAGACCACTCATCAAATTTGTCTCTAATATGGTCATGTACATGAGCATAACAAAGACAACCAAACACCTTAAGATGAGCATAGGAAGGTGTACTACCAAACAACATCTCATAAGGCGTTTTTGAATCAAGAAGTTTAGTGGGTGTTCGGTTGATTAGATAGGCTGCACACAAAACGCATTCACTCCAAAATCAAATGGGAACAAAGCTTGAAACATAAGGGCATGTGCTACATTAAGTAAATGGTGATTTTTCAGCTCCACATAACCATTTGTTGTGGTGTGTCAACACAAGCAGTTTCATGTATAATCCTATTGCCCACAATTTTTTTTTTGAACTGTTTATCCATAAGTTTAGTTCCATGGTCAATACAGACGCGTTGAACAACTAGCCCAAATTGAGTTTTCACCATGGCACAAAAATTCACAAGCTTCTCAAAAGTTTCTATCTTATCTTTTAATAGAAAAAGCCAAACTGCACAACTATAATTATCCAAAATGCACAACAAATAGTGATGACCAGGTAAAGACGATGTGCAATACCGACCTCACTGGCCACATAAATCATAATGAATTAAAACAAATGATCTATCAGCTTTAGAAGTACATAGAAGAAAAACAGTACAAGTTTGTTTAGCTCTATGGCAAACATCACAACACTCAAAGAACTCCTTATTCAACATAAAACCAAAAACGTCTGATAGAGACTAAAGCTACCAAATGCAGGATGTCCTCATCGTTAATGCCACATAGCACATCCTTTGCTTCGTAGAGTATTAAACATCGAACCAAAGTACACCGAACCAATAGGTGCACTTTTCAAGCTTATAGACCCTATTTCTTAAATCATTCGCATGAATTAGTTTCTTCGAGGAGGGGTCCTGTATGAGACCAAAATATAAGGAATAAGAAAATTTGTGTCTTTGGTGAATTGGTGAATAGAAATAAGATTGCACTTAAGGCATGTGATACATGAAACATCTTTTTGGACAAATTGTGAGCCCAATTTCACTTTTCTAGCCAGTTCAATTAGAAGATCTCTTACATCAGGCACCGTTGTATATATAATTGAAGGCAACCTATATAAATCAAATATAACATGAATGTTGGAAGTCATATGATAAGAGTCTTTGGAGTTTAAAATCCATTGAGTGCAATGATAAAAAATAACTTATTGGTCGTTTTCGCTTATACACTATTCGTATAAGAGGGGGATAGAGGGGAAGTTAATGCAAGAGAGGGTAAAGGAGGGGAGGCGAAGGAAGGGGGAGCTATGCTGCTTTACCTTGTTTAGATTTGAAGTGAAGGAGGATGGAGGTTAGTTAAATTATGGTGTTAGATTAAAAAGAAGACGAGATAGGAGGGGTTGT
Source organism: Selenicereus undatus (assembly GCA_017589665.1). Lineage (NCBI taxonomy): Eukaryota > Viridiplantae > Streptophyta > Magnoliopsida > Caryophyllales > Cactaceae > Selenicereus > Selenicereus undatus. The sequence continues at coordinate 101,613,597 of JACYFF010031955.1, forward strand.
TGTTGTTGTTATTGTTGTTGTTGTTATTGTTGCTGTTGTTGTTGTTGTTATTGTCACTTCCCTTCCCTACCCTCCATTTCCCTCTCTATTTGGAGTGGAATAAAAATTAAGTTAATGGGGGTGAATAGAGGTGAAAGGTTCCCCCTCTCTCTCTTTTCCCTTTTATTTTTTTCTAAATAAGGGAAAGAGGGGTTAATTAATCTTCTCTCCCTCCCCATCCCCTACCTTCCACTCCTGTAACTTCAATATAAATACACTTAATTATGTCTCTCTTTAAACAAATGTAGTTAAGGATCCACCTTCCTGAGAGTGGGATGCCTCACAAATGGTTGGGCTCATTGCTAGGTGCTTTGAGGCTTTTTTTTTAAATTTTAGAAATAGCATATTGGTTCATCTTTTTATTTTTTTTATTAGAGACTAAACAAAATTGGGCTACAGACTTATGGGAGAATGGACATTGGGTCTGACCAGAGAACCCAATCGGCTTCCTTCAGTAGGAGCAAATCCATATCTTTCTGTGCTAGGCCCTTGCAATTTCCTCAGCTTGACCCAGAATCTGGGTGCAAATTTGATCCGGGAACTTGGACGACTTCCTGGATCAGATAAGATACCCTGATTCTAGCCCAAAGAGATTCTGCCTTGGTCCAAATCTATTTTTTTTAGTCCAGTAGTGTATGAACAAATACTGAATAAAATAGTAAAAAATATAAGTCTTTAACTAAATAGAGTCGCTAGTGAGTTTTTAAGAAAACTTACAAATCACAACACTTTTCAAAGCATATCAAACCAACAGGGAAAATGAACGGACAAAGTGAAGCTGCTTCAAAAAGGTTTTGGAAAGGTCCCTGAGAGATCCCTAGTATGGGGACCATCCTGGCTTCTTAGTGAGGTTCTAGATTTGGGGGCAATGATACGGTGATAAGATGGAATGCATCCCACCACCACCCATCATTACTAATGGCCTCTACTAATCAATATAGAAAATTAAAGATTAATCATGATTACACACGTTCATGTAAAGCATCAAAACTATTCAAATAGTAAAGGGACAATGGCATTTAAAATAAGTCAAAAGGCAAAATTTTTCAAAATATTATAGCGGACGGGGATGAAACTATCTTAAAGATTACATTCTGGCCAAACTGTAATCACCTGAATTTCATGAAAAGTAGTAAAGAGAAAAGGGAAGAAAGTTATAAAGTATCCCCTCGAGATAACCCTACCTGACCTCTAGGGACCTAACAGAAGGCAATTTATAGAATGGATGTAATTACTCTCTCCTAATTATATGTCCCTCTTTCAGAAGAAAGTTCTCAACTCTCTTTTTCCTAGCTCATTACCACTCTCAATGATTTTTCCGATGTACCCTAACCCAGCGGTCAACCTGCCTTTTCATAGCTGTTGAGGAGGCTATGTGAATTAGTCTAGGAGAAGAAAACATGTTCCTATTCCGATTAAACTTCAGACTGTTCATGTTGAGATTAGCCCATTGGGCTCATTCTCCGCGTGTTTTGGCATGTTATGCTTTTCCTATTTATTTATTTTTTGAGTGCCAATCCTCTAGGCCCTTAAATATTCAAATTGGGCTATTCATTTTGCCATTGGGCTTATTAAAATAGAAGGTTATTATTAAGTGTCTACGGTTAGGCCCCATTTTCGCCGAGCATGGGTAAGGCAATAGTCAAAGTAATGGTCTTTACTTGTAGTTGCCTGTTTGGCAGTGATGATATAGGATCCAAGCCTGACTGCTGAGGGTCCTAAAACTTGGTGCCTACCTACTTTTGCCGTGAAGCATGATGTCTTTTATCCTTAACTTGTCAGATTAGTGAACTTTCTCGTTGCCGGAGTAGCATACCTTCTTGATGGTCATATGAACTTGTCTTAGCATATTGCTGAAGTGGCTTACCATCTTGTTGTTTAGGTGGAATTATCTTCCTATATTGCTGGAGCAGGGGACTTTCTTGCTAATCAGGCGAACTTGTCTTCCTGTATCGCTAGAATAGCAGACCTTCTTGCTAGTCAAGCAAATTTCATTAAAATGTTTCATTATATTGGAACTACTAGTTTTGAATATTTGGAAATACTTTCATTCTTTTCTTCTTAAATTTGCACTTTTTTCCCTTGGATGCCCATGGATGTAGAGCATTCCTTATATCCTCTTTGCTTTGGCTTTTTATTCTTTCTCAATTTTTAAGAGAAACATTATCATATGGTGGTGGGAACCTAGCTATGTTTTGTTGAGCACCTTTCTTACTTTGGCTTTTCTTTCTTTTGTTTGCATGCTTGTGTTCTTTTGATGCTTGTGAATTTCCATGCACATAGAGATCCTGCCCAGGTCTCCATGACTTGTCTTCCTTGCTTGTTTTTCTTCACTTTTTTCTTGAGTGTTTGGCTCTTTATGGAGGGCATATGCCCATTCGATGTGTGGCGAACTCGGGCGGGTCTTCTTTTAGCTTCTTCCTCCTCATTTTGCCTGTGAATAACCTCGCTTGTGTTCAATCCACTCGTAAATTGTGCTTCTCCTCTCTCTGTCATTTTTCTTTGCTTTGTTTTGTTTTCATTACTTGTAAGTGCTTTCAAGTATAAGTTTGAAAATAACTCATCCTTCTCACGGATTGCGTCAACGGACGCTTGCATAGTATTGCTTTATTAAAAAGGAATGGAGACTCGTTGAGCTTGGGATGACGTTGATCTTCTTGTTGAGATAAAAAGGGTATAGTTCCTCTATGGCTAGATCCTCTTGGACTTCGTCACCTGATATATTGAAGTTGATGTCCTTTCTATCAGGATGCTTGTCTAAGGCCTTCTTTGAGGATAAAACCCCCGACTTTTACTAGGCCTGATTGAGGCGAGGATCAAAACATAAATGTCTTCTGTGGTAACTGTTGACGTCGTCTTCATAGCATTTGATGTTGATCCATGGCTAACCAGGGTTGTGTGCCTCCCTATAGGGTCTGTGAAGGCTTATTGTACTCTTCTTCAATTTAGGGTTCCCAAGTGGTCAAGGTTAAAGGCAATCTAATAAATAGGCTAAAGACCTATGAATTGATGTAGGTGCACCTGCTAGCCCAAGTGAGACTATGTGGACATGGCGACTATGTAAACACGATTGTGATAACTATATAGACATGTGATGACCTAACGTCATATACATACAGGCCTCCTTCTTAGGAGAGCCTCTGGCTCCTCAAATCAGGTATGGGGATTTGCCATCCGAGACTATGGATAGTGAGTCTCCTTGTTACTCTTAGGCTTCTAGGGTAGTTCCCTTCCCAATGTGAGTAAGAGCCGAGCTTGGGTTGATTCCGACTTCGCATCTCATTATGCTAACTACTTCTTTGGTGGAAGAAATAGTGGGTTCCAAGGTGATGAATAAAGCTATCCTGTAAGACTTATGTATTAAACTATAATGCAATTTACAATGAATGCATTTGGACTTTTAAAAAATGCAAGACTCAAAGTGTGCATATAACTTGACTATGCAGACTTGACTAGACAGACATGATTGTGCTAACTATGCAAACATGATTATGCTAGCTATGCAGACATGTGAAAACGTAACCTCATATGCATGTAGGTCCTGCACTAAGTTTGAGGTCCACTGGATAAGGCCCGATTAAGGTACCAAAGACTGATGGGTCAGGCATGGTGATGTTCTGTAACTTAAGATGAGGGGTAATAGGTTAGGTGACTGCTGGTTTAAGCCAGGTCATGGCTCTTAAGCTGCCCAGGATAGAAAATCTTTTTTTAATGAAGTACAATCCTTTAATTTTGCATTAAAGTGCTCTCGTTACGAGGAAGCCTCCAATTTTTGTTTATTATAACTGAAGTCCTAGACATATGAGAATAATGATCGCTAAAACTACTTTTTCTAGTTTTGTTTGGAGTAGCCCCTAGTCCAGTAAAGGAAATGTGATCCTTCCCTTGTTGGGAATACGTTTTAATTAGTGCTACCTAGAGCAGTCACTAGTTTAGTGCGAAAAATATGGTTATCTCCTTATCGAAAAATGTTTACTATAAGGGGAGCCCTAACTACCTAGAGAAATATAGGAGAGCCACCTCCGCTTTTTGCGTGATGGACGAGTGCCCGTTTAGGAAGGTTGAGAATACAAAGTGAGTATCCACTCTTGAATTTGTAGTCATGGTTGAGACCTAGAGTCCTGAATTTTGGAATGGAGGTGAGATTAGAGGATGTGATGATTGAGAAAAGTTGGTAAACTGGATGAATGGTTTGTCTAAGTTTAATTCAGTGGGAGTAGTCAATGGAATGCTTCCTTGTCCTAAAAAACCAAGGTTTCAATCTTCTTTTACCTGGTCCACCTTTTCAAGTTTTCGGGACAACCGCTCTTTATTCTGTCTTTCTTTTTTTGGACAGTAAATGATTCAATTTAGATGTCCCTTCATGGAAAAAATCTTCGCGGTTGAGACTCAAAGGGGTTACCTACGTATCCTGTGTGGAATCAGGCTAGTTATAGTTTAACAATAAGAACATACAACTTAAAGCAGGCATGCATCCAGGAGCACTTTTTAAGGCAGGCTTCAGGGTTAAGGTGCCAAAGGAGAGGAATCTGCATGAATGCTCAAGCCCTTATCAAATATCCTAAGTGTGCATGGTGATAAAGCTAATGTAAATCAGTGATTTCTTTCTTTTCTTATCCTTTTTGTTTCAAATTCTTATTTTTTTCTTAGTTGTTTTTTTTTCTCTTTTTCTTTTTAGATGAGACCATTTGATCCAAACCTTCCCTTTTTTTGTCACCCATGACATACTCCTAATCCCTAGTTAGGTCAGATGTGGTATCAAAGAAATAGGCTTATTTGAAGGCCCAAAGGGGTTCTAAGTGGTAATTTATCAAGCTTAATAAAGGTATCAATATGGGTTATCAATGGAGGCCTTCTATTCTAGGCATATCGTTTAAAGTTGCATGACTTATTGTAAGAAATATCTTCCCTATTTCAAATTATGTATTGAAATCCTTACTCTTTTTTTTTGCTCTCTTTCCCTTTATCTAGCCTGCCTTGTGAGGTTTTTGAGCTAACCCCTTTTTTTGTTTTCTTTTTCTCTTTTTTTCCTTTTTTTCTCTCTTCTTCTTTTTTTTTCTGGTTCAAAACCTGGGGTTTGTCATAGGACAGAAGCATTTTAGAAAGAAGGATATAAGAATATGCAAAAGAACTGATTGCAAAGATGATTTTATTAATAAATCATGGTTACATTAGACTTGGGTTCAAAAAGACAATGGCTCGAAGACTCAACACATGACTATAAACTAAGCATGACACATCACATCTTTCTAAATTCAACGGAATTTAAGGCACCTTGTGTAGGGGTATTTTGGGCTTGGATTCAACTATGCTCATAGGTGAGACCTTCTTTTCGCTTTGGTTGTCTAGAATGGGCAGAATGTCATCATGTAAACCAAGTCGGTTCTTGCCTTTCTAGTTGCTACCAGTCTTGGTAGGCACCTCCCTGGCTAATTCTTCCTCCAATGGTATACTCACGTTCCTTACTACGGTGAAGTTTTCAAATGGCATGAATCACATATGCTTATATATGGGCTCCAGGTTCCTGATGAACAACCTTACTTGATCAACCTCCAAGGATTAGTAAGCCATATGAGCGGTTTTTTCCCTCCATTGAGCAAGAAGTAAGAAAAGCTTTCCTTTTCCTTATGCTTAGTTAACTCTAGGCCTCTGAGCGTGATTGGTAGGTCAACATTGTGTGAATGCTAATGTGCAAATTTTTCACAAAGAACATCCCAGTTTGTGATCTTTTGTGGGTTTATAGTATTATACTACTTCATTAGATCCTTGTCAAATGTCCAAGGAAATATGATGTGGAAGATGTCCTTATTAATTCTTTTTAATGTCATTGCACTAAGAAAATTCCTCACATGACAGTGAGGGGTTTTTAGTTTGATTGAACTTTATGTCTAACATAATGGATTTTGGGCCTATTTTCCCTTTACGGATAGAAGTGAACCCCACATAGTCATTAAGGTAATTGTTAAACACGAAAGATTCCTGAAGCAGTTGTTCTATTCAATATACTCGTGGATCGGCTTGAGGAGTGCTCTTTTCCCCCATTTTCTTCCTTGTTATCGTCTTCTGAGTCGTTGCGAGGCTTCTCACCTTTTTCTTTTGGAGCGTTCTTGATAAGAGTTTGGACTGCAGTGACCATCAGTTCTATCTTCTTTTCACTCTCGTCCAGTTTAGTTTGCATTTTTTCTACCATATTTATGAGTTGAGCCAATTCGCTACCTCCTGCTATCGGGATTGGTGAAGTATTAGACTTTGACTTGGATTTTGACTTTGACTTAGCTACTGGAGTCCCATTGGACTCTTCTCGAGATAGCAGTCTCCCTATTTGTGGACTCTGCTTGTATGCCTTTTTTGTCTTCCCTATCCTGAGCAATAAGGTGATAGTTTAGAGAGGCAAAACGTTATGAGTGATCAACCATGCTGGATATGGCCTAAAGGAAATGGTTAATGACTTGCAATTTAAAGAGAATGAGATAATTGCTTGATGGGCTTGAAGGGTTAGGCTGAAATGGGGTTAGGATACGGGGTTTTAAGCTAGAATCGGGCCTTATTCTAGATTAGGTCCCAAGTTGGGCTTAAAGAGATAACTTATAAGCCTAAGTCAGACTTAAGTCTTTCTTAGGTGAATCATAGGTCTATAACAACCTATGCATGACTATCATTTGGTTCACCTAGGATGGGCTGGTTTTGGCACATTAGTGGATCTAAGTGGGTTCATGTAGGGATCCTAGATCTAGGGAATATAATGGATGGATCATGAACTTATGCATGGGTAAGACATATAGATCTAAATTGGACTTATGCATTATGAATATGATGCACGATTGGATGCAACCAAGAACGGACTAGTGTTTTAAAGGTCTAATGGTCCATATTATGCACCTTGGGCCTAGATGGACTCATGGACTATGCATGATGAGGCCTAATGATGCATGACTCTTTGGCCGCAAGTATCCTACAACTGATGTGATAAGACCTTGAATGAACTATGCTGACTTATTAACCTAGCTCTAACACTAAGAGCCCAAAATACCATCTTATGCCATGAATGTAGACCTTAAGGGAAGGATTATCCTAACTTCGTAACTAGATCCCGGTCGGGTTCTAACCAAGCCCAAATTTTACCCTTGTTTATTCTGACTCTCTGTTGGACTTTCATGTATACAAACTGACAAGCTCTGGCAACTGGAATATGAGGGACCCCGGCCACATTTTAGGCTTGACACAAACTCTATTTTGCTCTAGACACAGACTACCCATTCCTCTTTTTTGACAATCCTGACCGAGATTCTTGTTTTTTTTTTATACCAAAACTCTCTCTTCTAGGCTGGAATTAAAACCTTTTAGATTCTAGATCAAGAGTCTTGTAAGGACCAATTAGCCGAGAAACCATATTGGTTCGTAATCCGATTCTTAGGGCTCCTTTTTTGCCAAATTGGTACACTAAACTGGAGTTGGAACCTTTTCTGATTTTGGATCAAGAGTACTGTTAGGGCTCAATTGGCCCAGAAACTATTTTGGCTCTTCATTTAATTCCTAGACTTAGTTTTCTTTGAATCTGGGCTCTTCTAAGATTTACAATATCAATGCATAGTCCTTTGGGCTAAAGAAGTTAAACCATATAAGGTCACTTTGCATTCCAAATCATAAATGTGAGTTCCAAGCTAAACAAGAATTCTATGTGTAGAGGTTTTAGGTCAAGTTTTGAATAGTGCACTCACGATCCAACACTTCGTACATGACGCATGTGGTGCATGGTATTACTAGAACATTTTGGATGCTTCTCCAAGTCACAGGGATCGAGAAAGTATGCTGTGAGTAGGTGAAACAACTATCTACTTAGTTGGAAGTCTAAATGTAGCCATCGACCGACCAGCCACTCTGTCGAGGGGTAGAATAAGAGTTTTGCCTAGAGAAGTTGTTGATCTTCGATAGGCAGCGTCTTATAATGCCAGTATGCCTAATGCAAGTATAATCAAGATAATCTATCATATTAAGTTTCAAATCTCGCCCTCTTAAAAAAAAGTCCCCAGTGGAGTTGGCATTGTAAGGATTCACCTCCCTAGGGGTAGGATCCCCCAAGAACCGTCGGGCTCGTTGCTAGGTGCTTTTATATAGATTTTTTTTTATAGAAATAGCATATTGGTTCATCTTTTTATTTTTTAAATTTTATTTCGTATTAAACTAAATTAGGTTAGATAATTATAGGAGAATGGGCCTTGGGCCTGACAAGACAACCTGGTTGGGTTCCCTGGGCATGACCAAGTCCATCTCTTCCTATGTTGGGCCTCGAAAGTTTCCTCAGCTTGACCCAAAAATTAGGTGCAGGTCTAATCCAGAAACCTGGGTGGCTTCATGGGTTAGATCAGATACCTCGATTTTGGTCCAGGCAGATTCTACGACCTTGGTCCAAATATATTTTTTTAGTCTGGTAGTGTATAAACATATATCGAATAAAACAGTAAAAAATATTAGTCTTTAACTAAAAAGAGTCATCAGTGGGTTTTAGGAAAACTTGCAAACCATGACACATTTCGAAGCAGATCATAGCGATTGGGACACCAAAGGGACAAAGTAAAGTTGCTTTAAAAGGGTTTTGGAAACGCCTTCGAGCAATCCCTAGTATGGAGATTATCCTGACCCTTGGTGTGGAGGCGAGGTTCTAGATTCAAGTGCAATGGTACAATGATAGGATGGAATGCATCTCATCACCGACCATCATCATTGACGGCCTCTATTAATCACTATGGAAAATTAAAGCTTACTCATACTAGCACACATTCCTGCAAAGCATCAAAATTATTCACATAGTCAAGGCACAATATCATTGAATAAGTAGAGAGCCAAAATTGTTCAAAATATTATAGCGGGCGAGGATAAAACTATCTTGAAGATTATATCTTTGCCAAACTGTAATCAAGTGAATTTCATGAAAATTAGTAAAGAGAAAAGGGGATAAAGTTCTAAAGTATGCCCTTAAGATAACTATACCTGAATCCTTTAGGAACCCAATAGAAGGTGGCTTATAGAATGGATGTAATTACTATCTCCTAATGCTATCTCTCTCTTTTATAAGTAAAGTGTCAACTCACTTTTTTCCTAACTCAATACCACTCTTAATGGTTTTTCTGACGTACCTTAACCTAAGGGTTAGCCCCCCTTTTTATAGCTGTTGAGGAAGTTATGTGAATTAGACTAGGTGAAGAAAACCTATTCCTATTCCAATTAAACTTCAGACTATTTTTGGTAGACTAGAACTCTAATTACTTAGCAATAATTAATTCAATTAGGCCCGAAATTCTAATTGGCATTACACTTTGTCGGACTCAGCCTAACAAGTGTAGGTTTCTGCCAAAAGAAGGAGAGAACCTGCGTGGGCTCTATCTATAGAGAACCGACCGGATTCATGTGTAGATTTGCCCATTGAGCTAGTTCTCCCCACATTTTGGCCTATTTTTCTTTTCTTATTTATCTATTTTTTGAGTGCCAATCCACTGGGACCTTAAATATTCAAGTTGGGCTATTAATTTGTTCATTGGGCTTATTAAAATAGAATGCCATTTTGAGGTGTCTATAACATGTTAAATAATTGTTCTACCTGAGTTGCAGTGAACCCAGCGAAATTGTCTTCACCCTGCTTGCTCGTGTTTCCTGCTCTTTCTCCAAAAACACACCTCCCCTAGAAATCACCATTGCCTGCAACCTCTGCATCAGATCCGCCAGATGCATGATGTGCAACCCTCGTTCTCGGTCCTTTTCTGAAATCGTTACTTCCACTATAGATAGTTTTCAACCCTTCTTGTAAACCAGCGTGTGCAGCCCCCGTTCTCGGTCCTCCCCTGAAATCGCTACTTCCACTATAGATAAGTTTCTGCCGAGGAAAAACACAGAGTTTAATATTTATAAACCCCAAGAACAAGGTGCATCGCTGAGTACTCGGGGTGTCGTCCGCAGGGAGTTGTGTTTCCAAGTACCAGAACTAACTAAAGCGTCTCAAGCTAGGCAGAACAAACAGGGATGGAAAACAGAACTAAACTACTAAAAGAAACAAAAGACTTTGATTATGATTAAACCTGAGATAAACCAACTAGTCAAGTCAAACCTTAACCTTCCCAAGTTGCGATAGTATTCAGAGATGATTGGTTGCATCATTAGAGACCACCCAAGCCCTCTCTCAAGGGTCGAAGGCTAGTTTAATTATTCTAACCACTTACTTTCATGGGATTGGCGCAATTAAACTACAAGATTGAGAACCCTTGACCTAGCTAGCGACCAAGACTATTTTCATGTTTGAATCCCAACTATTCTCTCAACCCACGCTAGATAATCAACCTCAACTCTCAGCATAAGTCGATTACCCCAAAAATAAAGATGAAAGCTCTCTCAAGCATTTTATCGAGCATGTGGTGGGCATGAAAGAAATCTCTAAATTCTAGCATAAACAAGTTAGGTCAAGGCCTAAATAAGAATCAATTGGCCATCTCAAGAATAAATCACAACCAAAGATCAAAGCTTTAATTCACAAACAAACATTGAAACCAAAGCAAGGCAATAATCTATTGAACTAGCAAATAAATTAAAAAGCACGAAATTAAAGAGAAAAGGAGAAGAAGAACTTAGTCTTCAATTGCGAATCCAAAATCTTCTACAATTGATACAAGTACTAACCTAATCTAATCTCCCCCTAAAGGGGTTTGTGGAGGCTAGGATAAACCCTAATTGGCCCTCTCAAGAACCCAGCAAAAGGCCCCTTGCAAAAAGAAAGAAAAAGCCCCTTTATAAAGGCAGGAAATCGCTTAAATCGCGATGGCAAGTAGGACGCACGACCGTGCACCCACGTACCAGCAGGACGCACGGCCGTGCACTAGCCAGTGCACAGTTTCTGGTCCTGCAGCATGGTTGTGCACTCCTGCAACACGATCGTGCACTTCCTGCAGCTTTCACTTGTGCTCTTGGGGCTTCGTTGGACCTCTATGCATCCTTCAAATCGCTCCTAAGGTCTTCCTTTCTATCAAAACCTGAGAATTTCTCCTGAAAGTAAGACAAAACACATCATAAGCACAATTGAATAAAAAGAAGTGAATTTGACCCTTTTTCATCTAAACTTGACATAAAAACACCGAGAAAAATGGGTCAAAGAAGGGCTAAAATGGGGTAAAAAATAGGTGTAACAAATACCCCCACACCTACCTTTTTGCTCATCCTCAAGCAAAATAAAAATAAAAACTAACATAGGAACCTAACTCACTGTCGTATGAATCACGATTGCATTTGGCGTATGCAACAAGCCCTTTAAACCACTTGGTTCCCCCAAGTGGACGAGTGAGGTCTCATGAGGGTTTACAGAAGATATATCACTAAATCTTGAAAAAGAAAAATAAGTGGAAAAGGAGAAAGGAAAACAAAGAAAACAAAATAGATATACAAACAAGGAACAAATATCTATACAAGGGGTAAAACTATACGCATTATAACCAGCCAAATCACCAATGCAGCAAAGATATTAGCCTGTGTATAAACATAGTGTACATATCAAGAGTCTCCATCCACATACATGACATCAAAGTACCAACTTTTCACCCCACTGTACATCAAAACCTAGAATCCATCCTAGTGCATGGTGTGTGAGTGTATCATCATCCTAGGACTTAAGCTTACCAAAATCAAACTCGTTCCCACCTGACTCACACATGCTACATTATTAACTTATTAACAAGGGAAGCAAGCGTTCCCAGTAGAATGTGCCTCAAAGGGTAACACCCAGTAGAACGTGCCTCAAAGGGTAACGTCCAATGGCGCATGCCTCAAAGGGATACTTGTCATTCCAAATTTTATTTTATTTCATTTTATTTTCATTTTTTCTCATTTTTTTATTTTTTTGAATACAGACAAAAATTAAAGTAACCGTGTCAAAAACAGGTGGGAGAGTCAATCACGGAAGATTGAGATCCTAAGATAATGATGAAGTGTACACAAGGACTAGATTACATAGCTGTAACAGACTGTTGGGATTAGAATTGGGGCCGAGAGTGACACACTTGGGACAAAGATCTATCATGAACAACTTACTTAGGTACAAGCTAATAGCTAAGGTATAAGGGATCAAAGTCAGTCAAAATAGTACACGACCCCAAAAGCCAAAAAGAAAAGCTATGCAAAGAAAAGGAAAAATTGAAAAATCAGCACAAAAAATGAAAAAATTGCACAAAAATACGAATAAAAAGGTTCATTCAACCTAGACAAGTAGTGCCAAAAAGGTTCATACTCAAACTGAGGTAAATGAAAAATAGCCATCTTGAATTTTTTTTTTTGAAAATTTTGAGATTTTTAATTTTTTTTCTTTTTTTTGGATTTTCTACAAGCCTAGTCTCGAATATTCAAGTAAACCCCGATATTGAAAGACGCCAACTCCCTGGCAACGGCGCAAAAAACTTGTTAAGGAAAAACAACAGAGTTTTAATATTTGTAAACCCCAAGTGTAAGGTACATCGTTGAGTACTCGGGGTGTTGTCCGTAGGGAGTTGTGTTTCCAAATACCAGAACTAACTAAAGTGTCTAAACGTAGGCATAACAAATAGGGATGGAAAACAGAACTAAACTACTAAAAGAAACAAAAGACTTTGATTATGGTTAAACCTGAGATAAACCAACTAATCAAGTCAAACCTTAACCTTCTCAAGTTACGCTAGTATTCAGATATGATCGGTTGTATCATTAGAGACTACCCAAGCCCTCTCTCAAGGGTCGAAGGCTAGTTTAACTGTTCTAACCACCTATTTTCATGGGATTGACGCAATTAAACTACAAGGTTGACAACCCACACCCTTGTTTCAAAATAATCAACCCACACTAGATAATCGACCTCACCTATCAGCATAAGTCGATTGCCCCAAAAATAAAGATGAAAGTTCTCTCAAGCATTTCATCGAACATGTGGTGGGCATGAAAGAAATCTCTAAATTCTAGTATAAACAAGTTACGCCAAGGCCTAAATAAGAATCAATTGGCCTTCTCAAGAATAAATCACAACCAAAGATCAAAGCTTTAATTCACAAACAAACATTGAAACCAAAGCAAAACAATAATCTATTGAACTAGCAAATAAATTAAAAAGCATGAAATTAAAGAGAAAAGGAGAAGAAGAACTTAGTCTTCAATTGCGAATCCAAAATCTTCTACAATTGATACAAGTACTAACCTAATCTAATCTCCCCCTAAAGGGGTTTGTGGAGGCTAGGATAAACCCTAATTGGCCCTCTCAAGAACCCAGCAAAATGCCTCCTCCAAAAAGAAAGAAAAAGCCCTTTTACAAAGGCTGGAAACCGCTTAAATCGCAACGGCAGGTAGGACGCACGGTTGTGCTTCGAGGATGCACGGTCGTGCACCCACGCACTGGCAGGAGGCGCGGCTGTGCACCAGCCAATGCGCAGCTTCTGACCCTGCAGCACGGTTGTGCACTCCTGCAGCACGATCGTGCGCTTCCTGCAACTTTCACTTGTGCTCCTGGGGCTTCGTTGGACCTCTATGCATCCTTCAAATCACTCCTAAGGTCTTTCTTTCTATCAAAACCTGAGAATTTCTCCTGAAAGTAAGGTAAAACACATTATAAGCACAATTGAATCAGAGAAAGTGAATTTGACCCTTTTTCATCTAAACTTGACATGAAAACACCGAGAAAAATGGGTCAAATAAGGGCTAAAATGGGGTAAAAAATAGGTGTAACAGTTTGAACCCTTCTAGTAAAGCAGTGTTGATCCCAGTTCTCCAATTGTGATTCGCTCTTTGAATCTAGATCTGGGTATTGTGATTTGAGCGTCGGTTCTGTGAATTAGGTGGATACCCAATTAATTTGAAGCGCTAATGCTTCTCGTTCCTAAGCTTCTGGTAATGGCTACACTTGGGTTGGTTTCCTACTTGCCTAGGTTTTGGAGCTTGATTCGTTATAAATAGCCTTAAATGATACGACTTCCATAAACAGCCTTACTGCCACTTCTTAAATAAACTGTTGTTGTCTTTCTTCATGCACAATAGTAGCATACACCTTGTTAAGAGAGGGCAAAGTTTACATTTACAAAATAATGGATCGAATTGTGCTAAACTTTACTGAATTAAGCCCCATAAGAAATTGATGGACCTTCTCTTGTTCAAGAATCTTACTCACTGTTTTGGCTACCTCACATTTGTGATCACATTTACAGGTGGGCATCAACTGGTGCGTACCCAGTTCATCCAGAGCTCCTTTAATCTAGTAAAATATTCTATCACCATCCCATTGTCCTAGCTTACAAAAGTAATTTCCCTATTGAGTTGATGTATTCTGATTGAGTTCCCTTGTGAATACCTATCTTCTAAATCGAGCCAGATTGCTCATATTGTCTTTCTGTATGCCACAGATCCGTGTAAGTTTTTGTAATGACATTATATAACCAAGCGCTGGCTATAAAATTTGCCTTCTCCCAAGCATGACCATATGGGGTAGTAGTTTCAGGCTTTATCAAACTACAATTGATAAATCCAAATTTATTTTTGGGTTTGAGTGCATTGTAAGCAATTACGACCAATTCCCATAGTTATCTCCATTGAGAGAAACATGACTAATCACACATCCAGGGTGATCTGAACTACTCAAAAAAATATAGTGACTAGGGGTCTTTTGGATTGAATGTGTTTTGTCTGTTGTTGAATTTGTTGTTTGCCATGACTGTTAGAAATGCAAATGACAATAATGAGCTCCATGTTAAGGCTTTGATATCATGTAAAATGTTTTGAATATTTAGGAATGTAGTGTTTTTTAGCCCTCTCCTTAGCCATTCTCATTCCCACATATATAGAGAAAAATATTACAAGCCTTTAATAAAATTAGGAAAGTAAATATGTAAAACAACTAGACAAAATCTAGTTAAGAAAGGAAAATATACATCAAAATAATAAAAGAAAAGATTACAAAGAATATATCCACTAATGGGGATCCCTAGACTACTCTCTCTTTTTTCTTTCTAGAAAACCTGACCCTGCTCTATATTTCCTAGGGACTAACATCAGCTTTTTGCCAATAGTAAATCTTAATATTTTTTTTATTTTTGATGTACTTTTACTTTTAATAACTATTCTCTCTCTAACTCTGTGTGTACCAGTTTCGTATAATTGTTGTTATCTCTAGCCTCAGGACCATTTTGATCAATTTAATTCCATGTTATTTTAGCCACTTGGATTGGATTGTTAACTGATCACAATACACATTTGCACTGGATTCTTTAAATTTCTAGTATGGTAGCAAGTAAATCTTGTTGATGGGAAGAATATACAAGTTTAGTGGATAATGAAGTTACGAATAAGTAGAATAGGAGTGCTCCTAAGTGTTTCAATTATTTTTCTTTGATCGAGAGATTCATTTTGTTATTTTAGATATAAATTTGTTGGATTACAATATCTATAATAAATAGCATATGACTTTCAATTAATGAAATCAACCTTTACTCTAAAAAAAAAAGTTGAATTGTAGGAAATTCTCTATTCTTGCCTTCAGGCAAGTTACTAATCTAAACTTGGACTAGTGTATTCCCTCAATGACAAACTCGCACTCTTGTTTCAAAATAGCAAGCTACAAGGTCTCTTCTTGAAGAGCCCCTTCAATAAACGTGCGTATGTACTTTAGATGTTCATATATTTTGAGTTCAAAGCACATTTATTATAGTCTATGACTCACTTAATCATGTATGAATATTTGCTTGGATCCTACTTATGTGGCTAAATGATCACAAATAACTATCACTAGGTTCCCCCAGTTGTCGAATATGTAAAGTTTAATACTAGAGTTTAACCTTCTTGAACTCTCACAGTCAAGGTCCATAACAAGCATGTTAGAACTTAATCCTTGTCAGAATTATAAAATTTTCCCAACTTAAAATGAATTTTATGACACTTTGGTTAATCATATAAATTCAAACTTTACCTATATGCTAAACATTGGAAAAATTATATGTTTATATGCAATTCCACGTTGAGTAAATATAACACAAATTATTATCTCAATTCGTCCATTATTTAATAAATGTTTGATGATGAATTTTTTCCTTGACAGTAGTGCCTACTACATATGCTAAAATGATTGAATTAAATTGTTTTGAATTTAATTAACTAATAATCTTACTAATTATCTAATTTTCAATCTTCAGAAAGCAAAATTAACTTTGTCTTCTTTCACTATATAACAATTGGTTACAATTTAGTTATAAAGAAAAGGGATTCAAATGCATTCCAAACTAAGAAAATACTAGAAGCACTTTATACATGAAGAGGCCCACATATGAACTTTGGTTGGAATGGAAAATGTTAAAATTAGATTTTGAAAAAGGCTCATCTATTTTATCAAATGAGGAATGTGACGGATATTATTATATGAAGGCTAAAAGAATACCTTTCCAAGCTAGAAGAAGCCAAGATTGATATGAGTGGTTGTCAACAAAATGGATGGAAGTCAAGAGCCCTTGAACCAACCTATAACCATTAGAGAGAAACATCAACAAAATATTCCTAAGGGATCCCATGACTATTTCCTTAATCCAATGTTCTGATATCCAATACTTATTTGTGCGGGAATTAGAGTGCCTACCTCAACACGGGTGGCTAGATCTATATTTATAATAATACAGTAGGGTTTACAAGAGTACAAGTCTAGGGTCCAAGGCCCGTTAACACAAGGTTACATATATACACTATTACACCCCCCTCAATCTATACGGGGTGAAACAACGGAGAGATTGGCCTTGAACTGAAGAAACTTCTGCGACGATAAGCCTTTGGTGAAAATGTCAGCAACCTGTGCTTGAGTAGGAATGAATTTAACCTGGAGATGACGTTTGCTAACCATTTCATGGACAAAATGATAATCAACTTTAATATGCTTGCTACGACTGTGAAGAACTGGATTAACAGCAAGATAGGTGGCAGAGATATTGTCACAGAAGATTCGTATAGGGACTTGTACCAAAATACCCAGATCTAGCAAAAGCTGACGAAGCCACTGGATTTCAGCAGCAGTGTAAGCGGTGGCGCGATACTCAGCTTCCGTGGAGGAACGAGGAACAGTAGGTTGCTTCTTGGAACGCCATGAGATGAGATTAGAACCCAGAAAGACAGCAAAGCCAGTGGTAGAGCGGCTGCTATCGGGACACCTAGCCCAATCAGAGTCACAGAAAGCAACCATCAAATCCAATATGGAGTTGGCCTTGAAGAACAGACCATGATCAGCAGTACCCTGGAGATACCTGAAAATACGCTTGACAGCATGTAAATGAGATGTGCAGGGAGCATGCATAAATTAGGAGACTACATGCACAACGTAAGCAATGTCAAGTCGAGTCATGGTAAGATACTGCAGAGCGCCAACCATGCAGCGATAATAAGACAAATCAAAAAGTAACTCACCATCAGTGAGGCTTAGTGTGGTTCTAGAGACACACGGAGTGCACACAGATTTGAGAGTATGAAAATGAAATTTCCTAAGCAGGTCCGTAACATACTTATGCTGAGACAAAAAGAGACCAAACGATGTGCGCACGACTTGAACCCCAAGAAAGTAATGAAGGTCACCCAGATCCTTCATAGAAAAATGTGTAGAGAGAGTGGCAGTGATGGAATGAATTAGAGCAGTATTGTTACCAGTCAAAAGAATATCATCAACATATAACAGGAGAATCAGAATGGGACACTGATGACGGTAGACAAACATGGAAGAGTCAACCTTACTGCAAATGAAACCACAAGCTAACAGAAAGGAGCTGAAGCGATGAAACCAAGCACGAGGTGCTTGTTTCAAGCCATAGAGGGATTTCTTAAGCCGACACACATGGTTAGGAAATTAAGGGTGAACAAAACCAGGAGGTTGTTTCTCATCAAGATAACCATGTAGAAAGGCATTTTTCACATCTAGTTGACGAATCATCCAGTTGCAAGACACGGCAACAAAGAGAATCAAACGAACAGTAGAAGCTTTAACAACCGGACTAAAGGTCTCATGATAATCAATACCTGCCTGTTGGTGATTGCCAAGAGCAACAACATGTGCTTTATAGCGATCAACGGACCCATATGAGGCATATTTGGTTTTGTAAATCCACTTACAACCCACTACATACATAGATGGAGTACAAGGCACAAGCTCCCAAGTGTCATTTTCTAAAAATGCATTAAACTCCTCAACCATGGCTTGACGTCAGGTCGAGTGTCTAACCGCTTTAGAAAAACAAGAGGGATCATCATCCACATGATCAGCGCTAAGAGATGAAATTGTTTTTTGTTTAAAAATACCCAACTTGGAATGAGTCTGCATGGGATGCTGAGAACGGGAGATTGGTTCACCTTTGGCTGAAGTGGAGATCTCACACGGGTAGCCAGGGGAGAGAGGTGTGGGGTTCAGACTAGGTGTAGTGACGGACTAATCCACAAGGGCAAAAGGTGGGTTGTGCTGTGGAGATGGAGCAAAAATGGACTAGGTCGGTAGACTATCAAGCCTTGAAGCTGGAGAGAACTGAACTGGGCCACTCGATGAGAGGGAAGTAGGCAGCAGAGAAGTGGGCATGCGTAGTCTGGGGTCTAAACTAGGCAGAGTGGGTCAAACAAGTGGAATGGGCACAGAAGGAGCTGGGCTAGACGCGGCAGACTGCGGCATGGGGCTGGGAAGAAGGCCAGGCACAGGGGCGGGGCTAGACACAGTAGGTGTAGGTAGCCAAGAGGGGTAGAATGTGGGAAGAAATGAGCGAGACCTAGAGGCGAGGATAGACGAGTAGGGAAAGATGTGCTCATGAAAGACAACATGTCGGCTTATATTGATACGACCTATTAGAGGATCAAGACACTTATAAGCCTTATAATGTGGGACATAACCAAGAAAGACACACCTAAGCGAGCGAGGTTGGAGCTTGTGTTTGGCATAAGAAGTCAAGTTCGGAAAACATTGATAGCCAAAAATACGAAGGAAGCTATAATTAGGTGGTTTAGAAAACAATTTCTAAAAGGGCGATAGACCTTGTAAAATAGAAGTGGGAAGACGGTTTATGACATAAACTGCTGTAAGAACATCATCAGACCAATAGGTGTATGGCACTTGGGCTTCTAACAGAAACGTTCGAGCCATATCAACTATGTGTTTGTGCATCCATTCAGCAACACCATTCTGTTGTTGAGTGTGAGGGGCGGATTTACGAAAATATATGCCATGTTGCAATAAAAAATTACCAAAGGCAATATTATCATATTCATGCCCCCCATCACTTTGAAAATAGGCAATTTTCCACCAAAGTTTTAAAATAAGTAAAGGTGACAAAAGCATCAGGCTTCTTTTTCAAGTGATATAGCCAAGAGTAACGGGAGAAATCATCAACAAATAGAATATAGTATTTATAACCATTAGCATAGATAGAAAGAGATTGCCATAAATCACTATGAACCAAAAACAAAGGTCTATCAGAACAATGCTCAACCTTAGCAAAAGGTAGTTTAGTAGACTTACCCAAGCAACATGAAACACAATTTTTAGAGGACTTGGACTTATTTGAATGCAGAAACTCCAAAATCCTAGAACTACTGTGTCCTAACCGACGATGCCAAATAGCAGCTGACTGGTGACAAGAGAAGAGAGCTTGATGACTGGAGGAAGAAAAGACAAGTGGGTAGAGATCTCGATCACTCTGGACCCGAAGTAGAACAGTCCCCGTTAGTTTGTCCTGAATGGAAACAGAATCAGCGTAAAAAAGAACTTGGCAATTATTATCTTTACATAAACGTTTTATGGAAATTAAATTATGGGTTAATTGAGGAACATGAAAAACAGACTTTAACTGCAACACTTTGCAAGAAGTTGGTAAAGTACAATCGCCAAGGTTAGAAATTAGAAGCCGAGCCCCATTGCCCACAACTATACGAGTAGAACCATTGTAAAATTACCATCATGAGGGGTCATATGTGCTGAAGCACCGGAATCGGGATACCAAGTTGTCTCCTGGCCATCACCAATGGACATTGCAGCAAAAGAAGGTACGAGGGATTCGGGAGTTTGACCTACACTAGATGGGAAATGGGGGCACTGAAGGGCAGTGTGCCCCGACACAAAGCATATTTGACATGTGACACTGGCAGGGTTAGAACCCAACAAGCCTAATTGAGATGAGGTACCTATAGAGGAATGATTAGTGCATGATTTGGAACCAGTATCAAAGCATGAAAGAACCGAATTACCAACACTGATACCTATAGGCACACTCCTAGAAGAGTTGGAGTTGTTTGCTGTAGTGTTCCCAAAGTTGTTGCGATTATGGCGTTGACCCCCCACCTCTGTTATTGCGGTTGCGGTTATTGCGCCCTTGCCCACCCCCTTGATTACGACCATTGTTGTTACGAGAAGACCCAGAGGAGGATGAAGAGCCTGCGGCTGTAGATTGACTAAACAAGGTCGGGTGTGTGATGGAGTCGTCCGCTTCAAGGTGACGAAGGCGCTACTCTTGCAACAGCAGTCCCGGACGAAGATCATCAAACGATAGTTGAAGGGGGACATGAGTAAGAGTAGTCACAAGGGTTTCATACTCACGTCCGAGACCCAACAACGTATAATGAACAAGGTCACTTTGGGGCACCGGAGAGTTGACAGTAGGGCTGTCAAATAGGTCAGGTCAGGTCGAGTTCGTGTTCGGGTCAAAGTTAAACGGGTTGAAAACTCCCTAACCTGAACCTGACCTGTTTAATAAATGGGTTGAAAAATCCAACCTGAATCCATTTAACATTTAAATGGGTTAACTTGATTCTGACCTGTTTAACCTGTTTAAGTTAAACGGGTCAGAATCAGGTACCACTTACCTGTTTAACCTTATTAACCCACTTAAGTTTCAAACTTTAAATGAACATGTGTGTGAGCTTGAGACTGCAGCTGGACACTTTGTAAACAGCACATGATTACATGAATTCTTGCTATACCAACTACTCAACAAACCAGGCTAGTCTAGCTAACAAATCAACAACCATGGTCCATGAAGGATATTGAAGGCACATCTGCCTCACTACCTGCAACTTGTTCATAAGCTATTACATCACCAAACTAACAAGCACAGAAGCTATTACAAACCAACAAGCCTAGTCTAGCCAAATGAGTACAAAACAGCAAGTCTATCATAAGCTGCCTTTTTAAATTTCTAGTTTTGTACTTGCTATCTCCAAGATGAGTTTGACCACATTTTTTGCATTCACAAAACAAATTACCCTCTTCATCAGGACGAAAGAATTCATAATGCTCCCACACAGTAGAAGTTAACTTTCGTTGACGTTTTGGGGGCTTACCAACACCAGCATCAGTAGCACGAGGCTTATATGCCCCTGTTTGAATGGTAGTAGGCCTCTTTGCTTCCCTACTGTTAACTTCAGCTACATCCTCACCATTTGAATTAACACCAATGGGCATTGAATCTTCATAATGTGCCGCCATTCTATTCACATTTTTAAAAAAAATTGTTGCAATTAGCAAGCAAACATCAACCATCAACAAAATACACAATCAGCAAGCAAGATCGAAAGTTAAAAGTCTTACTGGGTTATAGATCGAAGGCTGACAAATTATCGGAACATAAACTGAAACGAATTATCAAGGCAAATGCATGTTAGAGAGGAAATCATCTTCACATACTAATCATATTACACACTAACAATGTGATAGATCTTTAAAAATCATCTTGACATACTAATCAAATTACATACCAGAGAGGGAGAGAGAAAGACGGAAAGAGAGAGAAAGAGGCAAGGACTTACCAGAGATGGACTGAGGAGTGATGATTCGACCAGCTTCTGAGTGGCGATGGCCGCGACTTCGACTGTCTTCTGAGGAGATCAGTAAGCCCTAGAGATCAATAGCGAGGAGATGGGGCGAGGGGAGTGGAGAGGAGATGGGGAGATCGGATCAGTAGAGAGGAGATGAGAGGGGCGACTTAAGGGTGAAGCAACTCAAGCAAGCTCTAGCTTTGTGCAGAGGAGTGGTATTGCGAATGAAGAACTGAAGAAGGCAAGAAGCCTTTTATATCTATGGTTTTCACTTGATAGGGTGGGCTTTATGGGCTTAGGAACCCCCACCCCCCAGCCAAAAATCTGAAAATTAAAATTTCAATGGGCCCCAAAAATGTTCAAAAAATCTACACATAATTATATACTGATAAATCAGTTAAACAGGTTAAACGAGTTACTGTAAACAGGTAAATGGGTTGACCTATTTAACCCATTTATTTAAACGGGTTAAATAGGTATTTTTTCGTGTCGAAAATTTCAACCTGAACCTAACCCGTTTAATTAAACAGGTTAATCGTGTCAACTCATTTAATTAAACGGGTTGAAAATCTTTATCCAAACCCGCCTAATTTCGTGTTCGGTTCGAGTCGGTAATCGTGTCGAGTCAGCTTTTGACAACCCTAGTTGACAGTGGCCAAATTATCGGTGATTGTTTTGATTTCACGCAAATATGCATCCATAGACTGGGTATCACCTTTCTTGATATTAGTCAACATGCGTTTGGGCTCTAAAGCTCGAGCCATACTAGAGTGCATAAATCGGTGCATGAGCTTGTCCTAAACCATGAACGAGGTAGGTTGATCACGAATGCCAATCAGTACCTCAAAAGAAAGAGTGGAGAAGAGCCATGACCGAGCACTCTGATCAAGACGAAGCCAAGCATAGCACTCAGGGTTAGCTTGCTGCACACCATTCGCTGCTAGTGCAGAGGTGGGAGGAGTAGTGAAGGAGCCATCGACAAAGCCCAGCAACCCATGAGAGACGATGACAGCACTGAACTGGGTCTGCCAGGTGAGGTAATCCTAAGGGGCTGAGAGTTGAACAGTGACCAAGTTCATGATGTTTGGTGCAGCAAGTGAAAGTGCGATGTGAGACGAGGAGGATGGCATTTGAAAGAAAGTGGAGAACGAAGAAGGCTGCATGAAAGGAGGGTTTCGAGACGAGGAACCATGCTCATACTGAGAGTTAGGAAACCGAGCAGACGATTGATGCAACTTGAAGTCTTGTGAAGTGGGTGGTTGATTTAAGGACAGAGAATAATGGGAGTTATAAAAGTGAGGGAAGTTATTGAAATAAAAGGGGTGGCATGGCAGGGTTGCCTCACTGGAAGAGAGGTCCGGTATGGTTGGTATGGAGGGAGGCGGAAGACTCGGTGTGGTGGGTATTGGGGAATGAAGTTGAGCAAACATACTCTCTGGGGAAGGAGTGCTCGGTTCAGGCATAAAGGAAACGCCGGTGGTGGACGCATCCATGGAGGAGGTGGAAAGCCCGAAGCTTGCGGGCGGTGGGATGTTGGCCATGCAAAAAGAAGATTGAGGCAAAATACAATTAGGGTTTGGCTAATTAAGAGCGAAGGCTCTGATACCATGTGCGAGAGTTAGAGCGCCTACCTCAACACGGTTGGCTAGATCTATATTTATAATAATACAGTAGGGTTTACAAGAGTACAAGTCCAGGGTCCAAGGCCCGTTAACACAAGGTTACATATATACATTATTATTATCAATAGAGACCTTAACTAAAGAAGAAGAGTGCAATACACAAACACACATAGAGCTTAACTCATACTCTAAGTGTTTGTTGTATTCTTGAATGACCAATTCAAATAATCGTAATCTTCAAACACACTTTGAGATTCCTTGTGAGACAACAATGTTGAGATAACCATGTTTTTAACTAAGAGGGTTGACTTAAAGAGTCATCCTTCCTACATAGGGACCTAGGAGAAATCTTTTTCAGAGGTTCTTGAAGGAGGTGTTATCAAGGTCCTTAGTGGATGCTTGGTCGGACTATCTCATAGTAGATGATTACAATTGGTTAAATGCTATAGGGAGTTCTTAGGTAGATATATTGCCCAATTGAGGGGAGAACCTTGTGAACAAACATCATATGCTTTACATTTCATTAATTATGTGCTCTGCTTAAGTTCTTTGATTTGTTTATTAAATGTCCTTGATTTACTTGCTCAATGATCTTGATTTTACTACATTATGTATTATTTTGTGTTAAAGTTGTTAATTAAGACTATTTTTTTATCACCTTATGCACTCCCTCTAAGGAACTCAATTTACTAGGGACCAACATTTGGTATAAGAGCTAGTCTTACCTCTAATGACTTAATTGCTAATTAAAGTTCAATGTCTTCGTCAGCAATGGCTGATATCAATCAAGGTAGACTGTGTGTAGACGTTTGATGAACCTCTATTTTACACTATTTTAAGCTCCTATTTGACCCATTTCCTCCCCCGTTTTCTCGTTTTATCGTGTTAAGGAAGGGTCAAATCGGCCTCCTCTTTGCATACTTTTTACTTATGCAGCATCTTTCGATATTTTCAGGAACTCGATTGAAGAAGAGGAAAGATGAATAATATCTGGCAGAAGGAGGTGCCAAAGAAGGGAGAAAAGCCGCGAAAAGGCCTCGCACGGAAGTCCCGAGCAATCGAGCACGCGCGGCACAACCGGAGAACAAAGACCCAGCCAAACCAAGACGGCGCCACATGGCACGGTCTGACCGTGCCACGTGGCACGA
This sequence comes from Selenicereus undatus, assembly GCA_017589665.1. NCBI lineage: Eukaryota > Viridiplantae > Streptophyta > Magnoliopsida > Caryophyllales > Cactaceae > Selenicereus > Selenicereus undatus. The sequence goes on from JACYFF010031955.1 coordinate 101,638,204, forward strand.
CCGTGCCACATGGCACGGTGTGGCCGTGCCACGTGGCGTTGGCACGGCCCGGCTCGGCTGTTTTCCTTGGCCCATCAGTGTTTTGGCACGGTTGGCCCGTGCCTCTGGGCACGACCGTGCCACCCCCGTTCCGCGTCGCGACTTAAAAGTTCTCCCGGGGCTGTTTCAGGGGGAGGCAGTTTTGACTCCATTTTTCTCTTCCCAGACGTGGGTTTTAGGCGATTCTTAGGTTTCAATTTACAGTTCTATTTTCTTCATACCTTTTGAATTCGTTATTGGATTGAAAGTTCATTCTACGATTAATTCATACGATTAATTCAAGGTTCTCAATTCTCTCTCTACTCTTGTTATTGAATACTTTAGTTTTGTTTGCGATGTTTGTTGAATCGAACACTTTGGTTGTCGCTAGAAATATGATTGTAGGCTAAATTCCTCAACTTAGGTTGGGATTGATGCCAAATATGTATAATTGAATTTTGTATTGGCCCAATCCATGTTCCCCCATAGTTTTGCAATTTATGAATTCTGCTGTGCACGCCACATGTTCGATGAAATGCTCGAAAGAACATTCATCGTTTTTATTGGGGTTTAGGGGAGCGTTGAGAGACGAAACCTTTACCTAGCGCGTCTTAGTAGACAATTAGGATTTTTAACATGAAAATAGTTAAGTTCTAATTGGGAGTAGAGATTGTAAATCTTGTAATCCTTCAACCTTTAGTCCCATGAAAATAGGCGACTATAGTTCTAGGATTAGTCTTCGACCCTTGAGAGAGGGAGGAGATGGGCTTAATCGACAATCTATCCATATGCGGTGCATTTTTGGGAATATGTGATTGGGTTAGTAACTGATTCACTAGCATATTTGTGCTGTTAATTCCAACCTAGTTGCTTTCTATTCTGCTGTTCATTACATCCTTTAGTCGTTATCATTTCCCTTAATTTAGTCTTTAACTCAAAACTGTGATTACCTAGCTTGAGTTGTCTGATTAATTCTAGTAGTTGAAGCCAAGTTCCCTGTGGATTCGACCCGTACTTGCCGGTTGCTAGCTACAGCTACGCCGTGCACTTGCGGTTAAGTAAAACTGCTAACAACGTTCTTATTATGTGGTTCTAACGTTGCTAATTAGAATATATAATGTAGATCTAGTTGATGGATGACAACTATGAAGTTTGAAATATTGTGGTAAGGACTCTAATTTGAATAATGTATACTATTAGCATTAAAGAGCCAGAGGAGCCCATCGACCAATATACAAGTAAAGAACATCAAAAAGTGTAGAAAAATTACAAGGTCTTGAATACTATATACTATGCTTTAGATGCCAGATCGGGGAATCCAAGATAGGCATTTATGTACAGTCATATGAGTTATCCAGAATGCATCATATTGAAGGTGCCAATGAGATGTGCATTAGCCTCACTAATAGCATTAACAACCTCAAATCTCTTAAGGGAAAAAAAATCTAAACGAATGAATATATTGTGAGGAAGTTTTTGGGCTAGGACATTAATTTTGATACTGCCAAACTAACTGAGAATGAGAATATTCACATGCAATGTGAGTGCTAACATGTGATGATGGGGGCTAACCCTACATGCTAATGAAGTTGTGCTTATTGAGGATATTGCTTGATTTCCGAAGTTTCTAAGTAATCTGAAATCAATCTCGCACTCTAAGATAAGTATTTTGATCCTGACCATGATCTATCAGAGTTCCTAACACTAACCCTCCTTATATAGCTTAGACATGCTTATGAGATTGCCTAATTTACTAAATAATGAAGCAATTGCCTTACTGTTTAATCTCAAGCAAAAGATAATCTCAATCACATTAAGCCAAAGAAGACAAGTGAGGTTATGTATGAGATACTTTCTTAATGTAATGGCTTGAACCTAAACCATGTTGATTATTTTGATTAATCTCTGTTGTTTAAGGTAACTAAGTTGGCCACTACATTTCAATTTAGCATTTGTATAATTTATGTCATTACAGGTTGAGATGCCAAAATGACCCCAAAAGAAAATTTAATCATGTCCTACGTTAAATCATTCGAAAATTACAAAAATAAAAATATCTAAATCAAGCAAATTGTCCCATTCATAAAAACGGGCAATCATTGCATACATAAATACAACTTTGCTCATCTATATTTCACAAATAAAACCATAATAATAATGCATGAAATAAATAAATAAGATTCAATCAATAAATTAATCAATATGGGTAAATATTATAATTTTTCCAAATGTATCATGAAAATGCTATTTATGGCCCAAAATAAATTAGCCTGCAACCTTACCACAAAATATTCATTAATCATGGGGAAAAAAGGGAAAATTGGGATACAGAGAAAAAAAATTAGAAGAATCTAGATTTGGATAACATTAAGAAAATAAAATTTTACTAAATTTTAAATTTACTAAGTTATGATTTTATTTAAAACTTAGCATTAAGGAAAACAATTTTTTTTCTAAAAAGACCCAAACCCCCTGTTCCCATCACCCCCCTCATCACATGTCCAGACACCCCCTCCCTCGCTCTCCCTTATGCTCTGCTAGAGCCTGCGACCCCTGCTTCTGTCGGAGGACCACCATCGCTGGCAATTGCCATGCCCAACCGCCATCCACACCATTTTTAACTTCTCTTTTCTTCTCCTTGACTTGCTCCATTTGGGTTGAAAAGATGAAACCCTAAATCCTCCAATAATCATTTTCACCATTTTGTTGTTAATTTTGTTAGTAAATACTTTTTTATGCTAATTTGTGATTTTTTTTTTTGGTAGTGAATTTGAGTTTGGAGATGCTTGAGAGTTTGTGGGTGAATATGATGAGTTAGGTTTGGATGGGTGGATATGAGTTGTATTTTGTTTCATTTGATATGTGAAATTTTGATGAATCTTAGTGGTAATTGAATGGAAAATTAATAGGGGACGTATGGGTATTGTGTAATATTATACTATCATAAAAGTGGGGGCATGAACCTGAGGTTGTGGAATAAGTAAAGGAGGGAAATGGGTTAATTTGGGGATTTTTAAAATTTATTAGATTAAAATGAGTTTATAGCCTAGCTTAGAGTAATGGAATGGTACCTAGTGGGAATTTTGGCAAATAATAATGATTATTTCGAAGCACTGACACAAGTATTTTCAGTCCTTTGCTCTAGCTGGTTGAGCTACCTGAACCACTTTCCTATCTTTAGCTATGATTTTTCGTAAGAAACAGCATTTTGTTCTGCTTCCCTGGTGTGGCGTAGCTTGAAATGGAGGAAAACGATCGAGGAAAATGTGGCTTTTGAAGGATTTTGAGATGAATATTCTTAATATAAATTTTGGAATTATTTTGGGGATTTGGATGAATTAGGCATGTAAACTTGGGTGTTAGTAATGAATGTAATTGTAAAGCTTAATTCTTGTATCGTGACCAAGTAATGAGTTTAAGGGATTAGGAATGTTTTAATGATTATTTACATATTTTTGGGACTCACAAAAATGAATGAAATGAATATTGCTCAACTTGGATTCATAATCATGTGTTAGGTATTGGAATAAGTTTAATATTTGTGGATAAACTACTAAACTAGCAATGGTGTTACTTATAATAATAACTCTAACAATAATAAAAATAATAATAACTACTAATAACAATAATAATAACAATAACAGCAGTAGCAGTAGTAGTAGTAGTAGCAGTAATAATAATAATAATAATAATAATAATAATAATAATAATAGTTATGATAATAATATCAATAATAATAATGATAACAATAATAAGGATAACAATAATAGCCATACTCATAATAATGATAATGATCACAACGTTGATATTAATAACAATAGGTGAACAACATTATATGACAACTACAACATTAATATTGTAAATGATAAGGGCAATGACAATATTAAAGAAAGAATAAAACAAAAGGGGGTAAGAAAATCAATGCATGTTTAAATAATTCACGAAGTGTGTATCAGTTATTAAAAGAAGAACCAAAGAAATTTCGAATTATTTGTTAAGCTTGAAAACTTAAAAGAATTATCTAAAGCTATACTCATTTCCATCATTCTAAACCATAAACATACATTTTAAAAAAGGGAGAGAGGAATTTCAAAAACTTAGTATGTTTATTACTTTTGCTCTTCAAAAACTCATATGTTTCTCAAGTGAAATGAATTTCATACAATATCCATACAACGAATTAGTTTAAAACAATATGTTGTCACCTAATTAAGTGGCCCCCATCTGTGTTATCAACCCTCAACACTTATGCCCCTCAATACGCCCACATGGCTTCAACTTAGGCTTTTCAATCAACTTGGGAGGCTTGTAAATGTCAACAGGGGTTCCACATCCAAATGATAATCGACAAAGCAATTTTGCCCATATTCTATCTCTTCTGTTTTCGAACTAAAATGACTTGAAATGCTGGCGCGTAACCAATTTGAAAATAAAGTGTATTTTACAGTATAAGGATATATGTGTTGGACTTTGGCTCACTTTTTGAAATAATTTTGTATTTCCTGTTTTAAGCAAGGGATCAGTAAACAACCCTCATCCTAGCAAGCCAGAAGGTAGCAAGAAGTAGATGAGGGACTTGGTACTTTTCCTAAGGGGTAACTCTCTAGATGCTCACAGTGATTTCCATACTAGCACAAGGCCTAAAGGTTTTAAGGAAGACATGTCACTTGTATGAACCTTTGGATAAGTTTAATTAATGTTGGCTCTTGAGAAATCCCTAACTAAGTTATAATTTATAATTAAATAGTTTTGTGAATGTATTTTCTTATTCCTAATTTTGATAGACTTAGTGACTATGAGAACAACTCAAAGGTGACACGTAGTTCCAGTGAGTCTGACTCATTATGAGGCAACGATGATACCTCCAATCAAAAGACTTCCACCATAATTAAAAATATTAAATGATTAGGTTAAGATAATTAGGTAATTAGGGATTAGAGGCATTACAGTTGTGGTATCGAAGCCAGATTTACAAATCACCAAGAGCAGTAGGGTGCTCGAGGGTTAGGTTGTGAGATTTAGGAGTATGTCATGAGTAAATAGTGTCCTTTCAAGAAACATATGCGAACTTGGCTTACCCTGCTTCCTTGTGTATCTCTTTGTTTTAGATGGATCACCCCGATGATCCTTTGGACCCATATGCTATCAACATGTTACTGGGGACTTCCATGGCTGCCTACATTTCTCTGCTACACGCCAGTATGGTGGCCCACATATAGGATTCATTCTCAGAGTTCCACAATGTGCTAGTACATCCTCATAGACTCTTGTGGCCCCTGCCTATCGTGACCCAATAGGATGTGTTTAGGTTACAGCACCATGATTTTATGGTTACTGGAGACCCAAGGCTTTGATATGGATAGGTTTTATGTTCCCCAGGGGGGGGATGGATTATGGTGACTATAGAGCTATTAATAAGAGATGAGTTGGAGCGGAGAGCCATCACCTATGGGACACTACCGAACATCTTTCCTACACTAATTGTACCTCCCTTTTTGTTCCACTTCCCCCTACTCAAGGGCCACCACCTCTACCACCACCAGCACCGGCGAGGCCTCAGCAGCCGCCCGTCTCCCTACCATAGTTTGGTTCAAAGGATGGTTCCCACTCATTTGAGGGTTCTAGGGCCTCTGGAGAGGTCTACATGGTGATGAGTATACTAAATTCCCTCTAGCATATTGAGTTGAGTTCTAATGAGAAGTTTGAGGAGCCCGAGCTTAAGGAGAAGCCAGAGCCTGGGGAGTAGCTTGAGAAGGAGCAAGAGATGTAGGAGGTAAACCCCGATGAGGAGGATTTTGACATGGATGGGACTGACAACCACTTCGATTACGGTAAAGAGTATGATGATTCTTCTGACCCAAATTACGATCCATCTTGGGATCATTAAAGTTTGACCTGTTCTGCTTTATGTTCAAGATTTTTGATCTTTTGCCTACATACGCAGTACTGTTGAGTAGGTTGACATTCTTTTTGCGCATTACCATAAGGAACCATCTCCTTGAAAGCACGATCTCCCATGAATGGTTTGACATCTATTTTGCTAAGGTTTTTATTTTTTTTTATTTAGTTTTCATAAAAAAGGTGGTTGTTAAATTTTCTTTTAAATTTTTTTTAAAAGCTAGCAGATTTGCAGGATTGGATCAAGGAACTAGGTCCAGATCCTGATCCACGAACCCGACCATCAGAATCAGGCAACGGGCTCTTGGGCCAAAACCAGGCTTAGTTTCCTAATCCTGATCCCTAGCAGTAACTACTGCCTATTCCAATAGCAGGGGTTCCTAGATCAAGATCAGGCCAAGTTGCTTAATCCTAATACATGGCAGCGACTACTGCCTATTCCACTATAAGAGGGTAGCCTAGATGATCCAGGAACCTAACCAGATTCTTGGACTAAATAGGGCCCGATTCCTGGCCCAAATAAGTTCGATGTCTTAGGTTAGAACTGCTATGCCTAAATTAAAAAAAAATTAATTAAAGAAAAGAATAAGAAGGCAAAATAGTTATGCATTAAGTAGAGTCGTCACTGAGTTTTAGGAAAACTTACAAACAATATCACTTTTTGAAGCAAATCATACCAATAGGACTAACCGATGGGACAATTGATTTTGCTTTAAAAAGGCTTTTGAAAGGCTCTGGGTAATCCCTATTACGTGGACCGTCTTGATTCCTTAGTCTCGAACCGATGATCTAGATTCGGAGGCGATAGTACAATGATGTGATGGAATGTGTCGCATTATCGCCCATCATCACTGGCAGTCTCTACTACTCCATATGAGAATTCAAAGTTTTAATAACACTAACCCACACTCTTGCAACATATTGGTATGAATCATATTAAATCATGCAAAAGGTATAAACTTTAGTACCAAATAAAAGTGAAGTAAATGAATTACAGTGGATGGAAACTATCTACAGATTACATGTTTAGCAATGGAAATTTAGAATCCAAAATCATAAAAAAGAAATAGACTAGAAAAAAGATAGAATTTTGCTGTCGGTACAACCTACTTGATTTACCTGGGGAACCCAACAAAGTGATAATCCTTGATGCCCTCAACAAGAGACTCGGGATTTGATCTCTCGATTTTTGTAGAAAAGTTTGTATCATTTTTTCCTTACAATGATAATCCCTTGTGTCTCACTCATCTCAATTGACTGATGATGATTTTACGATTCTAACCCCTGTTTATAACAGATGAATAGACCACCTTAGCTTAGAAAAAGAGACCAACTCATAGTCTTATTAGACTTAATCTTAATAGGTTTACTAATTTAACTAAGAATCTGATTTAATTAAGTACGACTGATTAAATGATCATCGGACTAGAATTAAGGTCAATTAAACTAACTCAGACTCGGGTGAGAAAAAGGCGGGAATCTCCCTGAGCTCCCTAGAACCGGACGGTTCCCTGGCCCAATGGCCCTGATAACTCGCTGTAAAGCTTGTCGTGGAGTTACAAATTAAACTACTACTAAGAATTTTAAATAAGAATATAGCACTGGGAAGTAGGGATCGATCCCATGAGGAAAGATACAAGAACAAGCTATTTTCAATCCAATTAAATTACTACTCTAATTTTTTTACTTTTTTCTTTTAATTGTTAAAACAAATCAATTTAAACAAATAAAAATTTAAAAAATTATTAAGTATTACTCCAAAATATGTTAATCCTAATTCAGGAATAAAACAGTAAATACTCAACCTAATTATTCTGAAAAAAATTAAAAATATAAATATTCTCACAATATTAAATTGAAAATTAAAATAGAAAATGACAAGTAGAAAATTTTATGTCCAAATTCACCGAAAATAAAGTCAATTAACAATATGAAAATATTTGTATTTATATTCCTAGAATCATATCTAATTAATTTAAGACAAATAAAAAAATAAAATAATTTCATGAAATAAAAATAGAAAATAAAATTTAGAATTAAATAACTAATAAACTGCACTTAAACAAATATGAAAATAAATGATGAAATTACCCAAATTGTAAAACCTAATTTTACAGACTTAATCAAACCCTAAAAACATAAAAGGAAAAATAAAAACGTAATTTTCAAATTTATTAAAGTAAAACTTACATGTATCTAATTCACAAAATAATTATGAAAAAATTATCAATGATTTTCAAAAATTTAGAAATTAAATAACAGCATATTTGGATTCTATATAGCCCTAAAGTGGCATAAAATATATAAAAACACAAAGGAACTATTTTTAACCTAATTTCTAACAAATCGATAAATAATGGCAAAAATGGAACAAAAATTAATCTGCAAATTAAACCATACTAAAAATCAAAATATAATTGATCTACAATTTTTAGGACACACCTAAAAGACAAATCCTTTTTAGGGGTACATGAAATTTAATATTAAAGTCTATAAATTTAAAAATAAAAATTAGCAAACTAAATAAATTAACTAAAAGCAAACAAATAATTACCGAAAACACCAAATTCAAGAGAACACTTAGCATAATTTATATCCACCATGCAAATTAATGTTTTTCATCAACACACAAATTGATTTTTTTCATGAGTTAGACTATAGAAAACACCCACCAATGGATATTTCTTGCTTTTTCTTATATTATAGCTTACTTAGATGCGTCTCTAATATAAACCCTACTAGTTTTGATAAACCTAACACCAGCGTAATAATTTAACCAAACTAGACTATTAAGCTTTAGAACAACATCATCTAATACTTTGTAGTCAATGTACCAACAAATTGATTTAACAAAGCTCTATAATAATTTCCTAATTAAAAGATATAGGTTTGACTCATGATCAATTAGGGTGATGCTTATGCTCAAAATAATAAAGCTTTTACGTACTTAAACCTTTTAAACTATCATATGAATTCATATCAAACTAATTAGCATGCATTCTAATTAATCTAACATAAATATCATGAACAATAAACTCAACCAATTATAGAATCATAGGATAAAAATCAATTAGACAACAAAACATAAAAATTATTTCAAAATAATTAATTTAGCATGGTTTCAATTACATTATGCTAAGTATATAAAACTACTCACACATATTATAAATTAAATTACATACAAATTCTAAATAATTCATGCTTATAATAAACTAAATTAAATAAAAGAAAAACAAAGCAGTGATACCATAATATGAAGATGATGTCTGATCATCTGGTGTGGCGTGAAGGTGGTATGGTGTGATGTTGCTGGCTAAGCTTATGGATGAACAGGAGATTAGGCGATGATGATGTGATGACTGTTTGTAAGAAAATTAGAGCAAACTAATAGTGGAAGTAATAGGATGAAATAGATATTCAGAAACTTAAAGCGATAACAAAAACAAAGCAACGACACACAAGATTTACGTGGAAACCTAATGCGGGAAAAAACCACGGACGGCGACGAGTACAATCAATCTACTATATGAGCAAGGAGAGTACAAAACGATCACAATCACAACAAGTGATTCAATCTAATAGCAGAATTACAACCTCTCTTGTAATCTCTCTCAAAGTCTCTCTACCTCTCAATGTGTTTAGGAATTCAAGAGTTCGAAGTCTGAAGCAGTGATTTTAGATCCTAGGCAAGACCTCTTTATATAGGGTCTAGAAGTCCAGGGTTTTACCCCTAGAGGAGAACCCTAGCCGCCAAGGAAACTGCACACCGAAGCAAAACCCTAGCCGCCAGAAAAGCCCGCGCACGAACTGGGTGCGGCACGACCATGCCACATGGTACAGTCACCCCATGCCGATTTTCTGCCCTCCTTCGACGTCCTGCTTCTTTAGCCCGACATGTCTGTGTCGTCTAGCACGGTCCTACAGTGCCAATTCTTGGATTTTGGGCCACGAAACCCAACAATCTCCATCTTGGACCGAAATCTCCAATCACCAACTTTCTAACACCGTGATCGTACCCCAAAGGGTGAAGCCCAACAATCTCCACCTTGGACGAAAATCTCCAATCACCAACTTTCTAACACCGTGATTGCACCCCAAAGGGTGACGCCCCCCAAGGGGCAATGCCCCGAAGGGCGCTCAAATACTGTGAATGCCAACTAAGTCCAAGCAATGCATGAACTTAGCTCTGGGAGATGACTTATATGAACCTTTCTTCATATAACCTGTCGTAGTAGGTGTCTGTAAGGTATAAAGGCTTCCATGCCTCAAACCCTTCAGTAGAATCCAACTGCCCTTCGAGACCTTCAAAACTCCACATTCAACTGAATATTGGCACCCCTTGGATTCAAGGGTGCCTAAAGAGATGAGGTTATGCTTCAAGTCTGGAATATGACAAACATTCGGTAGAGTCCTGACAACACCTTCATGGGTCTTGATTTTAACAGTACCGATTCCAGTTAAATTACATTGGGCATTATTGCCCATATGAACAACAGTTGAGTCAACTAGATCATATGTTGAAAACCAATTCTTTTGAGGACACATATGATAGGTACACCCAGAATCAAGAATCCAATCAGAATCACTCCCCCTTTCAATAGAGGTAGCAAACAGAACGTCACTATCAGAATCAGATTCAGCAAACGAAGATTCAGCAGGTTCACGAGAATTTTCTTCTTCTTTCTCCCTTTTCTTTTGCAATTACCAACAGTTAGCAACAATATGACCCAATTTACCACAATAATTGTAGGTCTTACCAGCGTGAGGATTTCTACACTTAGAACGGTTCTTACTCCTATTACTGTTCCCCTTTTCAGTTGTTTTACCCCTTAATACTAATCCCTCAACAGAATCAGCATAAATGTCAAGATCAAACTTCTCCTTAGACAACAGGTTTGACTTAACATCCTCAAACGATATAGTATTAGAATTACTATTTAGCATGATCTCCTTAAAGTGTTTATATGAGAGGGTAAAGATACAACAAGCAGAACAGCTTTATCCTCATCCTCAACCTTTACATCCAGACTCTCCAAATCAACAAGAATAGAGTTAAACTCATTCAAGTGTTTTTGAACAGGGATACCTTCAGCCGTACGAAAGGTGTACAAACTTTCCTTCAAACAGATCTTGTTGGCGAGACTCTTCGTCATGTACAGTTCCTCCAGCCGAACCCAAAGATCCACCACAGTTGTCTTATCAAGCACCTCTCGCAAGACATGTGGTGTCAAGCACAACTGTATGGCTGAAACTGCCTTCAACTCCATTTCCTCCCATTCCTCGTCTATCAACGATCCACGCCTCTTCTTTTGGTCTGCTGCCCATTGTTCATCAGTCATCTTCTCGAGTTTATGGTGAGGTCCTTGTAGAACCTTCCATAATCCATGCTGGATGAGAACCGCTCTCATCTACACCTTCCAGATATTAAAACTAATCTCCCCATCAAATTTCTGAATATCAACTTTCATAATTGAGGACATCCTAAACCAAAGCTTTGATACCTCTATATGAGCAAAGAGAGTACAAAATGATCACAATCACAACAAGTGATTTGATCTATTAGCATAATTACAACCTCTCTTATAATCTCTCTCAAAGTCTCTCTACCTCTCAATGTGTTTAGGGATTCAGGAGTTCGAAGTCTGAAGCAGTGATTTTAAATCCTAGGTAAGACCTCTTTATATAGGGTCTAGAAGTTCAGGGTTTTACCCCGGGAGGAGAACCCTAGTCGCTAAGAAAACTGCACGCCGAAGCAAAACCCTAGCCGCCAAAAAAGCCAGCCTGAATTAGGCGCGACACGACCATGCCACGTGGACAGTCACCCCATGTCGTCTTTCTGCCATCCTTCGACGTCCTGCTTCTTCGGCCTGACACGTCCGTGTCGTCTAACACAGTCCCACCGTGCCAATTCTTGGATTTTGGGCCACGAAACCCAACATTCTTGAATATGATGATGATGTGATGATGAGGGAGGTGATGATAATAGAAGGGGGTGGAGAGAAGATGGAGGCTGGATGTGATGATGATGAACAAAAATAGCGAGGAGAGATGAAGAGGAGATGGTGAAATGGTAATGGATAATGTTATTAGGGTTTTTGTAGGATTTCTTCTGTTTCTAATCTTGCAATTCATCTTCAATTAGAAGAAGTAATCCTAGTTTAAATAAATCATTATGAAAATTAATATTTTTCATAAATTATTATTTTTAGACCGACTTAACAAATCTTCTTGTAAAATCATTCAACAAAAAAAATCGTGTTTCAACGTCTTTTCTTCTCTTCTTCACTTTATTAAACCTTAACCTAAAGTATAGATAAAATAAAGTGAATTAGACAAAATAATATATATAATATAAATTACATAATTATTAAAACATGCATGAATTTTGACTTAACAAATTCCCTAATATTTAGACTTTAAACGTCTTCGTGCAAAGAAATCTAAGACTCGACCTAACAAGTACCCCTCTTTCTTATAGAGTCATACATGAACTATGAAATTTACACTAGGCATTGACTTACTTTAAAACAATTTCATTCAAAATTAATTAGTTTTCCCTCCAACAAGCGAACAACTACTAAACATCCAATTGCCTTAACAGAGTTTCTTCATCAGTCTCACAACATCTCTTTAACAAAGTAACAAGAACAATAAGCATCCATCTCTTTTAAGCTTGCATACACCGATCAAGAGGTCTAAATAGTTTAAGACAGGAGAAATTGAGGTGTGATATGGCTATAGAGACAACTGAACTAGAGGAAATAACTTATTAAAATTGATTCTAAACTTGCCATGTATTTTTATTTTTATTTTTGGGACTGTTAGTGTGGTTTCAGTCATTAACTAGTGTGGTTCAGGTTATTGATCGGCCCAAAAAGGGTTTGGATCATGACTCTCCCAACATGGGTTACTCCATACATAAGGATCAACTTGAGACATGAACTTAAGAAGAAAAGATGCCGACCCACCCGTTCTCACCTATTTTTGGTAATCTAACAGTTTTTTTATTCTTTTTTTTTTAATAAATTGTTGTTGGCATGTTTTGAGTTGTAGATGGCCCTAAATGGTGTTAACTCTTCCAGCACAAGTATTCTTTGTACAAAAGTCACTTAAGAGGAACAAATGTCATACCACTTAAACCAAACCTGTGTACATAAACCAACATTTTAATTTTCTTTCTCTTCTCTCTCTTTTTTTTTTTGACAAGACAAGAAAAGTCACAATTTTAATGAGTTATTCTATTAATTCAATAGTCTATGCGAACATACGAGGTCCTTCTATTGCCTTTGAAGCAGCTATGTAACATGATCAAATAAGCTGGATAATCTTGACAGTTACTCATTAAAGAGATATATGAGGATTTACTCAAACTACTCTTGAATGACATTTAGCATGTTTAGAAGTTTCACGTGCAAAGGAATAAACTAAAATAGTAAAACAGTAAAATTTCAAGCAAGAAAGCCTAGTATAAACTCATATTGATGCATTATTTTATAAGAAAGACACAAAAAGACTTGTTTTTTTTTTCTTTTTTGTCAAGAATGAAAAATGCAAGAACTAAATATAGGATGCGGGGCGGGGGGGGGGGGGGCCCGGGGGGGGGGGGGGGGGGGGGGGGG
>JACYFF010031955.1:101651838-101688086 GCA_017589665.1 Selenicereus undatus
CCCCCCCCCCCCCCCACTTAATTCATGCATTGTCCCTAATGCATACAAAATGATAAAAACAATGAAGATAAAACAAAATTAAATGTAAACTTTCTTGAAAACCTTGGGTTGCCTCCCAGCCAGCACCTTTGCTTATTAATGTTGGCTTGACGTAAATGAAACTCATGGATTTTCTAGTCAAATCTCCTCCACTAAGCATACCTGATCTCCTTCATAAAATTGCTTTAACCTATGACCATTTACCTTCAAAATCTTGTTAGTAAAAAAAGATTTAATTACAAGAGCACCAAGTGGATAAGTCTTTACTACCTCAAAAGGTCCTAGCCATCCAGAGCTTAACTTTTTCTTATCTGGCCTTACAACTGTTTCTAATATGCCTTTGATCTCTTTATTAGAGATTTTAGCTCGCTCATTTTGTTTGGAGATGATAACCAGTGGTTGACTTGGGGGTTAATATCCTGTAGGTAGTTCTGGACATCCCCAACTAATTCCCCATTGAAGATAAACACCAAATCCTCCATTTAGGATGGTTGACGATGATGCCAAGGAAAGACAAGTGCAAAAAAATGTAAGCCCTTATAATGTAACTAGTGGAGGCCTTTTTCTTTGTTTTTGTAGACAACCAAGTAGAATTTTATTGGTTGTTTTTCCTTGTAATTGTATATTTTGTTTTTAAGCTTGAGGGGGGGGGGGGGCACCCATTGGCTTAATCCCTTGTAGAAGTTTCAATTTTGATATTTTGAATGAATGAGTACGTTGCTTTTATTTCTCCCCATAAAAATCTTGTTTTTTCTGTTTTGGAAAGTGGTAAATGTGACTCTTTCCTTTATTTCAATCCTTCGCACTTAGATTTTATACGATTAATTGGTGGGTCGATTTATCCAAATGATTTTTTTATTTTACACATTCTTAATCATCAGGTTGCTACTCTTGTAGATTTTTTCCCTTAATGCTTCTCATGGATTTTTGTTCTTCTTCAACCTCGTGGTAAGAGTGGTTAAGTAATAATTTCACAAATTATAAGATAAAAATAACATTCGTGTACATGTCGAGTGAGCATATAAAAATACTGCTAATATTGAAAATCCTTTTAACTTAATAGATAATTGTGTCTTTTTAGACTAATGATTATTTTAGGGTTTTGACAATAAAATTAATTTGTAAATTTAAATAAGGATGTTGTAATACACACGGGACCCACACTGAGAGTTTGTTATATGTTGTAAGACACTGTAAGGCTCTCCAAACCAGGTTGGAGTTTCGACAATACTTGTGTCTTTTTAGACTAATGATTATTTTAGGGTTTCGACAATAAAATTAATTTGTAAATTCAAATAAAAATTTTATCATAAGACATTGAATGGCTCTTCAAACCAGGTTGGAGTGTTGAACAAAATTTTTCTTTTTGAGGAGATGATGATATGTTCAAATAGTGAATTTTGTGAATAAATAATTTTTGATTTGTAGGAAACCACAAGTGAGATTTTTTGGCTTGTTCTACCTTATATAACAGTAAGGCCCTATTTGATAAAAGAGTTTTTCGTTTTTTCCTCCAAAAGAACCTTTTGTGACTATTTTCTGTTTAACTCTGATCAAAAAGCTCTTTAAAGTGTTTGGTTGAAAAGTTTTTTATATTTCCCTTTTTGACTTAAAAAAATTATTTGTAAAAGCTCTTTAGAATAGTTTTTTCAATAGTTTTTTTATTTTCACCACTAAATTGACTGTATTGATCATAGCAATTTTCAGAAAATTACTTCAACTACCACTTGCAACAAACAATTAATAAGTATTTTCTAAAATGACATATTGTGGATGGTCAAGATGTTTAAGCTAATGCTTTTTATTTTAATATTTTCTAGAATGTATCAAATAATTTGTGTTAATTTATCTTACGTAATAGATAAGTTTGTATCACATAAATTTCAGATATTATTAATTAGGAAACTAAGATAATGATTTTTTATTTTTTTTTATTTTTTTTACTAAGATAATGATGAACACAAGTAATGTCATAACCACAATTCAGGAAGGTATAGATGTGATTTTGTATATATACCACAATATTCTTAGTTTATATTTAGAAGAAAGATGAATATGTAATTTATAAAGATTGTTATGGTTAAAATAGTAAAAAATTGAGGTAAGGGTATTATATAAGTGAAATTTTACAAAATAATTTTGTTAGAAACAACTAATTTCATCAAATATTTTATTCAAAAAAAGCTAATACAATCAATTAAGTTAAACAATTAATACAATTAGCTAACAACTAATTGTCAAACAAGGCTCAAATCTTAAGTCTTATGTGAGATTATCTCATGATAACGTACATCATGAGACACGCTACACACTTATTAACTGCCGCCTAAGATCAAAATGAAAATGTTTTGCTACACGTACAAAGTCAATCTTACGATAAATTACTATTGGATTATCTCAGGTAAAAATTTGTACTTTATATAATGTCTAGCTTGAATTTATTTTTTTTTATACCAGCCCCCCAGTAGGATTAGTTGTAAGTTTTTATTTTTATATTACCTTATTTAATCTGGCAGCCAGGAATTTGCAAGGAAAACTGTTCAAGGGCTTTGATACATTCCTATGACATTTTTGAGGTCCTCAACAGCGTGTTACAAAAATCTGAGGACCTTCCTGGCTTGCAATATAAAACATAAGATCCTGTCAGGAATCAGGACCATTTGCTCCATATCTCCCCATATTACACACTCCCAAGCGGGGGTAATTTTTACCGATGAATGACGCACCATAAATCAGAGGTTTCTCAAAAAATGAACCGCAGTCAAATCCCAAATTAGCAAAGCAGCAAGCCCCTAACCTTCTCTTAACTATTCCATTCTTTCATAAAACATGCCCTTATGGATCATTTTTATGAAAAACAACCTCATTATTTCGACAATTACACTCGAAATAAGCAGTCTTATGATAAACTCCCTGCCTCTTTTTATGATCCAATCACTTCTTTGCGCGCGACTTTCAACAGATACGCTCGAAACAAGCTCAGCTCCAGGTCCGACAGCACAATTTATCAAATGAGCACGAGGAACAAAACACGCTCATGGAATAGGAACCCAAGATTCAATCAAAATTCCAAGCACACTGAAAACTTCATATGAATGCCTAAAGATTTTAAAAGTCCTCATTCAGTGCCTCATGATGCCCCCCTTTCGTTGCCCACAAAAACAATGATTTCCCTACCTTAACCATCTCTTTCCCATCAGCTTCTTATGTGGCTAAGACAACACAGCCATAACATCGGATGCCCTAAGTGCTATGTAGTCAGAACCATCTTTGCCCTTGAACTCGTTCCCAGCATACTTCGAGTACATCACCGTGTCCCCAGCTGAAACTGACAATGGCTTTCTCTTTCCTTCCGAATCCAATGCGCCAGGCCCCACAGCAACCACCTGTCCAACCCATCATTGAGTAACATATAAGCAAAAGATACACATGTTCCATTAGAATAGTTGGCAAGCCATCATTGGTTGAACGAGAAAATTGGCAAGGATAGCTAGCCATGGAGATATTTACCGTCCCAATTGAAGGCTTCTGCTTGGATGCCTCTGTCAATAGCAAACCCCCAGCAGTCTGCTCTTCTGCCTCCGCAACCTATAGTAAATGAGAACCACAGCCACTAAATCAGCAGAGGGAATTAGGACAAGCAAAGTCTGTAGTCTCAAATTATGCAACCAATAATCAACTAGGTTGTTTGCAGGTTCCTATTAAAAAAAGTCAAACTAACAAAAGGAAATAACTTAAAATTGAGAAAGAAATCAAAAGTTATCACATCGGATTTATGTTTACCTACGTAATTTAAATTGAGATATGATCATGTTCTCTTTTAGGCATCAGGGAATTACATGTAGTATGAACAATGCATATATCATCTCATCATAGCCAACCCAATGATGGGCAGATAGACAGAACAACAGATGAAAGAAAGAGGTGACAAAAGCACTAGATTCTGATTCCTTTAGATTCTCATTCAAACCAAAGCTTTGGCAAGAATCCTCGCCATTCAATAAAATTAGCCTGTCAATGCTCTAGTTCAAATTCCTTTAGATTGTCACTCAAACCAACCAAACACCATCCACACTTAATGGAATTATTTGATAGGTAAGCCACTGACCTTAATAAGTACTCTCTCGTTCAAAGGTTTAAGATCCTTGATATCATCAGTCTCAAGAATGCCCACAATGTCATCCTCCTTCAAAAGCAGATGGTTTGACCCATTAAACTCTAGCTCGGTCCCTGCATATTTGGAATACACAACTTGGGCACCAGGCTGCAGACAGGGGGGCCCGGCACAGACAAATGGCATTAGTCAGTCATCCAATAAATAGTGCTAATGTCAAATAGCAGTCAATAGTATCTAAAATTTTACTTTGACAGTGATCTCCACTTCATTCTTCCCAACCGTCTTGCCCTCACCAATGGCAACCACCTCACCAGATTGGGGTTTAGTTTGGGCACTTGATGGCAGCAAAATTCCACCAATAGTCTTCTCTTCTGCCTCTTTGACCTTGACTAGCACTCTGTCGGCCAGAGGCTTGATTGAAGTATACTGCTAGCCAAGATAAATCAAAGTTTCTAATATTAGTTTCTAAGTTGGGACAGGTATCTTGTTTGATGATACCATTACCCTGTTCTTTAAACAGAAGATCCCTATATAGTCGGTAATCGACTATGATTGCAATGCCCAAAACAAGTAAATTTCGAGGACAAGAACATCAACACTAACATAAACAAAAATATACATACTATAGCTGAAAAAGGGGAAATCGAAATAAGGAAAGCAACGAGCAAAACTCAACTATCACGATTGATAATTTTCAATATTCCAGGAATCCAAGCAGGACTAGCAAAATATAAGAGAAATCCATATTGGCCAGCTCTATCGCCAACAAATCTCCTGATTCCACTGTGCACAATATGATGTTCACATTAATCAGCAGCAGAGAAAAAATGCTAAAAATCCCTTGAAAATTAAAATCAATGGTTTCCCCATTTCAAAACCCTGTTCCACAATTCAATGCACCGCAATCCGAAAGGCTGGATACTACAGCCATAAAACCTTCAGGTCCTTCACATTCCAATTCATGTACAAATTTGGTGTCGTTCAATATCCGAGTAATGCATTCCACTATTCCACATGGCATTTACAGGGATCCTGAAACAAACTATGATTCACTCCCACACCTCGATAGTCCAAGCAAAGTAGAAGAGCGAAAATTTTAATACCCATAGAGAGGAAAATATGACTATTTGATCTGCAAAAATTAAAACAAAATACTGCACAAAGAACAATGCACTTCCCAGGCAGTTTAAAGATCCATTTGTACAAATTTTGTTGAGCTTCAAATTCCTAGAATAAGAGAAAATGTATCACTCAATTGCCCTCCGCAGGAATCGGTTTTTAGCAGCTCAACGGTAGGGAATGTTGACCCCCCACACAGCATTCCAGGTGCTATATGGGACTTCCTGTATTGCTACGCAATGGATTTTCTATTATTGCTTTGGTATGGTGACGTCATGAAGAAACAAAATCCAACCAACATAATTTATAGCTCAGTAGAATCATCAGCAAGCTAAAGGCTACTGATACAGCTTTTAAAGAATCCATGGAAATCTTTAATTCACAGAAGTTATGTGAGCAAAACTCCTAAATTGCACAGAAGCATTGGGCTGTAGTGATTATTTGCACGTATGAAGACCCCATTGAGATCTAAGCCTAAATGCAAGCAATCAAGTAACATAAGCAGAAATTTATTTTTACATCTTGAACAATAGAAAATCCCTAAAATATCAGGATTAAAAAATGCCAACGCATGAAAAATGAGCAAAACTCACAGCCTAATGAGAAGCAAACCTAGAAGGATATAGATAATTACGGCTTCCCCCTATATCCAACAACTACTGCGCAATAGCTCCGCATCCCACACCAATATTAATCCAAAATATGCAAAACAATCATTTTGGCATCAATGATTGGTCCGGAAAGATAGCTGATAACATATAACATAGAACATTCAGAATTCTAAACATAGGGAGATGAATGCAAAAGGTCACAACAAGAAAACTGCAATATCATCAACAAGAACTCAGAGGGTACCTTGGGGGCAATAACTGTCGCAGCTTTAACAACCAAAGGGCGAAAAGACCTCTGGCTGAGTCCTGGTCTCAACGGTACAAAAGCAGCAATTTTGACCGTTGAAGGTTTAAGACCTTCAAATATGGGCAAACCCCTGCCTGAAACAGTGGCTGTCGTAAACTGGGCAGCGGCCATTTTACCTATTTCCATTAAAGAATTCCATTACCCATCAATTGAATTTCAAATTAGCCGAAAACCCATTAATCCAAGAAGCAAAAAAAGTCCAGAATATGAAGTTTCCCAAATCAAACGCACTGAAAGGCATACCTTACAGTGGTGAACAGAAGATTGGTTAGAGAAAGAAGAGAGTGCAGAGGCCAGAGAGTGGCTTGAGTAAGTGAGAGAGAGGATGAAGGATAACGAAACCCTAAAAAGCTCGGAACTTGAGTTGGGGGCTATGCTCTAGTGCTGTCTAGAAAGAGAGACACTGTTTCGTACTGAAGGTTCTAGAATTGTAATTTCTGAGTGGGCCATGCTCATGCTGTTTTAGTGTTTTACCCATTTGGGTTGTGGGCTTGGGTGGGCCGAAGACTCATAATTACGATTTGAATTTGCACATGTACACCTTATACTTGTCATCAGTCAAGGCTGTCAAGATAAATATGAGGCCGGCAAGTTACTCCTTTACCCTTCAAATCTTTGCCTGTTTTAGTGGATCACAATAGGCCTATAGCCCAGTCACAGGAATTTAGATTGGGTCGTCAGGTAGGTTTGATTGGGCCAAAAACCCGAGTTAAATTGATTCAATGGTCCGACCAGATCAAACCATTTTGATAGTGCATGAGTGATGGAGAATCAAACAGAAGACTGATATATTTAGGCTTGTTCTCTTCAACTTAATTTAGGCTTGATCATTCAACACAAAAGAGATATTGACGATGATATTAACCAGCGCATAAAAGTGGGTTGGTAAAAATGGAAGTATGCTTCAGGTGTGTTGTGTGATAAGAGGATGCTCGTAGAATTAAAAGGCAAAGTTTATCGTATGGTAGTGAGTCCTACCGTGCTGTATGGATCAGAGTATTGGCCTTTAAAAAAGACTCAGGTACAAAGGTTAATAGTAGCAGAAATGAAGATGATTAGATGGACGTGTGGTTATACAAGATTAGATAGAATTAGTAATGGAGTAATTAGAGACTTAGTTAAAGTGACTCCCATCAAAGATAAGTTGAGATAAACAAGGCTCAGATGGTTTGGCCATGTGAAAAGGAGTGTGGATGCTTTAGTAAAGAGATGTGAGAGGATTAATATCCCCGAAGGTAAAAGAGTGAAGGGTCAACCAAAGAAAAGTCTGGACAAGGTGATTAGAGAAGACTTGAACGTGATAGGGTTGACAGAGGACATGACTCTGGATAGGAGACTATAGCGAGATAGAATTAAGATCTTATATAGCAGAGAGTTAGCATCGTAGTTGTTTCTCGGTTGTAGTATGGTAGATTTGGTAGGGAGTTTCCTTGTTCGTATGTCGTGTTTGTATGCAGGTAGTACAGGCATCTGGGAAGAGACATTGTCTGTCTGTCCCTATTTGTGGAGGTATTGTACCCTCCCCTGCTATGTTGTACTTATGTTTACATGGTTACTGTTGCCATATTTATTAATATCTCCTATTTTAGTCTCTGCTGCTTATCCTTGGTTTCTCTCATTAAAATTGTTTTCACAAAATTCTTCTTCTATAAAATATTTTCGTAAAATCTTGTTTTGTGAATCTTTTGGAATCAGTCTCTCTACGGGTAGGGATGCCGGTAGAGGTAAGGTTGCCTACATCTGGATCTTTCCAGACCCTGCGAAAGCGGGACTCACACTGGGAGATATTGTTGTTGTTGTTGTGTTGTTTCTCTTCAGCTTAATTTTCTTTTTCTACTAAAGAATAAATTATCATGAAATTCATCATCATTTTTGCATAGAGGACAAACCCCGTTTCTATTAAGCTGAATCTCATTAGTAGATAACTCTAGTTTGGCAATCTTCGTTTGATTGTCATCCCTAACCAGAAAGTATGCCTTGGAAGAGCCAAGGATGACCAAAGCAAAGCATAACAATCTCATCACTTAACTTTGCTAAGCATATCATAAGCCTTCTCAGGGTCTGTGCTTTTCGAGGCTAAATCATTGACTCTGACTCTTTTTCACTTTTTCTCATTCATTAAAGATAAATACCATTCATTTCCACTCCTTCTGCTCCCTCCCACTCCTTCCGCTCCCTCCTACTCCTTCCTACATTTTGATATTAATAATTCTATCTTTATCCCACTCCATTCCATTTATTCCCACTCATTCATACTCTATTCCACTCCCACTCCTGTATGAAAAAATCACTCCTTGCACACTCCATTCCACTCCTTCCCACCGCGGTCCATTTCTTTCGACTTGACAACCCCAATTTACCGATGAAAAGAGCAGGTCCTTAATATTGGAAATTCGACTAGACTGCTTGCGAACAACAATGTGCACTTTTTCTCTGCAATTGAACATCTTTTGGATGACCCAAGTAGCCTACTTCGGAGTGTCCATGTGCCAAAAGTCCCTTCTCTTTTCGCAGTAAGTGTGGATCAATTGGAGCCAATGCTTCTCTTTACTACAATTAATAGCCAAAAGGAGCTTTCCAATAACTGCAAGATTCCACAAAGTGAGACTGAATAATCCCTAAGGTCCCCTCAGAGCTAGTCTATGAGCCTCTTCTCACGCCACATGGGCTTTCTTCCTTTCTTGTACTGTCTAATCCATAAAAATATAGTACAAACCATGACTGTTTGCTTCATAGTTACCTTGGCACTACAAAGAATTATGGCCAATAGGTTTGCATAGAAATTACAATAGCCTTGATCAGTTTGTCCATGTTGCACGATTCAAGGCACAAAACACACGAAACATCATTTAACATGAATTCTACCTAACATGTGTGCAACCGAGGCTGTGGCTTCTATGCTGTGTTGTTTGTGTTCGTCACTGGCAATAAGATTAGTGAGGAACTAAAGTAGTTGCTTAGAATGCTCTTGATTAGGCCTTGGCAACAGAGTAGTAGATTCATTCTAATTTTCCTGCTTTCCCCAAGCATTGCTTGTAGCCTTAAAAGCCTTGTTTCTCCCCCCTTGTCTGCTAGTTCCAGGATAACCATACATTGTGTTGCATGTGACCAGTCGGTTTCAATTGTAATAACCTGAACCAAAATCATGCTAATTACTCTAGTTAATCTCTATTTAACTTAATTAAGTTAAGCGTTGCATTTCAATTCAACATTTGAAATAATTATGTGAATACTGGTTGAGACAGCAGAATAGCCTTGAAAGAATAGTTATACTCCTTATGAAATTATTCCAAAACTCACAAGTAAATGAAAAAAAATCAGCATATCTATGAAAGTGACTAGAAGTCATAACTTTTGATGTAATATATATACACAACTTGCTTACCCTTTTTATGTAAATGAAACTATAATGTGACTAAGCTAAATAAAAATAGATGCAAAGAGCACACTAGTTAATATGAGTGAAGCTTATAATTTTCTTCCAAGAAACCCTAAGAATACTAAAAATAGCCTTAATATTAGCCCAAATATTATTAGTGCAAAAGGAAAAATTGCTTTACTACAGAAAAGAGGGAAAAGGGCTAAAAATAAAAGAAAAATCCAGATTTGGGGGTTAAATTAAAACAAGATTAATATAACTAAATAATCACCCTTTTTCTTTCTACCCTTGAAACCTCCCTTTCCTTACTCCATCACGTAGACCCCTTCCCCTGTTTTCTCTCACACGATAGGCCTATCCAATGCCATCTGCATATGCTACCAGCCATTTACACCATCGTTGGGTTGTCGCAACCACCAACACTGGTTATCACCTCCTTCCACTCCTTCCTAGTGTTGTTTTTACACAGGTGAATTCTAAGCTTCCTTCAATTGTTTTTACTATTTTACTTCTTGATTTTGTTAGTGAACATGTGTTTCTAATTTAGATATGTGCTAATTTGTGTTCATTTATAGTTTAAGATGGTGACTTTGAAGATTGGAATGAATTAATGTTGTGGTTGTCCATGGAAGAATTAAGCATAAAACATGGGTTGTGGATTTGTGTTCTTGTAACTTGATTATGTTGAATTTTGAGGAATTTTGGTTGTATTTTGAATGAAATTAAAGGCTGTGTGAGTGTGTTGGGTGTTGCCGTGAAAGGTTGGAAAAGGGGACGTGGAGCTCTAGGCAGAAGAAGAAGAAGAAGAAGAAGGGAAATGTTATTTGGAAAGACTTTTAAATAAATTTGCTTAATATGAATTTTGAAATAAATTTGAGGAATCGGAATAGATTTACATATGTAAATTTTGGAGGGTATTAGCAATTTAATTAAGGTAATTGTGAAGGTTCATTATTGTAAGTTGAGTTAGACAATGATATTAGTGGGTTGGAATTAGCATTAATGATTAACCAAGTGTAATGTAACTCAAAAGAATGAACAAAGATGGAAAGCTCTTTTGGTTTGGGCTTGGAAATACGTACTAAATGTTGAAAATAAACTTAGAACTGCAAATCAAACTAAGTTAAACCAAATCTCTTTATAGATAGATCACTAAACTAATAATAATATCACTTCCACTAATAATTATATTAGCAATGTAAATAATAATAACCACAATAATGATGATGATATTAACATTGATATACATTAATAATAATGTGGACAACGGTACCAATACCTATAGTAAGAATGATGACATGAATACTATTAATGATATTAATCACTATAATACTAAAAAGGGGAAATCATATATATGAGAAATAAGATCAGTTTGCATGGTGAAGTAAATAATGATAGGTGTGCCGATAATTAAGAGAAGTACTAAGGAAAATTTTGAATTACTTACTAAGATTGTAACGGATAGAAATTATTTAAAACTTTACTAGCCATAAATATATATATATATATATATATATATATATATATATATATATATATATGGAGTAGAAATAAGGTCATTTTTTGTCGTTGTGAAGCCATAAACAAATACTTTGTATTGGGGAGAGATTTTAAACATCCAGGTACATTTGTTGCTTGTATAGTTGCACTCTTCAAAAATTCATATGTTTTAAAAAATCTACCAACCTTCATACAACATGCTAGCAATTAGTCAGTTTGAAATAGTGTTTGTAACCTAATCAAGTAGCTCCATTAGTTATCAAGTATTAGGGTTCATGTCCATCAGTTCAACTATGTAGCTTCAGCTCAACCTTCTTCTGGGAGGTGTGCACCTATCTCAATGATCACCTCATACGTTAATATGAGCTCTACTTCTAGATAATAATAGGCAAAGCAGTTTTACTTACGTTCTTTTCCTCTCTTCTTTTGAACTAAAACAAATCAAAATGCACACACACAGCTAAATTTATTTACAATATAATGACAAATGTACTAGGCTTCGACTCATTTTTCAAAATGCTTTTTGGTTTTCTATTTTAGGTAAGAAATTAGTGAATAATCTTCCTCCTAGCAAGCCTAATGGTAGCAAGAAATAAAGGAAGCCCGATGGCCTTTTGCTAAGTGGTGGAGATAGATGCTCACAGTATTTGATGCCCATAGTGGTTTTTGGCTTGGCTTTAGAAGCCATGCAAGAGCTAAGAGGACATGTCAAATGTACTATTAAAGTGAACATGCTTAATGCGGGTTAACAGACAACCCTAATCAAGTTGTATTTTGGTTATGTTAAAGTTAAGTTGTAGTGTGAAGTCGACTTGAGTTCTTTGGACTTTAATAGTGCTTGCATATATAAAGTACTACTATTACTGTTGTGTAATTCTTCTTAAAGGCTTGTCCAACTTAGTTTGGCGGTAACACCTCCAACTGTTAAACTTCCTACTGCAACCATGATAATAAATAGTTATATTACGATAATTAGACAAGTAGGGATCGGATTGGGGGATAATCACAAAACAATTGTGCTCTTTGCCATCTTGTTTCCAAGCTTAGAAATGCTTGGCACTAGCATTGAATGAGCACTTTCATTATAAAATTGATTCCCAATTTAGACTTATCTTTGCCTTTCCCACTGAACCAACAAGGAATAAATTTGACTTAAGGAAGGTAACGAAGTTATTGTAAGTATGTTCCCCCTTATTCAGTGCAACTCTCATTCAGCTCATTAAGAACTGAATTATCGTTTCGTCCTGTTCATAGTTTTGCAATTTTGCATTAACACCACACTCACATTTGCTACAATTGCATCGAGAACTAGCACAACAACACTAAATTCATGCCAAACTTTCGTTAACTTATTGAAATAAGTGGCAATATCAAGATCTCCTTGATATATACAAAACACTTTCTTTTGAACTAAGAACAATCTTGCTTTATTTAATTGACCATATCTTTCCTAAAGATCCTTCCAGATTTCACTATCATTTCATAGAAAAGCTTCTTGAATATTTTTATAGAGAGAATTGAGTAGTCAAAAAAGCATCATATCGATACATCATTACCAATAATGGAGAAGAGGTGAATCTACATTTGGCTTAGTATAAGATCTATAAATAAAAGGAATCTTTTGTTTAGCCGAAAGTTTAATTCTCCTAATCTCCTCTAATTTTTGAAGTCCTCACCATTGAAGATCTTAGTAGCCAAGATTAGTCTGCTTGATCAGAGAGATACAGGAAAAATGGATATGAAGGTTCAATTTGAACTTTGTTACTTCCAATTACTACCATCACATAGGATTTGATATTAAAAAAATGAATTGAAAGCAAAGAGTTTTCATAATAGAGAAGAGGTAGGTCGAATTGATTGGTGAAACTAGCCAATAAATCAATCAAACAGGAAATCAAGGTGCATGAGCATTTGATGGCTAGATAGATTAGGGAAAACAAATTAATCGATCGATAAAAGATAAAGAATCTCGATTTAGGAACCAAGGATTTCCAGACTCTGCTCTGATACCATGAAGAACTTTCTAAAGAGAGAAGTTGAATAGAGAGAGAAAGGGGAAGTTAAGGTAAGAAGGCTCTCTATGTATTATTATGCATAATGCAATGAAGTTAAGAAAGGGAATATTATTTCTACAAGAGAGGTGTAAGCATTCCCGCCCTAGTAAAGAGCAACAAACTTACAACTTGACATGAGCAACAAAATCCAAGTTGAAAGTGTCTTGAAGAAAAATGGATAGAGGGGTTATCTTGGATTTTGGTGTATCAACTTGAGGTTGACATGGATTTAGCTGAAAATTTCGATCAATCCTCACAACAAGGAGAGCCATTATGTGTTCATTTGATTTGATTTTGTTGGAAAGGTAAGTGTCACCTACATATTCAAGTAGGATAATACTTCAATTTTTCCAGTTTGGAAAAAATCAAACAAAGAGACTGCTTGAGTGGCACAGTTGGAGGACAAGCTAAATCATCTTTAGGATAGTAACATCTTTGCGATGAAGTGAACAAGTTAGGGTAACTTGCAATTGTAAACACAAATTTTCGTGCCTTAAATAAATAAAGACTAGAAATTCATAAACAAATTTAATCTTGTATTGGTGTTGTATATGGGTACAATATCTGAATTTAATACAATGGACTAATCCTCTAATTCGATCTCCTAATGACTTGAGTATTCCGAGGGCTTGATGCTTGGTCTCGGTTGATGCAAATCGGTTGAAGAACTCTGAAGACTGTTCTTGATTTTGACTTGCAAGTGGTTGATTGTAGTTTCTGAGGCTTTGCAAGTCTTGATCCTTCTTGCTTGGTAGCTGGATGCTCCTTGCTGTCTGAGCTCTGAATTTTGCAGACGCTGACTGAATCAAATGAAGGGAGATGACCCCTATTTATAGCCTCTGCCAGTTAGGGTTAGAGTCGGGTTTTGGGCCTAGGCCCAGTAATTATTTTCTTATTTTTAAATAAAGAAAATAATTACTAATTTCTGCATCATCGATGACACGTGGCAGCTTTTAATTGGCTGAACTTAATTTTGACCAAGCGGGCCAACCAAAGTCAACGTGACACATGCTAATTTGTAATTGGCTGATTTTTTTATTATTTATATTATTTTTTTACACGTGGCACTATCTGGTTGGTTGCAGAATTTTTGCCTTCTACAAATGCCCCCTCGAGAGTCGGCTGCGTACACGAATTTGAAGTGTTTGAAGCGGTTGAGTCTCGAAAACTTCGATGATGCTAATGATGAAAAATTTGATGGGTAACCTCTCCTCTTTTTTTTCTTTTTTTTAAGAGGCCCAAAACACCCATCTTTTTTTCTTTTTTTTTCTTTTTTTTTTGACTGGTGCTCTCCTATTGCCATAACATGTACAGAATATATTGGATTATGAATATTTGGGTAGTACAAAGATAGAATTAAATACATAAGGAAAGTTTCCTAAACCCTATATTTTTCCAAAGATTCTGATCACACAATAGAAGATTCAATTGCCTGTTGCTATAAAAAAAGCCTCTATGCAACTGTCTTCAATTCATTAATTTTATTCTCCTCTGTTCAACCTCGTTGCAACTTGAGGTAATTTTTTTTTAATTAATTTTTTTTTACAAACCCTTCATCTTCTCATATCTCCTTTGGTTTCAATTCTCTTCTCCATTGTTAACCACTACTTCGAAGAAGGAGAGAGAAAGAACAGAGGAAGGAAAGCAGCAGCGATGAACGAATAGAGGGGAACTTTATTTTCAAAGCAGCGTTGAATTACGATAAGGTGTTGCTCAGGAACGTCGAATTACTACAAGGTGTTCCTCAGAGCGTTGAATTACAACAAGGTGTTGGTCAGGGACGAACACATGGTGCCTTGAAAATTTGCTGGCTGTGCCCCTTTTTTCTGTGCGACGGCATGCAGCCTTCTTATTTTCCCTTAGATGCTTTAACCAGTTTCCTTTTGGTGTTTCTGATTCCCTTATCTTCTCCTTTTTTTTGAGCCCCTTGATTTTGTCTCTTTTTTTTTCCAGAGAACTTAAATTAATATTTTTTTCTCCTCTTTTTTTTTTTCAGGAAGCTGCTGAATCAACTTAAATTTCTTCTTTCCAGCTGCGACTCCCTTGATTAGATTGCGAAGTGAAGTCGACTTCTAAGATGAGGAATCGTTTCTCCCCGTAGATTCGATTCTTCGCAGGCGACTCCCTTACTTAATCTAATTGGGGTCGACTTGAATTTCTTCCTTCCATCCACGACTCCTCCGATTAGATCGCGAAGTGATGTCGACTTCTAAGACGATGAATCGTTTCTCCCTGTAGATTTGATTTTTCGCAGGAGACTCCCTCACTTAATCTAATTGGGGTCGACTTGAATTTCCCTCTTTCAGCCGCGACTCCTCCAATTAGATTCGGAAGTGAGGTCGACTTTTAAGACGAGGAATCATTTCTCCCCATAGATTCGACTCTTCGCAGGAGACTCTCTCACTTAATCTAATTGATGTCGATTTGCACTTCTTCTGTCAGATTTGCGAAGGCATGGCTTTCTCCACTCAGATAGTGAAGGCAGAACTTCTCCGATCAGATAGGAAGGACATTATTCATCCGATCAGGCAGCAAACGCAACTATCACAATAAGAAAGTAACAGCTTGACTCCTTCGATCAGACAGATGAGGCATGACTTATCCAATCAGACAACATAGGTGACTCATCCGATCAGACAGTGTAGACTTGGCCTCTTCTATCAGGCAGTGAAGGCGACTCTCCTGATAAGAAAGCAAATGCTTGGCTCATCCGATCAAACAGCAAATGTGACTCATCCGATCAGACAGTGCAGATTTGGCTTCTTCTATTAGACAACGAAGGTGACTCATCTGATTAGGAAGAGAATGCTTGGCTCATTCGATCAAACATTGAACGCAATTATCCCGATCAGAAAGCAACATCTTGGCTCGTTGAATCAAACAGATAAGGCATGACTTGTCCAATCAGACAGTGAATGTGACTTTTCCAATCAGAAAGTGCAGACTTGCCTTCTTCGAACAGACAGAGGCTTGACTCTTCCGATCAGACAGGAAAGACATGGCCCTTCCGATCAGACACCAAACGCTTGATTTTACACATTGTCAGTGCCTGACTTGAAGGAAAATACTGCCAATTTAAAAGAAGACGCCTATCTCGCTAATATGAAGAAGGATGCAACTTTACTGTTGCCCCCAACTTGAACGCATTCTAAAAGTTTGTAACAAGTTTGTGACTGTTTGAAACTTGTTTATATGATTTGAAAATGTGCTTAGTGACTTAGGAGTCAACATCTTTGACAAAATGACTTGATAGTCTTTTACTTTGATAGCTGAGCACCTTGGACTTGATGACTTGTAAGTCTTTGAGTTTGATAACTTGGAGCCTAGAACTTTCTTGATTTTAGAGTCTAGAGCTTTGACAAGTTGGTAGTGTTTTAATGCCATTTGGTGACTTCAGAGTCAGTAATTTCGTTGACTTAGGAGTCTTGAAGAAACAATTTTGAAGTCTTAAAAAAAATCGACTTGGAAGTCTACGAGACTTGCGACTTGGGAGTATTTTACCGACTTGCTAGTCTGTTTCTTTGGTGTCTTTGACTTTGAAGACTTGAGAGTGTATTATATCAATGATTTGAGGGTCTTTAAAGATGACTTGAAAGTCTTCAATAACTTGAAAGTCAGCAACTCTGTTTGACTTGTGAGCCCACAACTTAAATGACTTAAGAATCTTTAAGCTTTATTTGAAAGCTTACGTCATTGATGACTTGAGAGTTTACGATGTTGATTACTTGAGAGTCGTTGAATTCACTTCAAAGTTTACAATCTTATCGACTTGATACTCTTTAGGCGACTTGGGAGTCTTTGATTTTGATGACTTAAGCATCATGTGGGTGATTTGATAGTCTGTGCTGACTTGAGAGTTTAGAAGTTTGGACTTGGAAGCCTTAAGGGTGACTTGAGAGTCAAAGCTATTGATGACTTGAGAGTCGTTGAATTGACTTCAAAGCTTACAATTTTCTCGACTTGATAATCTTCAGGCGACTTGGAAGTCTTTGATTTTGATGACTTGAATATCATGGGGGTGACTTGATAGTCTGTGCTGACTTGAGAGTTTAGAAGTTTGGACTTGGAAGTCTTAAGGGTGACTTGAGAGTCTTCTAATGTGACAACTTGGGAGTTGACAAAATTTGATGACTTAGGAGTCTTGAATTTGAATGACTTGGTAGTCTCTTACTTTGCTAACTTAGGATTCTGAAACTTTGATGACTTGATAGTCTGTGAGAGTTTGCCGACTTGGTAGTCTATGAAATTTGATGACTTAGGAGTCTTAAAAGTTTAACTTAGGATGTCTTAGAGTTTATCAACTTAGAAGCCTATAAGGGTTGACTTAGAAGTCTTAGAGTTTGGTGACTTGGGAGTCCGCTAGTATTGACGTGGAAGTCTTCGACATTTGATGACTTTAAATGCAGAATTGACTTCAGAGTCCCGCATAGGTGTTTGTAGAGGCTGACTAAGAAGTCTTAAAGTTTGGACGACTTGAAAGTCTAACATGAGTGACTTGAAAGTCTATAAATTCTTTGATGACTTAGAAGTCTATAGAGGCTGACTTGGAAGTTTGCCCCCTAACCACAAATTTTGGGTCGCTTTCTTTCAAAGTTTCCAATATGATCTTAATGGACGATCAATCAGATTCTTCGGTGTCTTCTTCGTCTAATGTGATTTTTCCTTCTTTTACAAGTTGCATGACTTGTCTTTTGAATGTTTTGCACTTCTCTGTAGGATGACTGATGATCCTGTGATACTTGCAATATTTGGGATCATTAGTTCTTCCAATTTCTTCAGGACGACATGACTCTGGAAGTTTCATAAGTCCTTTTCTTAAGAAGTTTGTCAAGCATTTCTGGTGCATCAGATTCAGAATAAGGACATTCTTTCTCTTCGGAGTCTCTAAGCACGGAGCCTTCATTTCTTGACGATGCCACTGATTCATTGAGCTGTTTTCCATAGTAGACAATTGTAAGCTCCATATCATGAGCTCGTGTTGCCAATTCTTGGAATGTTTTAGGCTTATTTACTTGTAAGGCATAAAGTATATCCCAATCCATCCTTTGGGCACATATCTCAACAGCAGAAGATTCCGGAAAGTGATCCTTGCACTTCAATGAGAGGGCACGCCAACGATTGATATAATCTATGACTGGTTCTTTATCCCCTTGCCTAGTGTTAGTCAACTCTGTTATGCTGACTACACGGCTCGTGCTATAGAAGCGATTTAAGAATTCATTTTCCATTTGCCCCCAACTATCAATGGATGCAGAAGCGAGGTCTGTGTACTAGTCAAATGCAAGACCTTTAAGAGATCGCATGAATTGCTTCACTAAGAGGTCGTCACCTGTGCTAGCATTACTGCAAGTCTCAATGAAGTGCGCTATATGTTGCTTCGGGTCGCCTTTGCCATCAAATTGATGAAATTTTGGAGGTTGGAATCCCTGAGGCATCCGCAGTGCATCAATCCTTTTTGTATAAGGCTTGCTATAACAATGAGTTTTATGAGAACCTCCTTCTAGATGGGCCTTGACTGCATTTACTATTAAGTTTTGAATATGCTCAACAGACATTAAGCTTAAAGAGCGCTCATTCTTTGCCTTGCGCTCATCGTCAGATTCTTCACTGTGATTAGACTCTTTATCAGAATTTTCAGCGCTTGAACCTTTGTTGGAAATTTCAAAGCATTTCTTTTCCAGCTTCTTCACCAGCTTAGCAATCTGCTCATCTTGACGCTTAATTTGGGCTTCCTTTTTTGCTCTTTCCTTTGAGAGCTTATCGAGCTTCACCTTCATGTCTGCCAGTTGTTCCTCTAAGTTTATAGCCTCTATCACCATAACTGACATGACGACTGTGTTGGAAGACTCAGTCTCTGATTGGGAAAAATGCAAATCCCTTGGAGATGTTGCTGAAGAATTACTGTCATCATAGTTGTCATCCTCTGCACCGAAAGGTTGAAAGGCAGGATTGATGTGGGTTTGGAATTCGTTAATTCCACGAGGTAAAGTCTTCATAATATTGAAGGTAGTAAGAGGCTTTAGCTTCAAATTAGGTAGGTAAGCAGTTTGATTGACTCCATTAAAAGGCAAGTTGGAACCTATTTTTTGAGTTTTGCGTGATTGCAAAGTTGGAGCCACGACTTGTTCCTTTGAGGTGATGAAGGCAGCGGCTTTGGTCATGCTCTTAGTCATCACCTTGGTGCTTCGATTGGTATATGCAATACTAGCATTTGCGGCTCCTTCAGATGTAGATCCGATATTCTCTCTTTTCGAAGATTGAAGAATGACATTCTTGAGAGCCATTTCTTCTTTAAAGGAGTTTAGAACTTGTTCGCTTGGAGAAAGAGATGAGAGGTAGAGATGTCCCACCGAGCGTGCCAAAAATTTATAAACACAAATTTTCGTGCCTTAAATAAATAAAGATAAGAAATTCATAAACAAATTTAATCTTGTATTGATGTTGTATATGGGTACAATATCTGAATTTAATACAATGGACTAATCCTCTGATTCGATCTCCTAATGACTTGAGTATTCCGAGGGCTTGATGCTTGGTCTCAGTTGATGCAAATCGGCTGAAGAACTCTGAAGACTGTTCGTGATTTTGATTTGCAAGTGGTTGATTGTAGTTTCTGAGGCTTTGCAAGTCTTGATCCTTCTCGCTTAGTAGCTGGATGCTCCATGTTGTCTGAGCTCTGAATTTTGCAGGCACTGACTGAATCAAATGAAGGGAGATGACCCCTATTTATAGCCTCTGCCAGTTAGGGTTAGAGTCGGGTTTTGGGCCTAGGTCCAGTAATTATTTTCTTATTTTTAAATAAAGAAAATAATTACTAATTTTTGCATCATCGATGACACGTGACAGCTTTTAATTGGCTGAACTTAATTTTGACCAAGCGGACCCACCAAAGTCAACGTGACATATGCCAATTTGTAATTGGCTGATTTTTTTATTATTTATATTATTTTCTTACACGTGACACTATCTGATTGGTTGTAAAATTTTTGCCTTCTACAACAATATCACAAAGGGAGTATCTTTTGGTTAAAGTTGGAAAAATGGAAGTACCCTACACCTAGGATCATAGGGGCTAGAAAATTTTGATCTGATCCTTTATCGTTTAAGTCATGCGGTTTTGTTTTATATGAATGTTGTCAACTTTTGTTTATTCTGGTAGCTATTGCTACATTTAGGTTGTACTTTAACTTTTGTCTTATAACTATCAACAATCGGGGAAAAAAATCTATGATTTCCTTCCAAATGTTGTGTGGATTTTATAAGAACTATATTTTCTTTTCTGTGTTTTTATATTGTTGCAATTTATTGACTTCTTTTTCTTGTGGTCAATTATCAAAAGAAGTAGAAAAATTGCCCCAAAAATAGGCCTAAATATAATATTTGTATTAATTCTAGCCAATTATGTTGTTGTGTGTAAAGTTATCATTAGAGTTCTACCATAATTTCAAAAAGGAAAGTTAAATATAAAATTCAAACAATAACTGGTGTAATTTTTGGTGGAAATTAGTGCAGCAGTTCAACTGATTGGACCACACAATGGGTTTTCTTTATGTCATGATTTTAAATTATTTTTTATAAAAAACTTATTTTAAAATTTATGGTCTATTAGTCGTTTAGTTTAATTAATTGGTTATTGATAAAACAAAAAAAAAATTTATAAGAGCATCTATTTTTTTTTTTTTGGGGATAAAAAGGGCATCTAGTTCTTAAATTATTTAAATTTTAATAAATTTCAATTAGTTTATTTGCATCCACCTTAAAAACTTAAATAATTTTGCATATCATATTGAGCAACTCTAAATTTAACAGTTGTTTAGAACGTCACACCTAAGGACATAACATAAGTGCGCTATTGAATTATTCTTTGGGATAAATGCTAGTTAATATACATATTATGGCATTAACGTTTGCTCATTCGCATTTGCTCATTTGTAACAATGAAGGTCTTTAAAAAAAAAGAAAAGAATAAGCTAGTAACCTAAACTCCAATAATATTTATATGTAATATTCAACAAACATAGACCAAACAAAACAAAATCATTCTAGACTTATTTCTGGCAATGAATATGAGACCAAACAAACACACTTGAGAAGCTTCGAGTTTTTTTTTTAAAAAAAATAATTAAATTGCATGAAACTCAATCGACCGTCAAATTGTTCACTAGTTAATATTGACTCCTTAAAATTTTGGGTGATTTTTATTTATTTGATTATTGTATTTTCAAAATCAAAGGCTCTTTTTGAAGATATATATCTTGTCATGAGACATTTCTTAAGTGTCTTATCTTAGTCTAAATCTATATATGTCTTTTAAAACAAAACAAAATTTCTTTTCCAACCGCTATATATCACTCTCACATAATTTACTTTTATTTATTTCTTCAATCATATCATTAGAAGAGTCTTGGGATTTTTTTTTATTGCTTTTATGGCTCATCCAATATTATTAGGTGTCTTTCCAATTTTTTGAAAAATAAAGTACTTTACATAATAAAATATTCTGATTTCCAATCTAACAAAAATTTGATAATCAACTACTTAACAATTTGATTATAATTTGACCCATATTCCATCTCAAATATCATTGAAATCTTATCATAACAAACGTGATACTTCAGGAACATGACACCTAAGGCCCTATTCTTTTCGTTGAAAAATTACAGGTGTGGGATAAGTGAGAGTGGGAAAGGGGGTAAGGAGTGGGTAGGAGTCGTATTTTTTTTTAGTGTGGCAAAGGGGAGGAAGGAGTGGGAAAGAATTGAATGAAGTAGGAGAGTTGATGTAAGTTACGTATTTTATTTTTTTAATGTAAAATTTTATTTGTGATAATTAGCAATGATAAAAAAAAAATTTAGACTGAAAAAAATATTTTTTTGTGTTGACTCAGGTACGAAATATTGTTTCGTGACCATTGTTACCCCCCCCCCAAATTGTAATTTTTGTTATTCGTAAAGCAAATTACGGATATATTTTTTTCATATATTAACCAAATATGAACAACGAAAAAAACTAACATATGTTCGGGCCTTGTTCTTTTCGTTGGTAAATCCAAATTTACCAACCTCAACCCACATTAACCTACTTCACGAACTTCAATAAAAAAATACCAACTTCAACCCACTTTAACCAACTTAAACTCACTTCAGCCCACTTCAATCAATTTCAACCTATTTTCATTATTTTAACCAACTTTTACCCATTATATAAAAAAAATTCAACCAATTTCAACCAACTTCAATCCATTTCAACAAAAAAATACCCACTTTAACCTACTTCAACCCACTTTAACAAAAAAAATACCTACTTCAACCTACTTTGACCTACTTCTACCAATCTCAACTAATTTAACCCAATTACTAACTCATATTTCTCAACGAAAAGAACATGCCATCAGTACACGGAAAACAATCATCTACAATTTGTGTGAAAAACTTCTAATATTTTGTTACTTGCGCACACGAAAATCAAAATACACGTACAATACATCTGCATTTCCTGTCATGAATTACAAATGCCAAAAAAAATTTACACATGCCTCCATTATGCTAGAAAAAAACATCTGCAAATTTAGCCCCAAATTACTATGAATGAAAAATAAATCTGTTACACATACAACAACAACCATCTGCACTTTGGTGACCTATAACAAATATTTCGTAACCAACGTAAAAAAAAATAAAATAATAAGCATCTCTTCCATATACAGAATCAAACCCAAAATATCTACCAGTCACAAAAAACTGACATTTGCTTAACAAAGTAGAAAAAATTATTATTTCTTCAATATATATAACAAAAATTACGTCATCTACAATTTCCGACACGACTAACAAATATTTCCATAACATCCGAAAAATAAATAAAACTTTTTATAATTATTATCAGACTATTCGTACACACAATTACATAAATTATAAAAGTTTTCAAAATATGAAAATAATAGTTATATGTAGGAGTTGGAAGGAGTTGGTGAAAGTAAGTGAGAGTGTGAACGAGTGGGAAAGAGTGGTATTTTTTTTTAAAGTGTGGGAAGATATGAGGAATGGGGGAAGGAGTAGGTGGGAGTGGAAAAGAGTGAGTTGGGTCCATTAAACTACGAAAAGAATAGAGCCTAAATCACTATTTAATCCCCCCTTGCTATCCCTTTAATATCCCTTTGCATCATTCCAATACTCCCTACTTAACAATCTCTCTAGCGTCTCTAAAAATTCCTAGTTTCTCATCCTAGTTACATTATGGACTGATTAGGGCAGGCTTCATCTTCACATTATGGACTGCTTGAGGAGTATACTTAACCTAGAATTAGACGCCCCTGAAGTTATGAGATGTGTCGATGGATAGTGATACTTCTCCATGATCAAGCACATTGAGGAATCCTACCACAAGTTAAGCACCTCCTTTGGGCAAATAAACAATGTTAGCAATAAAAGTGCCCCAACAATAATTAAAATATATATTTATTGATGAAGAGAGGAGAGAATTCTCTAGAGAGAGATACAACCCCCTTGAGATTGATGAACAGCTGGCCATGAAGAAGCCCCCTGACCTTCCCCCATCCCTTAGCCCCCACCCATCTGCAATCCTCTCATCTACCTCCCAACCACCTCGGCATCAGGTCTTTAATTCCTGATCGCATCACGGCAAGCTGCGCAATCATCACCCCTTCATACTACGGCAACCTGACCTAGCTGCTTCCGATACACCCTGCTGGAGTATCAACGACCACTTGCTCGCTACCTTTTCACCTCTCAACCACCATGGAAAGAACCCCCTTCCATCTCAGTCCCGTCACATTAACACCCCCTCAGCACCAAATCTCCAGACTAGATTCGTCTTATAATTGCATCTATAAAAGTCAATTTACTACTAGTACTGCCGATTTTTATAGGATGGTTGATAGATCTACCCAAACGCCTCTCACAACCACCACCCTTCCGTGGAAGTACACCCCCCTAGAGGTGATGATTTGCTACGACTTCATAAATCACGGCATTAATTGCCAGTCTGTAAATCGATCCTTCTGTATGCCAAGGGGTGATGCATCTTCTAGCCTCTTGGTTTTTCAGACCCCGGTAGCGCCAGGTTGTGGGTCTCGCACAGCCATGAAGACACATCCCATCGACTTTATTAATAATGGCTAGTGCCATGGCTCAGAAGTCATACCACCAGCCAACAGTGGGTGGGTGAAGGAGGCTACCGTCGCTTACTTCTACACTAACCCCTGGCAGTGCAAGCGGAAGCTGTGCTTCAGTCCCAAATTCATCCCCCCAGGTGTAGTTGTTCTAGCCTTGCCCTCTAATCTTATCAATCATCACAAATCTCATCATTGCTTTCCGATTTGGCTATTGTAGGAATTTAATAAGCTAGATGGAAGGTGGTTCACCCAGAGCTGGATCATTACCCTACATTATCGAACTCAATATCAAGGAGAAGAGGGATATACACGACTTAAACCAGGTGTGATCTATCCTGAACCTAACCTGCTACATGATTGCACCTGCATTTATAACGTAGAGAGTGAATCAGGGCTATATATTCTGAACCTCTCTGCTTGGCACTACCACTCACAACTACACACTAGACCTTGTCTCTGGGTTAGTCATAGTTCTATGTCTCTCCCTTCCCCCACTTCCCCGTTGTCCCTCAATAGTAATTCTGATGGTAGTACTGACTTGCAAGACCCTATTTTCGCTCCTAATCCTCCTACCCAATCTCCAGTCACACCTCTGCTAGATGGATGTAGATCTTACCATAGTGGCGTCCCCCACAAATCCCACCACTCTTGCTACTCCGATGCCCTCAAATTCGGAGTGGGAAGCCGTGGTGGTCATCATTAGTGCCCAACTTAGCCAGAACCTAATGCTTAACTTTGAACAAGTTCACTTACAAGGCTCATTCCAATAGTTGAGTCACCTACTGTAGCCCCACAACCCACCCCCACTAACCCTGCACCTCACTCTAAAAGCCTGCCCTCAACTGAGGAATTGTATGCTTGCTGCCTGCTGGGTAAAATCTGGGGGGAGTCTGTGCCTATACCTGCCATTATTCACCGCACTCGTAATGAATGGAAGTTCGTTAAAGGCCAGATTGAATTCTTTGACCTGGGCAATGATTGGCTTTTAATCCGGTTTGGTAATAGTCAGGATAAAATGCTGGTTTTTGATCAGAGGCCCTGGTTTGTTTGTGGTCTTAATTTTGTTGTCATATGCTGGGTCCCTTTCTTCGACCCCTATCATACTACTATCACCAAAGTGGACTAATGGGGTAGAATTCCTCGACTGCCTTGGGAATTCTGCGACTTGGAATGCCTCAACGAGTTGCTCCAACATGTGGGCAAGATAGTCTGGGTTAACGAAAACACCTTACTTCGCCTCAAAGGCAAATTTTCCCGGGTCTGTGCCAACCTGGACATCACTAAGCCGCTGCCTGGGAGTATAACCATCACAACAGGGGAATTGTCCATGAGAGTGCCTATCATTTACGAGGGGCTCCATGAGGTTTGCCCGCTTTGTGGGGGGATTTGCATCAGCTAGAGTTATGCCCTAAGTTGCCTATGTCTAAAAAAGTCGAGGTGTTTGTTGAGAAGTTTGATACCCAAGGTTTTGCGCCAGCAAACAAAACAACTCCGCCAAAGGCTGCTAGCCACCCCTCTCACTCTGAAAACTAGGTCACTGTTACTCCAAAAAAACGAGTCTTAACCCTCATGACCAAGTTCACCCTCCCATTACCAATAAAGACTTGCCTGATCCCAAACTGCAACAAGAGGGAGTGAGGACTGATAATCTGAAGGTCGTGGTCGAAGACCCTCATTATCATGACGAGGCCCTTGATGTAATTGATGAGGGTCTGAATGAGGATGAAGATATTAAGATGTATCTAAACCTTTACAACATTGAAAATATTGAAATGTCCACTGATTCCTCCAAAAGAAAAAGGTGCGAGGAAAGGGAGGAAGCTACTTCCCAGGCGAAGTGAAGCTATAGTTAGTTTGAATGTTTTTTTTTTTTGCTAAATGAATCATAGGTGTCCTTTCTGCTATTAAGCACCAACCAGTCTAGTCACCAGGGTCATGTTATTTCCTTTTGCATATCTAGCAAAATTATTTTGCTTGTACTAAGGCAGGTGGGATACATGTTTTTTTGGGGCATCTCTCTATAATGGTCTGCCTCTGGTTCACTGGGCACTGCTACGGCTTGCCTGCGGGGTTGCTATACTAAGTCAGGGGCATCTGTGTTTGCCTAAACTGACAGTAAAGGGCAGGGTTCTGTTACGTAATGGTAGACGTTTCCTGTGTTGTAATGTATGAAGCCTCGTGTTTTGGATGATATGTTCGTTTGGTTTGCTGCTCACTGTGCATCGAATGATTTATGTGCTCTGTTGCTTGATGGTTGTGTGAGACGCAGACAGTTTGCTATATATGATGTATACCTTACGACCCTCTATGATACTAAGTGGTAGCTGGTTAGTGCTCAGGTCAGGTATGAATGCCAGAGTTACCCCCCGAGGGGGCGACCAGCCTGGACATACCACTTTGAAGTACATACTGCCACCTATGAATATGTCGATGATGAAAATTTTTTCTGAGACAATGTCTTATTCTGCATTTTTATGTATAATGTATTTTTTTGTACCACACCATCGAGGTCACTATACATGTACATACCCTCTTATCACAATGTTTTTTTCCTTCAACAGTTGTGTGAGTAGGAAGCGCCAGACATGGGATAGGCTTGATACCTGCAACCTGCAGTCCACCCAGATGGTCGATATTATAAGATATCACTGTTTAAGATGTATGGTGAGTGGGAGGCAACAGGACCTTTTGGTCCTCTGCATCCCCAAGACCCGATTCCAGAATGCCTTTGGGCCCAGAAAAATTATTTTACCACTTCGCAATCATATTTGTCAATGCAATTATTTATGTCTCCCTGAAAATGGAATGGTAATAGGTGACCCAAAACAAATTACGTTGTACGACAGGGATAGATTCCAATTGGTCATCGCCCCCCCTTTTATGAATTACTACAAATGGATAAGCAGGTGCCCTAAATTACTCAAGCATCATCCTTATTTGAAAAAACACTCAAACCCCACTACTTGGGGCACTAAGCCACGAAAATGTTATCCTCTAATTGAATTGAACTTATCACTTTGGCCTACATGGCTTCACCACAATAGCACGTGGGACCAATCTTCCAGGTTCCCTCCCTTGCACCAAATGCATCTTTAGCCCAGTATAGGGGCAAGTTGACGACGATTACAGTCACAAAAGTCAATGAAAGTTATTAGCTAGAATGTACAAGGTGCCAAAAAATCACAAGTAATGCAGGAAATACGAATTCTAACAAAAATTCACAAACCAAACATCGTCTTTCTACTAGAAACGATGGTTAACAACCAGAACATAGGCTTGATCATCCCTCGACTGGGTTTCGACCATTTCAAATACATCCCTCCAATAAACCATTATGGTGGAATAGCAGTACTCTGGAACAACAGTAACGTACATGTATCAGTACTTCGTAAAGACACGAGAGCTATCCATTTCCTTGTGCACAATCCCGAAATAGCTAAGAATTCTATTCTCTCGGGAATCTACGCTCTAGCACAAGCTAATCAAAAAGAACAATTTTGGAACCACCTAATGGACTTTCACCATACATTTGACCTTCCGTGGTGTTTAATTGGAGACTTCAACGAACTAGCCCACCCCCGGGGAAAAAAGGGGGCCCAGGCAGTAAATGTCAACTGATACCACAAACTCAATTCTTTCCTCCTTAACACAAATGCAGAGGCAATCCATGTCAATGGGAAACTGTTTACGTGGAAAAAAAAATTCACACGCACTTAATTTATGAACGATTGGACAGAACGATAGCTAGAATGGATTGGGCTCAGATTTATCCAAACGCTTTTGAAATACATGGCACATTCACATGTTCAGACCATTGCCCCATCATATTGAGCTCCAAGGCTCCCCCACGATTCATAAAAGCATTCCCCTTCAGATTTCAAAACTTTTGGTGTAAATACCAACAAATGGACGACATTGTAAAAAAGCATTGGCCCAGTCCAGTTAAGGGATCCAAAATGTTTATCTTCATTAAAAAATTAAAATTGCTTAAGTATGAAATCAAGGATTGGTCGAAAAAACAATTCGGAAACTTACACGAAAAGTTGGCCAAAAATACAGCCAAAATTGAATATGTGGAGGAAAAAATACTGCAGAATCCTACGAATCACAGGCTCAATTCCTGGAATATCCGATTACTCAAACAAAGAGAGAAAATGATGTTATTTAATCAAAAGCACTGGGGGAAATTTGGTAGAAAGGAATGGCTTATTAATAATTCCAAATTCTTTCAACGCACAGCTAATGCTAGACGAAAGCGGAACTCCATAATCAAAATCAAAGGTGACTGTGGAGTGTGGGTCACAGACCATGGTTGAATAGCAGAAAAATTCAGCACCGATTATACACAGCGCTTTAAATCCCCATACAGTTTCAGGCGGAACCTACCCCATCTAGGATTGTCTCCTATTATCAATGAGGAGGACAATACTCAACTTATCCATATCCCTGACGTCGATGAGGTGAAAAACGCTCTTTTTAACATTGACTGAAACAAAACGCCAGGCTCGGATGGGGTTTGGTGCGGGGTTCTTTAAGCATTACTGGAATTTTATTAAAAATGACCTGTTTAACTATATTCAAGAATTTTTTAGGAGAGGAAAACTCCTTAAAGAAATCAACCATACGTTTATTACCTTAATTCCAAAAGTCAATGCACCCACACAAACGCACCAATTCCGACCTATAAGTTTATGCTCTACAGTCTATAAAATTATGTCGAAAATATTAGTCAATCGACTTAGGCCCTTACTAACCAAGATCGTCTCCCCTATGCTAAGCGCCTTTATTCTAGGTAGATCAATACATGACAACATCCTGCTCACACACGAAATTATGTATAAATTCCGTACCAAAACAGGAAAAACAGCAATGACAGCATTAAAACTTGACATGGAAAAAGCTTATGACAGACTAGAATGGGATTTTATACATAATTGCTTTCAAGAACTAGGTTTTCACTCCACATGGATCAACTGGATCATGGAAGCTATTACATCAATCTCTTACTCCATAATGATCAATAACATACCAAGTGGGATGATAATACCATCCTGAGGAATCTGATAGGGAGACCCATTATCACCGTACATCTTTATCATTTGCATGGAAGTACTCACCCAAAGTCTTATAAGAGAGGCAAAAACTCAGAGATTAGGAATTAGTGTTAAAATCTGCCCACGATCCACAACTATTTTGTGTCTACTTTTTGCAAACGACTGCCTCCTCTTCTGTAAAACACAACATGGAAGCTGCACACGACTTAAAAACACCTTAAAATCCTTTTGTAATCTTTTAGGACAATTCATAAATTTCCACAAATCCTCCCTAACCTTTTCCATAAATGCATCTAGCACACAAAAACAAATGGTAACGGGAATCTTCAATATTTCGCACACGGATGGGTTAGGAAAATACCTTGGTTGCCCAGTCTTCCAAGGGAAACCGTCCAAAAGTACCTTCCAGGATATTATTGGCAAAGCCACAGACAAATTAAATGGATGGAAAGCCAACTGCTTATCAAAAGCAGGATGAACAACACTGATTCAATCACACCTCGAATCAATCCCCGCTCATTCAATGCAATGTTTCCAACTACCAAAGTACACGACCGACCAAATCGATAAGATTAATAGAGACATCTTTTGGAAAAAATCTAACTCAGAAAAAGGCCTCCACTAATAGCATGGGAAAAAGCGTGCATGCCTAAAAACAAAGGGGGGTTAGGATTACGATATACAGACGCCACTAACAAAGCCTTCCAACGCAAGCTGGCCTAGAAAATTATTACCAATAATAATGGACTCTGGACCCAGGCAATGAAAGCAAAATACCTACCCAATAACGCCAATCTCTTTACTTACAAATAGAAAAACACGGACTCTCCAGTTTGGAAAAGTATCATGAAGACAAAGAATTTACTCAGAACGGGCATCATCTAGAAAATAGGCACAGGAGACTGCATTTCATTCTGGTATGATAACTGGATTGAAAACAGACCACTTATCGACATCCTCAATATCACGGAAGACAATACTAAAGACCCACTTCTCAAAGTGGACGACTTTCTATTACCAAATCGATCATGGGACACCACGAAATTGTCCAACATGCTTCGGAACCACCCTATAATCAATAAAATCTTAGGAATTGATATACCCTGCAACCCCGTTGAAGACTCTTTTTGCTGGGGGCTTAATAGTACTGGCGAATTTAGCACAAAATCTGCTACCTGGCTAGCTCACAATACACATCCTCTGCAAAAGACAGATTGGCAATTTAAATGGATAATGAAATTGGATATCATGCCTAAAATCAAAGTTTTTCTTTGCCAACTTTGTCACAAAAGTCTCCCCGTTAAAGGTACACTACTACGGCGAGGTATGACGGTTAACCCACTCTGCCCACTCTGCCTCGAAGAGGTAGAAACGAATGACCACCTACTAAAGGACTGTCACTCATCAAAAAAAGTCTGGCTCTTAGCCATCCAACATGGATGGCTACCAGCATACGCACACCCTATAAATAACATAGACATATACTACTTGTACTATTAAAAGCTTTAATCAGCCAATAGTCTTACAACGGACAACATTCCTCATGTGGAGCATTTGGAAACAGAGAAATGCAACAGTCTTTTAAAATGAGGTTTTCAGACCACTCATGTGCCTCATACGAGCCAAAAAACCTTATGCAGAATGGAGAATCCGAACTTCTACATCGACCAATGATTCATTAAGGAGCGGTTCTACCCTCCCTATGGCCACCTCACACCATTTTGTAAGGTGGCACTCCCCCCCATCCGGTTACATCAAACTCAACTTCGATGGATCACTCATCAACAATTCGGCAGCAAGCGACCTCATCCTCCGCGACTGGATAGGGAAAACCACCAAAGCCGGGGCGATTCACTTTGGAGAGGCGTCTATTCTTGTAGCAGAAGCTCGTGCCGTCAAAACTGGAGTAATCG
Organism: Selenicereus undatus; assembly: GCA_017589665.1. Taxonomy (NCBI): domain Eukaryota; kingdom Viridiplantae; phylum Streptophyta; class Magnoliopsida; order Caryophyllales; family Cactaceae; genus Selenicereus; species Selenicereus undatus. Next base: position 101,683,066 of record JACYFF010031955.1, read on the forward strand.
CGGCTATTCAAGCAGGCTATCAGAACATCATCATTCAAGGGGACAACAACACCGTCATCCAAGCGCTCCAAGGTAAATCTCAGGTACCGTGGCAAATAGCAACCATATTAGAAGATGTCAAGCTATGGTTAACAAAGACAACTAGCACCATAATCAAACATATATTTCGGGAGGCAAACCAAGCCGCAGACTGGCTAACCAAATTGGGTCATTCAGTAATGCCAATGAGAGTACTCTCTATCGTTCATAGCACTTTTTCACCTCAGTTAAGGAGCATCCTTGCTGATGATGTTATTGGGCGCACTCTTGTGAGAAGATGCGTCTAATACCTTTTCCATTTACCTTCGTGGAAAAAAAATGTTTTATTTATTGATTTGTTTGAATTTGGAAAGCTATTGAATTTCATCTTAATGTTATGTTATAAGATGTTGTAATGGGTTGGGATTTAGAAAGGATCTCATATATTTCGCATTGCCTTTTTTTTTGCATCAATGTGTATGGCATCTATACTTCTATACTATACTATTATATAATAGCAATGTTGTGATGATGTAGATTTTTTCTAAATACTCATAAATTAGAGTTTTTAGACCGTTAAATGCAATCTCTCTCTTGATCTCAACCGTTGATTCAATTTTGATTATATTTAAATAAATTTCAAAACTTCCTAAATTACAATTGCTTTGCTATGTGGTTTTTTTTCTGGTATGTTTTTAATAACAAGAAATAAAATTGCAGGATTTTGTTGGAAAAGGTAACTTTATTCATTTTTTGTTAGCTTTCTAGATTTTATGTTATTCACAAAATATACCTTCCAAAATTTTTTTTTGCTTTTTAAAGAATATTAATAGTTTTACGCTTTTTTGTGACAAAGAATATTCATAATTTTCTAAATTCATACAAAGCACAGGTAACAAATTGCCTAATTTGATAGGGTCCAGATCCTCCAAACATTGCACAGTCTGGACCCTTGCACAGTGTGTTCAGCTATTTCGATTATTGTGAGTTATTGGGCTTGGAAAAAATTATAAAACTTTAATTATATAATCTAAATGTTATTTGGAAATTTTCTATAAATTTTTACGTATTTTGGATGTTTAATTTGTGAGTTATTAACTTTTTATAGGAATTGCCCTATTTTAGTGCATGATTTCATCTACTGTTTCTATTTCTAGGAGTTATTTACTCGGAGAAAAATTGTGAAAATTTTACTGTATATTATCTATGATACTTGGATATTGTCTGTAAATGTTCATGAATTTATGATGTGTATCATGTGATTTATACATTTTTTTATTGAAATCTTCCAATTTTAATGTATATCTTCGGATACTGTTTCAGTTTTTATGGATGATTAGCAATACAACATTGTGTACATAAAAATGGATGAATTTATAAAATGGTGTGATTTCGCTATCCAATATAACTATAATTACATCATGTCTTTCATGTTTAATATTTAAATATTAAATTTTGATATAGTAAATTTAATATATTTGTAAAATCAAACCCCTTTCCACCTCCGCCTAAAAAATAAATCAAAGATAAAAATACAAAAAAAGCAAAAAAAATAAAATCAAAAGAAAAAATAAATAAATCCATCTAATTCACTTGGTAGGATTGAATATGGATGCAACCAAATTAGCAATACAACATCGCATAAATAAAAGTGGATAAATTTATGAAACATTGTGATTTCGCTATCCAATATAACTATAATTCGATTATGTCTTTCATACTTAATATTTCAATATTGAATTTTGAAAATACATAGAGACAATGATTTGTCAAACATAATATCTTTAAGGAATAAAAGAGTTATTACCCAATGAAATATTATTACAACATAAAACTTTTTTACCTTGCCAAATGGGTTTTTATTGCTAAGTACTGTTGATTATATATTTTGAATTGTGTGTTAACTGATAGAATGTATGCCTAATGATTTTTTATTGTTAAGTACTGTTGACTATACATTTTGAGTTGTGTTGTTAACTTAGTTAATGGTTTATTTTCAATAAGTTTATTATTTTAATATTATTGTTTCTCATCCAAAACGTTCATTGCAAAACAAACAATTTTCGTTTCAATTATATTAAAAAATATTTTGTTTACTAATGGTACCAAACTTTACTCGTAAATATGGATAATATATCATAGTTATCACAAATTATACGATACAACTTTTCAATAATTCAATAACTCCTTACATCTATCCCTACAACTCCTTAAATCTTCTTACAACTCTTTACATCTCCTTATAGCTCCTTACATTTTCTTACAACTTACAGTTCTATCTTATCGCGAAGTAAAACAAGCCTTAATAGATATATATATATATATGTATGTATGTGTATGTGTGTGTGTGTGTGTGTGCGCGCGCGCGTGCATTTATATATATATATATATATATATATATATGTATGTATGTATGTATGTATGTATGTATTCAAACTGTCTATTGTAGCATGCGCTATGCAAAGCACGGGTCCAGACTGATATAATTAAATACGAAAGTCTTTCAATCTCATATGTAGTTTTCGTAGATTCTCTATATCTAAAAATCAGTTATCAAGCTTCATTGTAAATTAACTAGTTTGTGCCCGCACTTTTGTACGAGCGCTTAATCTTAAAAAGCAATCTATGAAAGGAAGATAATTTAATAAGAGAAAGGTCTAAATTTTTTTTTCACAAAAACACATAATAGTTATAAAAAAAATAAAAACTTTCACTGAAATGGTTGATTAAGTGGACACTCTGTATACAAAATCTATGCATTGTGTGGACTTTATTTTTTCAATCTTAATTAGCTCTAATTAAATCTTATAGTCAATAATTTCAACCTTGAACCAGATATATTTTTTTCCTTTTTGTCTACATCAAATTAAAAAAAATACTTTTTTGTTAAAATTATATCAAACTTATCATCTCCTTTTTTTCTTAATGACTTAATTCAGTTGATAACTTATTTTGATAGAAATTGAGCTGAGAACTATAAGAAAAGATGTATATATTGGTTTTAGAAACACAAAATCATAATGGGAGTGAAAATGATCTAGATTCCTTACTCTATAAAAAAAAACTAATAATAATAATAATAATAATAATAATAATAATAATAATAATAATTCGTTTTTCCCCTCTAGTGCTTTCACTTTGGGTATCTCCTCTGATTATTTTCACCGTTGTATATACAGGTTGTGTAGCCTTCGCTACATAATTTGGATACCCAAATTATGTAGTCTTTCAAAAAAAAAAAAAGTTATACAGTCTTCGCATCCTTTTCCAATTGTCGTGCTATTATAGTATCCCACCAATCTCATACTCACATCTTCTGTTTTTAAAATATCAATATCTCATCCTTTAGTTTGTTTATTTAAAAGATTGCAAGTTGTATGAGAAGGGGGATGAACAAAATTACGTGAAAAAAATTGTGAATACAACCAAAAAAATGGAACCCTGTAATTATTTGGTTGTACTTCCTGCATCCACCACAAAAGAAGTAGGAAGAGATTAAAAGTAAAGAGCAACTCATTAAATAAGTAGAAGAAGGGGTGGATACTAAGCATTATGCTTATTCTTTTGATAATATCATTATGAACACAATACATAGTTGATTGAAAGTATTATACCTTGTAGAAGGATATTAGAACTCATTTAAAATATGATATGAACACAGGGTAGAGACATAAACAATAAAAATAATTTGCTAAAATTTTAAAGAAGATAATGTAATAAGAAAAGGGGTGGAGGAGGCAATCATAGTAGCAATTACATATTTTGTACTATAAGAATCAAAATCTGCAATATATTACCCAAAATATTAACCTCAATAAGATTAGAACATCCATCCTCATCTAGTGTTACTTTATATACAAATCATACTAATGTAGTTGCTATTTAAAAGATTAGAAAATAAAACAAACAAAACTACATATATGCAAAATGTATTTGATGAGAAATGAAAAAATATTGATTCATTTATAAACATAAAAAATAGATTAAAAAACTTCTAATTAAATGAACCAAAAAAAAAGATGTTGATTTATAGATAGTAATCTGACTAATAAAATCATGTGTGAACACCCTAATTTGATATAGGATGTATTATTCTCAAAATACTAATCTCATATCATGGTAGACAAATTTCGCATTAGTTTCCACCAAAACCTACAATAAAAATTAATATATGAGACGCTTACTTCACAAACCTAAAAGCCTTTAACTCCAGTCAAACACATATCCTCACATAAAAATTTTGAATTGTATATTTGTGAAAATAGATGGCGAGAATAATGTACATGTTTATAATATACCTTGTTGGCGAAAATAGGTAAAACAAAAAATTATTAAAGAATGACAAAATTATTAAATTAAAGATAAAAATCCAAACACTAAGATTGATGATGTGGAAGGGGTGTCGGGATAATCAGCTCCATTACATTTAAAATACATCTTTGAAAACAAATTTAACAATGTATCAATGCCGAAACCTCTTGTCCATTTGATTAGAACTTCTAGAAGCTTTTTATCTCAAGGAATGAAACTTGGAACAATAACATGTCCTCAAAACAAAATCGAATAACATATCTCTAAAAATTTTAGTGGAAGGAACTAGAATTAAACCCATTACATTGAACAAAAAATAAATAAAAGAACAATCAATCATGATTTATCTGAAAAGCCATTTTCACTGACTAGAACTCTAATTCTTCATCAATAATCTTATATCACTATGTCTAGTGCACCACTGGTAATCATCAATTTTCTCCATATTAACCCCATTCTATTGTACAATTTTCATCATGCTCAAGGACAATTTGGGTACAAGGCTGGTGATTGGAATTGAGAGATTAATTGTGTGAAGAAAGTAGATGCATGGAATATACATATACATATACATATACATACATATATACATATATATGTGAGTATATAAACATGTAGACCAAGAGTCAAAGAATATACGAACAGCACACAATTAATCTCTCAATTCCAATCACCAGCCTTGTACCCAAATT
>JACYFF010031955.1:101688486-101756028 GCA_017589665.1 Selenicereus undatus
GTGTGTGTGTGTGTGTGTGTGTGTGTGTGTGTGTGTGTGTGTGTGTGGACACACACGCACACACCTTGAATTAGGAGGGATGAATAACTAAATTGACAGTAATAAATAAACTTCAGAAAGAGAATATGGGGAGGTTTTTATTGAGGATAGAGAGGGTGACGTGGAAAAGTAGGGAGATGGGGGAAATTTATTAGTGGAATTTTATGAAATTTTAAATCTAAAATTAAATTAACTTGTAACCGTTTGGAGTATTTTAGTGGAATTAATGAGAAGCTTGGATTGAAGGAGGAAAGCATTTTTAGGGCCCCATTCATTTTTACACTTATAATATAAAGATTTGATAAAAATTTCACATACCTTTTTACCTCTCTCTATTTCATGCAGTAAACTATTTATTTCACAAAAATCTTAATCTAATACCAATGGTGAATTTAGAATTTCAATCTATATAACAACAAACTCCCATGTGGGTCCCGCTTTCGCGGGGTCTGGGGAGATCCAGCTGTAGGCAACCTTACCTCTACCGGTATTCCTACCCATAGAGGTTGATTCCAAAAGACCCACAAAATAGTTTTGTGAAAAAGGTTTGAAGGAAAAAACGATTGTAGAAACAAATTACCGAGTAAGAGGAAGATAGAGAGGATGAGAAAAGGTTCCGAAAGGCAAATAAAGAGGGATTGAATACATAGCAAATAAATAAGAAGCGGAGCGGAGACATACCTCATCAAAACCAGGGGCGCTTGGTGCCGTCTCAATCTATATAAATATGTTAAAATAGGATGAACTTTCTTTGGCAATTATCAATGTCTCTTGCACATCATTTACTTTTTTATTTTTTCACCTTTATTATTATAATTGTCTTGAAGTATTATTTTAATTCCTTTCAATGGCACCTTCAATATTATTATTGTTGCATTCCACTTTAAAAATGTTATACACATAATAATAAAAGATTCTGATTTCTAATATAATAACCAAAAAAAATTTGATAGTAAAATATCCTAGTTTCCAAACTTTGCTTCTTTTTTTTTTATAGAACTAGTTTCCAAAATTATGTATAACTTTAATTTCAAGTCTCATGACATTAAAATTTGTAATAATAATTATAACGATGGATAAAGGTTTAATTACGGCAATTTTCATACTTCATGGGTGCAACGTCGACAAATTTGCTCATGATCAAGTTACAGCCTAAAATGAATGACTATATTATGTTAATTGTTCGTATTTCATTCATTCCGTTAGTATACTCCAAGGTATCTACAATTATGATCCGTTTGCTGAAATCGAGGGGCCTTTTGTGGAAACCTTTACAAACAATCATCGTTTTTTGATGGTTTTTCGTTTCTCACAACTGCTCTTTCCACATCTTTGGATATCTAGTGCCAAATCATCACCTGTTAATTTCCTTATTTCTTCGGTAATAGAGTTGGCTATCTTTGTGGAATGATTGTACAAGTTTGTGACAAAGGCTGGACGAGTGCAATGAGGGGGAGCAACTCAATTGAAAAAAAAAAGGAAAAGAGAAGTAGCCCCCTAGCACCTGCCAACGTCATTATCAATGAATTCCCGAATGATTCTCGTCCAACATCTGCAATTCATTCTCGTATCACGGCTATAAAGTATGATATTATATTTATGGCTTATGTTTATCAAATGTTAATTTTTTTGGGGATCAAAATATAAATGTTTTATCATAATGAGGAATATCTAAGTTTCTAATTTAAAGAATACTAAAAGCCTTGCACTCTACATAAATATGTTAGTATAAAACCAAACGAACTCTCTTGCATAATTGCCGCATGTCACTCTCACATCATTTGAAATTTTTAATTGTTTTTAACCCACAATTAGAAAAATCTTGAAAAATCATTTTGACTCATTTTTTTGGCACCTCTAGTATTACTATTCATGCATTTCCAATTTAAAAACCAAAATACATAATAAAGGATTCTTATTTCCATTGTCATGTACAACTCTAATTTCAAATCTTATGAAATTAGTATTTTCATAATTTAATGAAGAATACAAACTTGACTGAAGAATACCTCTAGTATTATCAATGAAGAATCAATTACTATGGTAATTACAAAATTTGATACTATATTTATGATTCCCATTTTGTCAAATATTAATGTCATTTTTGTAATGAATAATCAAAGTTATCAATCCCAAAAAATGTGTTAAAATAAAATGAACTTTCTTCTCAAATTGCCACATTTTTTTGGCAAGAAAAGGAAAGAATTCATTAATTAAATAGCTATATGACATCTACAATATGTATTCGATGCAAACAAATACAAACTCCAATTGTAAAAACACAACCTACATCCTCAGAAAATGACTTCTACATGCACTGATCACTCGTCTTCAGAAACTGTTACTTTACTTTATAGCAGTCAGAAGAGATCCACAGATCTGTTGTAATATCTTCTGAATATAGATTTGTTGGTCTAGTGTAATTCCCCTGGACCAGACAGTATTGGAACATATGTGATTATATTTAAAGTGCCCAACTTGACTGAAGAGCCACTTAATCTGCAGTGTAGTTGTACGTCATCATCCCCTCAAAATTAAATGAAACAACTATACCAGAAAATATCAAACAACTACCGAATAAATTCTCACAATTGAACAGAGACAATAACTCTAACAGTCGAAGGACTTACTACTAAAAATACAAATACTATTAAAAGAAGAAATAAGACTACAGACAGGAAGGCTAGGATGGTCGAAAACTAAGCACCCCAGCCCTCAAAGTGAAAGATGTAAGAAGGAAAGGTAGTAAAGGAAGATGACTATAAGCGTTTACGGGGTTCTGAGCACGAGGGTTAGAGAGAGAAAGAAAGTTATGGATGCCACATGTTACTCTCACATGGCTTGCCTTTAAATTTGAAAAGAAAAACAATATACGTAATAAAAGATTATAATTTCCATTAATACCAAAATTTGACAATGGTTGCTAACACCAACATTATTAATAAAAATTATGATAATAAAACATTATGATTTACAAAGTGCAATTCTAGTTCTAAATCTTATCACATCAATATTTTCAATAACAATTACAATTACTAATAAAGAACCAATTACTGTAAGAGCTGCAAAGTATGATGGTATAACTATAGTTTATGCTTTGTCAAATATTACATATAGATCTCATGTATCATGTGGGCCCTAAACACTATTTAGTATATTATACGGTTTAAAATATCCAATTTTTAAATAGTTATGATTACTTAATAATTTGTGAAGCTGTAGTATTCATCGGCTTCCCTGATGAGTATGAATCACACTATATTCTAATAAACTATATCTACAAAAATGTATGATATGCATAATTTTATACGGTGATTATACACAATTTACAAGCAGTACTAATCGTCCACTTAAAAGTGTCTTTTTTCAATTTAATATATGATAATATAATTTTTAAAACAAGACAAGACACTTAATAGGTGTCTTGTAACAAGGTGTATATTATTTTGCTTTTTATAATACCTATCTATTAGTTTAGTATCTACGAAAATGTACGAATCATATTGTATTCTAATCAACTATATCTACGAAAATGTATGATATGCATAATTTTATAAAGTGATTATACACAATTTACAAGCAGTAATAACCTTCCACCTAAAACGTATCTTTTTTTAATTTAATATTTGATAATATAATTTTTAAAACAAGACAAGACACTTAACAGGTGTCTTATGACAAGGTGCATATCATTTTGCTTTTTATAATACCTATTTATTAGTTTAGTACGTGTTTGTAACTTTTGTAATGGTTAAATCTTGATAAATATATTAGATTACTATCTATTATCTCCATCCCAAATTATGCCCTCTTTTCCATCAAATTTTTTTAGGCTTAAACTTGTGAATAAATTACCATTAAACATAAATAGTCAGCTACACCGAAAACCATCAAGCATACCCAAAGTTACACAATATAAAAAAATACTATAGTCTTTGCACCCAAGTCTTGAAACATTGTTCCTATGGCTTAGATGTATCCTTCGCTCCCTTCTAGTTTCCTGTACAATATGCTCTAGGGTAGAATTTTTCTTCTTGAAGATCCTGAACTTCCTTTCCTCCATATGTGATATGGCAGCAATCAAGGGGAATATGACAATTCACCCCTTGGGGTGCGGCCCTTCCCCGAACCCTGCGTGAACGCGGGATGCTTGTGCACCGGGATGCCCTTTTTATTGATGTTGTTTTTGACACCAAGCATTCCAATCCAGGTGTGAATTGTCACAATCTCTTAGTATCAGATGTCCTAAGATAGACCGAGCAAATACACACATAAAAAGTAGATAATCAATTTATTTCAGCTGGCTACTGAACACACACTGTACTTCAATGTCAGGTATCCATTTTTAAAGGTTGTCCTTTGTAAGATGCTCCTCTTTATAACCAATGAAAGACAGAAAGCATTTTTTGGTATTTTTAGCTTGTGCCACCTTAAGTCTCACTAGGAAACTAATGGTTTAGGAGTCAATATGACTTTATAAGCATTAGAAACACAAAGGTTCTATTTGATCCTTAGAAAATTTGATGCGAAGAAAAGTTGAAGGAAAAAAAATGTGAAGGAAAATAAAAACTAGGGAGAAAGTGAGTTTTTTCCTTGTTTGGATTGAGGAAAAACTACAAGAATTTGAATGAGAAATTTGAATGTTGATGACTTACTTAAATCATGTTGATATCATGGAAGAAATGCGAGTGTAGGCACTAAAAATATTTACGTGTCGTACCAAGATATAAAATTAAATTAATTGGTTATGAAGATCACAATGACTAATTCCCTCACCCCGCGAGCTCCACTTAAGGGTAAAGGGCTGGCCAAGAATGGCTCTCCATTCTCAAAGGTCAAGGATCAAACTCCTGACCAATTGGTTAAGGGACAAAGTGAGCTACCACTACGCCATAACCCCTTGGTTTTAATTAAGCCCAAATGACTTTCAAGTCAACGCCCAAGAGACTTCCAAGTTAAGTTATGACCTAAAACCGAACAACTTTCAAGTCAAGGCCTGATCGGAGCCTAAATGACTTCCAAGTCAAAGCCCAAGAGACTTTCAAGTCAAGTCATGACCCAAGCCCAAATGACTTCCAAATCAAGGCCCGGTCGAAGCCCAAATCAAAGTTCAAGTCAAGATCTGGTCAAAACTTCAGGCGACTTTCAAATCAAGGCTTGGTCCAAGCCCAAGAGACTCTCAAGTCAAAACCCAAGTCAAAGTCAAAGCAAATGACTCATAAGTCAAATCGATCCAAGATGAGGTCCGATCAATGGCCCAAAATGAGGTCAAAACCCATCTTGACTTTCAAGGGTGAGGGGGAAGTTCTCCTATAAATAGACCCCTACCCCCTTTATTCAACGTTAGAAAATTGAAAGAAATCAGCAACACTAAAAATTCATTCATTGACAGAAGATAACATGTACGCGACATTCTCTTTAGAAGACCGAGTATTCATCTTGATTGAGATTAAGCCTTTCAGACCCTCTCTCAAGATAAAACTCATTTAAACTCATTTCAAGGAGATCGAATCAGATGATTACTCTTATTGTATTCAATAGAGATTGTACCCATATACAAATCAATACAAAGATTAAATCTTGTACTCAAATTCTTCTCTAATTTATTTTAGGCTTGAAATGTGTGTTTACAAATTTTGGCACACTCGATGTGACCTCTCTACTTTTCATCTCTTTCTCCTAAAGATCTAGACTTTCAAGTCTCGAAAGCTTCCTATTCAAAGAGGACATGGCCACGAAGAACGTTGTCTCTTAAACTTCGAAGAAGAAGAGCATGGGATCTCTCTCTTGTAGATCCTATGAAATGGATGTCACTTCCAGCAGGCGAACTCACACAATGGAGACAAGGAGCATGGCGAAAGCTACTGTGCCGATCGTCACTAGGCAAATAGTGCCACCTCATCCAAACTCCAAGGCTTAAGGACGTAACAAAAGGCGCCTTCTTAGATGGATGGAATTCAAAACCTCCAACTTCAATTTCCAATCTGTGAAGTTGAAGACTACTACAGTAGTAATTATTTTTCACCCTCACCAAAAGGGGCGCACTTGTAAGAAACTGAAGCTGAGTCCTCAAAAACTATTGTCATGCCAGCTAGGATTACAAGTTCAACCAGTTTGGAAGAGGAGATGGCTAACATGAAGGCCATCTTAGAAAAACTCACTAGGAAGAGCGAAGAAAAGGAAGTGCGCATCAAGTTTCAAGAGGAAAAGATTGCTAAGCTGACCAAGAAGTTAGAAAAACGATCAGCTCAATCTTCTGCAAAAGACTCAGAAAGTGAAGACTCGAGAAACATGTCTGTCCACACTGAAGCTTCTAACAATGAGAAACAACACGATACGCCAAAAAATGTCAAGCCCTCTAGATCAATGACTATTAAGCAAATCCAAGACTTGATAGCAAATGAAGTTAACGCGCAACTAAGTGAAGGTTCATGCAGAACACGCCTATACACCAAGCCTTACACTAAGAAGGTTGAGGCTTTCCACATGCCCTACAGTTATCAACCCCCTAAGTTCCAACAGTTTGATGGAAAAAGCAACCCAAAAATAGCATGTCGTACATTTCATTGAGACATGTAATAATGCTAGGATTAAGGGTGACCTTATGGTGAAACAGTTCGTCCGGGCGTTGTCTTTCATTGGTATACCAATCTAGATCCTGAGCCCATCGATAGTTGGGAACAAATGGAGCATGACCGAGCTGACAAACATAAAACAATGGAAAGATGAGCCAGTTCTTGACTACATCAATTGCTGGCGCGCACTTAGCCTCGAGTGCAAAGATCGACTATCTAAGGCTTGTGCCGTTGACATGTGCACCCAAGGAATGAATTGGGAATTATTGTACGTTCTCAAATGAGCAAACCTAGGACTTTCCAAGAATTGACAACCAAGGCACATGAAATGGAGGTGACGATAGCTAGTCGTCATGACAACTCCTTCTATTATACTGAATCAAAGAAGGACAAAGTTGAATTCAAGAAGAATGTTAAGCTCTCTAAGAACATGACCAAAGGAGTGATGTCCACCTCTACAAGTCAGCCAATTCGGATTACGAGAAAGACTAACCTAGAGGATAAGAAGAGCTCGTCGTTCAAGGATGCGACAAAGAAGCATTCCACACTTAAAGAGCTTCAGGAAAATAAGTACCCATTTCCCAACTCAGATTTGTCAGGCATGCTGGATGACTTGCTCGAGAAGGGTGTTATCAAATAGCCTGAGTCAAAACGCTCATAAGAAGTTGGGAGGACCACCGACCCCAAATACTGTCGGTACCATAGAGAGTTGTTAGCCACCCTTTTGAAAAGTGCATTGTACTCAAGGAGCGCATCATGCAATTGGCTAGGGAAGGAAGAATCATTCTAGATTTGGACAAAACAGTAGAAGCTAGCCACATCATAACGCAAGAGGTTGATGAGTCAAATTCTGAAATAGATCTCACTGAGGCACCCTAGGCCATGGGAGAATTCTTCCCAAAAAGTTTCTTTGATAGCTTTGGTTTTCAACACGATCTCATGTTCCGAATCTGATAATGACAAAACAAATGAAGAACTGAGTGTTCCACCAAAAAGAGATGATAAGGTCTTCACCGTCCTAGAAGCATTACCAGTACACATGGGTTGGCACAAATTTTTCACCTGCCTCAGGAAATGTGCAAACAAATTGTTGTTGCCATTCGCTAAACAAAGCTATATGCTGACAAGCTAAAGGATGCACCACTTATGCACAGTCCTGCACAATGTGTCACCAATAACACGGTCATAACTGTTGGCCCGATTTTTGGCTAGTTAAAATCACCTTAATTAGAAGGGATGTGAATAGGGTGATGATCAATATCGCAAATTAATCGAAATAAAGAACAGAAAGATAAACGTGGACAAGACACGAGTAATTTTTAACGAGGTTAGCATCAACTAAGCTTAGTCCCCGCCTAGAGCTCCCTAACTCTAGGATTAACCCAATTTTATTAGGTTGGATTATACAACTCTAGAGTACATCTACTCTAAGTTCCAAACTACAAGTTGACCCTTCAACAAGTCGTTTGTAGAGTTGACCCTTCAACTCTATGATCCCACCCAAAATACAACTTGAACAATACAATGGAATTTAATATGTAGAAGCAAATTTAAACTCAAAGTATGCCAATAAGTTCTTGAGTAATGTGTATGCTAATTAGTGCTTGTTCTCTGTTATGTCCTCTTGTTGCCAAACTCTTCCTCTTTTATAGATGAGAGGTGTAAAGAAGAGTGGAGAAAAATATGGCAAGTGACCGTTTCACATCTTGTGGAAAGCCAATCTCCATGCCTAATTTCAAGTCTTTGAATCTGGCATTCTAAGCCCTTGAACTTTTCTGTTCTTGCTCAAATAATTTCAATGGCTAGTTTCCTGGATTTGGGTGGAGTATCTTCACTGAGAATCATTTAGAACCCTCTATAATTTGCAGCATAATCTTCCAAGATATTCTATCACAAGATATTATCATATTAAGAGCAAATCTTTGACATTGATAAATATAACTCCACAATCTTATATTCAAATTTGAATCACACAATATAATATCATAAAGATAACATGTTCAACTTTGAATATTAAACAATCTCAAAGATACTGTGACACCTTATACAAAATCAATTAAGTAATATTAATATTCCAAGATCCACTTCAAAAATATAGCACATTTAAACAATAATAATTATTAAGATAATTCAAATATAACATGATGAATATGTCAATTGATTAATTTCTTTTTGTCTTTCATCAAAACATATTAAAAAAAAACTCAATGTGAGCTTTTTAAAAAAGCTAACAATCTCCCACTTTTTGATGAAAGACAAAACCCAATAAAATTAACATATCCATACAATTTTAAATGACACACTCAATGCATGAAAAGTTTTCCAAATACTTCTCCCCCTTTTTCTATTTCATCAAAAAGGTAGTACAAGAGGAGAAGGAAAAATCGAAATGCAAAAATTATGACAAACACATATAGCTTCCCCTTAGCAAATCAACGATATATAAAGATACTACCCCTCAATTTATGGCACTCATAAAAAATATAAGGGTTTAAACACTAACATTTTGATCAATAATATATCCTAATATGCACGCATTGACTTGATATTCTCATGAGCATTGCAAGGGATCAACATATTAATATAACAATTCTACCCCCTTCAAAAGTAAATCAAGATTATCAAAAAATCATCAAGTAATATAAGTCTCCTTTATAGAAAGAAACAATATCATTTATGTAAGTGCTAGGGAACATAGCATTATGGACAGATATTATGGACAAATAGGATGAGAACATAGACAATATATCATTTATGCATAAAGATAATCACATGACATAATAGCATAAGATATGACGTAATATTAATCATGTTCACATTCCAAAGATAATAAAACAAATTGAAATATGAAATTTAAAAATCAAAATTTCTCAAATAGGAAGTAAATCATGCAAAGATAAACATTACCTTCCATTTGATAAGAATTCAAATTTTGGTTCCTATTCATGTTGTTGAAATAGAAATTTAAGCCCTTGACTCATCACACCAAAAATTTTCAGTTTCTGCCTACTGTTCAAAGCCTTGAACTGTATTTCAAGACCTTGAAATCTGAGCTACGACAAAACAAACGAACTTACCTTATTTTTGCTTTTGGCAAACCATAACTTACCACATGCCTTTGCGAACCTCCAATGTGTCCTTGTCCACTTAAATTTTCAAGAGCATCAAATGCTATTGAAAATTCATTATTAGTACGTAAATGAGGAATCAATAATAACCCACGAACAAGCGCATTCTTGTTTGATTTCTTTAAGAATCAAGTTGCTCGACCAAATCTTGATACCCTTTTCTTCTTGGATTCAAAGTTGTTAGAAGTAAGAAAAATTAATGAGGTAAAATTTTTCTTTCCCTCAATCTTGACACATTTTCTTGATTTAACACCACAATCAAGAATTTTTGAAAGTTGAAAATTTGGTGTGGTATTTAAATCATAAAAAATATGACAACTTGGAGGAAAACTATTATTTGAAAATTCAATTATGTATGTTACCTTATCCTCACCAATTCGGAGAATAGATAAATAACTAGAATCATTATTTTTCTTCACCATTTTCAAGAAATTCCTCAATTTGGGTATGCTTGACATCATTATGCATAAATCGTTGAATTGGATCATCATTTTCATGTTCTTGCTCTTCATCTAGTTGGTGATCCTCAACTTGCTTAACATTTCCTTCCTTGATTATTTCATCATGCGCCACAAATTCGCTTAATGCCACATTTTGATTAGTACCATATAAATTATAAAGAGTCTCGCAAATATCCTTAGCACTATCACAATGTGAGATAAACTCATAAATATCAATAGTAAGAGCACAATAATAAAATGTTTATAGCCTTAAAATTTTTGGATATCCGCTTGTAATCATCTTCAGCATATTCATCTTCCGATTTCTCAATAACTATTGGACCTTTGACCATGATCTCCCAAAGGTCGAGACCCTTGTGCTTGATATAACGTTCCATTATTTCCTGCCACACAAAATAATTAGTACCTTTAAAAAGTAGAGGGCAGTCAGAGTCAAAATCATAACTAGCCATGGAATTGAACTATTAGACGGTAAAATCTCACAAAAATAGTACTAGCTCTTATACCAATTGTTGGCCCGATTTTTGGCTAGTTAAAATCAACTTAATTAGAATGGGTGTGAATATGGTGATGACCAACGTCGCAAATTAATCGAAATAAGAGCGGAAAGATAAACGTGGACAAGACACAAGTAATTTTTAACGAGGTTAACATCAACTACGCTTAGTCTCGCCTAGAGTTCCCTAACTCTAGGATTAACCCAATTTCATTAGGTTGGATTACACAACTCTAGAGTACACCTACTCTAAGTTCCAAGCTACGAGTTGACCCTTCAACAAGTCGTTTGTAGAGTTGACCCTTCAACTCTATAATCTCACCCAAATTACAACTTGAACAATACAATGAAATGTAATATATTGAAGCAAATTTAAGCTCAAAGTATGCCAATAAGTTCTCGAGTAATGTGTATGCGAATGAGTGCTTGCTCTCTCTTATGTCCTCTTGCTCCCAAACTCTTCCCCTTTTATAGATGAGAGGTGTAAAGAAGAGTGGAGAAAAATATGGCAAGTGACCGTTTCACATCTTGTGGAAAGCCAATCTCCATGCCTAATTTCAAGTCTTTGAATCTGGCATTCTAAGCCCTTGAACTTTTCTGTTCTTGCTCAAATAATTTCAACGGCTAGTTTCCTTGATTTGGGCAGAGTATCTTGGCTGAGAATCATCTAGAACCATCCATAATTTGCAGCATAATCTTCCAAGATATTCTATCACAAGATATTATCATATTAAGAGCAAATCTTTGACATTGATAAACATAGCTCCATAATCTTATATTCAAATTTGAATAACGCAATATAATATCATAAAGATAATATGTTCAACTTTGAATATTAAACAATCTCAAAGATATTGTGACACCTTACACAAAATCAATCAAGTAATATTAATATTCCAAGATCCACTTCAAAAATATAGCACATTTAAATAATAATAATTATTAAGATAATTCAAATATAACATTATGAATATGTCAATTGATTAATCTCTTTTTGTCTTTCATCAAAACATATTAAAAAATACTCAATGTGAGCTTTTTAAAAAAGCTAACAATAACATTCACTAATGATGACTTGTAATTGGGTTCTAAACCACATAATCGTTCGTTGTTTATTACTGGATATATTCGGGGGAAAATGGTTAATCAAATCTAATGGATGGTGGTTCTGCAGTCAACATCATGCCAAAGTCTACTATGAACGACTTGGGTATCACCATCAGAGAATTGTCTAAAAGTCGAATGATGATACCAGGATTCATTCTAGAAGGGCAACGTGCGATTGGTATGATCTGCTTAGAGTTGACCATTGGTGACCTAACAACATCATCAGTTTTTCATATGATAGACTCCAAGACTTCATACAAGTTGACGCTTGGACGTCCCTGGTTATATGAACATGGGGTGGTAGCGTCAACTTTGCACCACTGTCTCAAGTACTATCGGAAGGGTGAAAGAAAGATAAATGGTGATGTCAAACCTTTACCATGGCCAAATCACACTTCACTGATGCAAAATTCTTTGAGGAAAATGTTGCGCCAAAGGAAACTATCCTAGCTGCTATATCCTCCACAGGAAAAGGGAGTGTAAAGGATGCCGAGGAGACCCGTGTCCCTCTTGGAGATAGTGGTGATGTAAACATCTAGCCATAGCAACAATGGACAGAAGATAATGAGCAGGCAATTTTAGTCTCATCTGTCAAGCAAGCAAATGTCGTGGCACATCCAATAGTGCTAGTCTTCAGGTACATTCTTACGTCCCATTGAAAGGATGGAGAGTCACCATTTAGCGAATGTACAAATCCTAAAAGTACAACCAAGGTTGAACGCAAGTTCGATGAAGCTAGCTGGCACGTTCTCAAAGAAAGGGATGTGCTTCCGGTTCATAAAGCGAACCCAAGAAAATTAACCGAGGTTCCTTTCCTTGGTTTTGTCGCTTCTTCTAAAGGCTCACTCCAAGGAGAAATTGACTTGCCAAAGATCCACACCAGTGATGGATTTGCTCCCAATGTGTACAAGTTAATGAAGAGGTCCGACTATGAGTTCAGCCAGCCAACATCTTTGGGAAATGTAATCGAAGCTAATTACGCCTTACAAACTTAATAGCACACAAAGGGCCATATAGAGTAAAGGGGGCAGCATTGCAACGCCTAAAGTTGGCCTTGTTTACTTACCATCCCAGCCCATAAGGATTTTGGGACGACGTAAGGACAAGCAATCTTCCACACAATATATCACTGCCAAGGAGGTTGATGATGCTGACGGTGAAAATACTAAGACCAACCCAAAAATGTCGGTATTTGATAAGTTGCAGCCATCTACGTCACGCCAATGCTTTTCTAGCCCTTCCGTGTTTAATAGGATGGGAAAGGGTAAAATCCCGAAACCTTCCGTCTTCCATAGGTTGAAGAAGAATGAGCAGTCTAAACCCTCGGTCTTCACCAGGATCAAGATAAGTGAGATGTCATCAAGTGCACCGCCCTCACAAAAGAAGGATTCAGTGTTCAGTTAGCATGGTGAAATAAATGAAATCCAAAGTTTCATTCCTTCACAAATAAAGCGTGTTTCCCTAGTTTTCAATGGCCGTGGGGCTAAGTCCAGCTCAAAAGAAAGAACTAAGGAGGAGGAACAAGCTTCTTCGAACCGCGTTACGATTCTAGAGGTCGTCGACTTCCCTTGAGGAAATGCCGGGCAAGCTCCTGAACAAAAGCCTAAACTATTCACTCAAAAAAAGAAAAGAAAAGAAAACGTTTGACAAGCTCCCGAGCAAAAGCCTAAACTGTTCTCACACTCAAAAAAAGAGGAAACTCTCGAACAAGACCTAAACTGTTCGCCCAAATCATAACAAAACAAAATCTTTGTACTACTCCTAGCCCGCAAGAGCATAATTATGAGCGGCAAAACAAATAATTAAAGTATACTTTGTTGGACTACGTGATGATTTGATCTTATTGAAAATTGCAAGTTTTCATAAGTATGTAAGTAGCTTGGTAAACAAATCACCAAGTGCAGTAAAAAAAAAAGAAAAAAGAAAGGGATAGCAGGGCGCAACAAAACGTGCTTCATATGACAGAGGACACAAATTTTATTACAAGCGTTCATTACCAAAAGAGAGAAGAAACAATGCAAACTAAGTAATAAATCAGTCATTGTCCATCCAAGTATCAGGGTTGAGTGAAGATTGCATTGCTAGCATGATCTGCTCATGCCTCTCTAACTCACTTGCATCATCAAGCGAGAGAGTGGGCACCATCTCAAAGTCAGCAAGAACCTTGGAGTTCTCATCAACTTCATTCTCTGCAGCCTCTAGTAGGGTATATTGGACCTGGACATTGCTCTTAAGCTGACGCTCCTCTTCCCAGGTGATGCGAAGCGCTTCCTCCAAATCAACAATTTTCTGCTCTACTTCTTTGAGTTTCTCTATCGATGCATCGATATCTGCACGAACCATGGCAAGATGTGATCGCACAAGATTAACCTGCTCAGTACACAAAGCCTTCTCCTTCGCTATATCATCAGGGTGACGGCACGTGAAAGTTGCTTTCTTTAATGACAAGAAAGCAGATATAGCACTCCCATAGTTCTCCACCTTCTTCCTCAAGGGGTTCAGGTCCCCACAGAGTCGCTCAATCCTCTTGTAGATCATTGAGGCTTCTTGAATTCTCTCCTCTACTTCATCAAATTTCGTACTTTTTAAGCTAGTCAAGTATTTGAACCCCATTACTCATATGGCGGTAGCAAAGATGCTTTGAAAGTCATGTCTGGGGCAGAAAGAAGTGGTGGAGGGAGCAACAACACAAGACAGTCTTCCTTTCGAAACCCCAGGAATGGCAACATCAGCAACAGCAATAGGTAATCCCTTCACGCCTACCTCAAGATAATTGGATCCATCAACTGAATGTTGGATGTGGGTATGTGATGCATACAAAGCTTCTGTTCTTCTTGAAGCTGAACTCCCAACCTTGTGAGGTGATGTTTTCCTTTTCACAATTGCAATATCCTTGCATATACCCAAAGTCGCCTTCGGTGTGGATGACCTAACTGCACGACTGACATCCTCGGGTAACTGCTCATCAACAATAGGTTTATCCTCTTGTGCTAGGTTGAACTTGCCAATATGGAAAAAAAATTTTAAACGAAATACACATGGAATCATTCTATGCTTACAAAAAAAAACAAAAAAAAACAACAGAGACAAAGGAAAAATAAAAGAAAATGGTAGTAAAAAAAAAAGCAAAGGAAGGGAGTATACATCCTCAAGATTGGCTAGCTCGCATGATCAGCTCTAGACATCAACAAAAAATTCATCCCCAAGGTTGACTCTAACATATCTGGGGATCACAGTCTTACACCTTTTGCGCCCCCATGTCTTAAATTCACTTCATAGTCTGGTTCGCTATCATTGACCTTCACCAGGCTTCGCTTTCTATCAGCGAGGTGAACTCCCGAGGATCCAGGAGCATCATCACAAGACTTATGTCCCTCAACATCTAAATTTGCCACAAGATCCTTTTTTCTTCCCCTTCTTCGATGAGTTAGCCTCCACATCCTTCTCTTGCTTAGATGCATTTGCTTCCGTACTCTTCTTCAGAACAAAAGCACTAGATCAGAGGTCATTGATAGTCACCTTAGACCACCAAATCTTGTGAGCTGAGCTGAAATATTGACTTAATGCAAAGGAGCGGTAAGAAAGAACGCCCTGAGACATAGTCCCCAGGAATAAGAGTCGCTTCCAGTAGAGAATGGCATCATCATATGACACTACTCAGGTAAGAGGATCCTTAAGAAGTATCTTGGGAATCGCCTGGCAGAACCCAAACTGTCCGCTGATGTGGACTGTAGGGTTTCAACATGGAAAGCGGCACCCTGGCGGATAGGAAGAAAGCTATCTTGAAGAGAGATCAAATAGCTCAACTTATCCTCATCCAAGTATCCATTATCGATAAGGATCTTCGATCGGTGCCTTCCTAACATAAGATATTCTAGGTCAGGGACTCTCCCTCATGTATATGCTCGTGAGCATCCCTAATGTTGTTCCGCGTAATTTGGGACCCGGAGTAGCATACCAAAGTACTCGGAGGGGGAGACTGTAATACATGGTGAGTCTTGAAATAGTGGACAAGCCATCCACAAAGGTAGTGGCAAGGAAAGAATGACCATGAATAAAAAGGCTTCATGGCATTAGTAATCCCATTAAGGCCACAGTAGATGCTTGCTAGAACAGGGATTGCCAGATTGAAGGTGGCACCAGATGCTATCAAACTAGTGGTCTTAAAAGTCCCCCGGGGAATAAACCTCTCCTCGGTCTCAGGAAGTGCAAAGACGTACAACTAACATGATAAGAAGGCAGCAAGATAATTGCTCTCCCTCTTCTCTTTAGGAACCCCAAGGCTTCTGAAGAGTCCAATTCATCACGACTCCTACAAAGATCTTATGGCTGAATTTGGTCGCTAGGATTTTGGGTCCTCATGGGAGTCGAGCTGCGACGGCAGCAGCTCGTTGGCGGGTTATGGATAAGCTTCTTCTTGCACCAAAAGTTTATCCAAGCCTTAATACTGACTCCCTTCTCATAGTTATGCATCTTCTCTAAACTTTGAAAGTAGTAAATAAGAATCTGCAGGAAGATGGGAAGATCTTCAAATCTTGTTTGTCTCGATAGTCGAAAGCTTGGATGTTATGGACGGTCTCATCATATATCTTGCGGCTTATTGGAAGCCAACCAATTCTATGCAAGTCCCATAGGGAGATGGACATCACTCTAGATATGGTGTGAAAGGTGTTGGTGGTAGGACACCAACTCTCACAAAAGGCGTACAACACACAAATGTCACGGTTATATGAGCAAAGCGAGGCGTACACTGTCTGATATAAGGAACAACTCCTTAGGCGCGCCTCAAAGTAAGAGTGCACATGCTCTGTCCATTCCCAGTACAAGGGAGTGCAGCCAAATTCTTCATAAAGTAGCATGTATGGACCCCAACTGGATTGCCCGGATATGATGTGGTGACCAAGCATAAGAAACTTGTTGAGTGGGCTGGACTTGTCATGGTACACGCTTTGCAGGAAATACCCAACTGAGTCATCCTCCGTGTCTTTCTTTACTCAAATAGAAAACCTCATAATGAAATATGACGACGCTATGGCAGGTGCCTGATTGGCTTTCAGTCTCCTCAAAGAGCGATGGACCCGGAAGGAACCCCATGACTGGGGTTTGTCATCCTCCTTATCCACAACGAAAAGGAAGAGCTTGCCGTCCCGCTGAAATTCCTTCAGATGAACCATTATGAATCACCTGAAAATAGAAGAAAACACAAAGTTAGTTTCCTTTTTAGGAAGGAAATCGGTGAATCAAATGACATCCAAGCAAAACAAATACTAAAAAAGGGGGAGCATGAAGAAAAAATCAATAGAAAAATATTGGTTTCTGCCGCGAAGCTGCTTCTTGCTACTCGTACCACTTTTAGGTGTGTGGGTTTCCGCTCTAAGCCCCAAAAGGCCTAACGACAAACTGTGTTCGCAAGTAGTTCTTCAAATCTTCATACCATTGTTTGGCGTGTATGATCGCGTTTTATGCCCCAAAAGGCCCAACGGTAAACCGTATTCACAAGTGGTTCTTCAAATCTTCATATCACTTTTAGGCATGTGGGTTTCCGTTTTAGGCTACGAAAAGTCTAACAGTAAACCGTGTTCGCAAGTGGTTCTTCAAATCTTCGCACAACTTTTTGGAGTGTGGGTTTCTGTTTTAGGCCCCAAAAGGCCTAATGCTAGACTACGTTCGTAAGTAGGTATTCAAGTGACTTATCAACCAACATAAGTAACTGTAAAAGTGCAACAAAAAAGGGGACCTTGACATACAAAAACAAAGCATAAGTGACAAAAAATACAACCTTTCAATAAATAAGTAGGACGTTGCGACGACACAAGCAAGAATGAAAATCTTTCAGCAAGGCATGAGAAGACCATTTAACAAAATAAAGTTGGTTCATTTGGATTTATTTAGATCAAAGTCACCAGCTTTTGTTGTCAATAATTATCAAACAAAAAAAAAGTTCATTATCTCTAAGCATAATGGGGGCAAATTGTTTCAAAATAAGGTGAGATCAACAAAACAAGATGCTTAATTTTCTAAGCCAAAGGCCCACACTTTCTAAAATCATGGCCTCTCCACATTTTGCCCCTATGGATTTCTGTTTATTAAATATGCTCACATAGAAAATCTTATCTTTTTCCCTAAACCGAAAAGATCAGAGGAAAAGGAGATTTACCAACAACTTCCATTTCCCTTCCTACTTCATCAGTCTACTCCTTCTCTCTCCTAATACTCCTACTCCTATCATCATTTCCCAAAACCAAGCCATGCCAGAGAACCCCACATCACCAAATTACAAGCTGGCTCAATGCAAAAGGGTTTATATAATGCATCTTTCAATAAGAGCAAACGAACGATGTGCCAAAATTCCCTCTATTTTGTCTAAGCCCTGAGCCCAAATAGGAAAAAAAACTGAGCAAAAAACGAGCAACAACCGCATTTTTTCTTACACCCAATGTGAAGATGGAAAGTTAGGACTCATCTTTGATCATAAAGGGTTAATTTTTTGCACCCAAGCAAACTAGGTGTCGGAAATTTTATTAAAAAAAACAAGTTTGCCCTTTTACGATAAAAAAAGAGAAGAAGAAAGCATGGAACTTTAGTCAAGTAAAGGATGAGAGGAGATGGAAGAAGATTGAGAAAGTTGATACCTTTACTAGGGTTGAAAATGGTGGAGCAAAGGTTGAGCTTTGGGGGAAGGCTCCCATCGTAAACCAGTAACAGCAGTAGCAGCAACAGATGAAGTTATTCAGGGTCTCGAGTTTCTGATGCAGCTAGGAAAGAAGAAGAAAGGGGAATAGGAGCCTCACGTGAGAGGGACGTGCCATTTAAGTTAAAAAAAGGGCAGGGCCTTTGGAAAAAACGGATCACAAGAGCAACCGGCCCACACAAGAAAAGCAGGAGCGAGGAAGAAGAAAAAGACTCAGCCGATCACATGCTCCCTGCCCACGTGAGAGAAGAGAAAGAAAAAGGGAGGGAGGAAGGCGGGCCACACATGGAAGCAGAATAAGCCCGTAATGAGGAGGGAAAGAAAGCTGGGGGAGCACCGTTGGGCCTGACGCCTTTGGGCCGTCGAGAAACGATTGGACTGAGCCCACCTGTAACGCCTCGAAATTTTTGTTACTTATTTTGAATTATGTGCAATATATAAATTATGTGTGTATTGTACGCATTTTATTTTAGGCACTTATGTGTGCTTTACGTTATTATTATTATTATATTTTGGAGAGTAGTTTCTAATAATGTCTCACTTAGTAGTGTTGAAAAAAAAAAAGAGAAATGCAATTATGTGTAAAAAAAAGAGGCTTGACCCAAAAAAACAAAAAAAAAGGAAAAAGAAAAGGGGGATTTTCTTTGAAGCTCATGTGATATCTATCAAAAAGGGGAGGGGGCTTTGTTTTTCTTCTTCAACACAACACAACTCACGCACACACAGAGAAAGAAGAAGAAAAAGAGAAGGAGAAGAAGAAGAAAAAGAGAAGAAGAAGAAGAAGAGGGAGAAGGACAAGAAATTGGGTTTTTGATTTTGGATTTCAAGTTAAGGTGAGTAATTCTTGTTTTTCTCAACCCTAAAATTGATTAGGGTAAGATTAATTTGTTGATTTATGTTCGAATTCGAGAAATCAATTGAGAATTGAAGCTTTGAATTTGATGTTTTAGGATTTAGTAGATCAGAACCCTAATTCTACCTCTTAGAAACCCACCTCTATGAGTTGTATGTTTAATTGTGATTTTTGGATTAATTGGTGTTGGGTTGTTGGGCTTTGTGGCCCAAAATCAAAGGCGGCTAGGGTTTGTCTTGAAACGCAGTTTCTCCTAGCGGTTAGGGTTTGTCTCTGAGGGTAAATCCCTGGTTTTCTAGGCCCTATAAAAGGGGGTCATACCTAGGATCTAAAATCACTCTATAATCACTCCTGAATCCTTAAACACATTGAGAGGTAGATAATTGTGAGAGAGATTACAAGAGTGGTTGTAATTCTGCTATTGGATCAAATCACTTGTTGTGATTGTCATCATTTTGTATTGTCTCTACTCATACAGTGGATTGATTGTGCTCGTCGCCGTCCGTCGTTTTTTTCCCACATTGGGTTTCCACGTAAATCTTGTGTGTCGTTGTTTTGTTCTTGTTATCTTTCTTTAAGTTTCTGAATATTTGTTTCATCATATTGCTTCGGCTATTAGTTTGCTCTAATTTCCTAACAAGTGGTATCAGAGCTTTGGTTTAGGATGTCTTCAATTATGAAGGTTGATATTCAAAAATTTGACGGGGAGATTAGTTTTAATCTCTGGAAGGTGCAGATGAGAGCAGTTCTCATCCAGCATGGGTTGTGGAAGGTTCTGCAAGGACCTCATGTCAAACCCGAGAAGATGACTGACGAACAATGGGTAACAGACCAAAAGAAAAGGCGTGGATCGCTGACAGACAAGGAATGGGAAGAACTGGAGTTGAAGGCGGTTTCATCCATTCAGTTGTGCCTGGCACCACATGTCCTGCGAGAGGTGCTCAATAAGGCAATTGCAGCGGATCTGTGGACTCGGATGGAGGAACTCTACATGACGAAGAGTCTAGCCAACAAGATCCGTTTGAAGGAAAGGTTGTACACCTTTCGTATGGCTGACGGTACCCCTGTTTAAAAACATTTGAATGAATTTAATTCTATTCTGGTTGATTTAGAGAGTCTGGATGTAAAGATTGAGGATGAAGATAAAGTTATTCTGCTTGTTGTGTCTCTACCCCCTTTTTATAAACATTTTAAGGAGATTATGCTATATAGCAATTTTGATACTATATCTTTTGAGGATGTCAAGTCTAATCTGCTGTATAAGGAGAAATTTGGCCATGATATCCATGCTGATCCAACTGAGGGATTAGTTGTTAGTGGTAGAACTGAGCAAAAGGGGAACGGTAATAAGAAAAAGAACCGATCTAAGTCTAAGAATCCTCATTCCAATAAGACCTGCAATTACTGTGGTAAATTAGGTCATATTCAGGCTAACTGCTGGAAACTAAAGAAAAAGAAAGGGAAAGAGGAAAATGAGAAAACTCCTACAGCTGATTGTGTAGTAGAGCCAGAATTTGATGGTGATGTATTGTTTGCTACCATATCTTTGGCCACCACCTCTGAAAAGGGGTTAGGTGATGATTGGGTTTTAAATTCTGGTTGTACGTATCATATGTGTCCTCGTAGGGACTGGTTTGTCACTTATGAGCCTGTTGATACTGGAGTGGTACTTATGGGCAACGATGCTGAGTGCAAAGTTGCGAAAATAGGTACTGTACAGGTTAAAACCCATGATGGCATAGCTGGAACTTTGTCTAAGGTTTGTCACATACCTGATATGACTCGTTTTTTGATCTCCTTGGGTGCTCTTGAGACTAATGGTTGCAGGATTGTTATGGATAATGGTGTCCTAAAAGTGACAAAGGGAGCCATGGTGGTAATGAAGGGACTGTGGCAGTGCAGTCTCTACATCCTACAAGGAACTACAGTTACAGGAGTAGTTGCAGTTGGTACAGCATCAGCAAATGCTAATGATACAATATTATGGCACATGAGATTGGGCCATATGAGTGAGAAAGGGATGACCATTCTAAGTAAGAAAGGTTGTCTGGGTAGTGTTGGTACGGGTAAACTTGATTTTTGTAATCACTGTGTTTTGGGGAAACAGAAGAGGGTGAGTTTCTCTAAAGCAAAGCATCGTACTCGGGGGATCCTTGACTACATTCATTCTGATCTGTGGGGTTCTTCGAAGGTTCCTTCTCTTGGAGGTAAGCGCTACATGCTAACTTTTGTTGATGATTTCTCATGCAAAGTTTGGGTTTACTTCTTGAGACAGAAAAATGAGACATTCTCCATGTTCAAGAAGTTCAAGGCTCTAGTTGAGAATCAGACTGGGAGAAAGATCAAGAAACTTAGGACTGACAATGGTCTTGAGTTCGTTGAGTCAGAGTTTGAAGAGTTCTGCACGATGAATGGCATAGTTAAGCACAAGATTTTGGTTGGTAAACCAAAGCAAAATAGAGTTACAAAATGAATCAACGGGACTCTACTAAAGAAAGCTCGATGTATGCTTTCAAATGCCGGGCTTTGGGATCACAAAGCTTTTTGGGCAGAGGCTATTTCTACAACCTCCTACTTGGTGAATCGTTCACCACACACCTCCATTGATTTCCAGATTCCAGAAGAAGTATGGTCAGGTAATCCTCTTGATTATTCTAGTTTGAGAATATTTGGATGTCTTGTGTATGCCCATGTGAATAATAGGAAGTTAGCCCCTAGGGCTGTCAAGTGCATGTTTCTTGGATATGCATCTGAGTCTAAAGGATACCGCATGTGGTGTCCTGAGTCTAAGAAAGTCATTTAGAGTAGGGATGTCACTTTCAATGAGACTACTATGTTATCTTCTGGGAAGGATTATGTTGTTTCTTCTACTAGTACAGGTGATAAGGAGGATACCAGTATGGAGATAGAAGTGGAGACCATTGCAGTTCAAGGTGGAGCTGCTAATCACCCTAACAGGGAGGCCCAGGGTATTGAACCTGACACTATCAGTTTTGATCAGTCTCAGGTGGAGGTTGTTCACTCTATAGGTCGTGATCGTCCTCGAAGGGAGATCAGGAGACCTTCCCGCTACAATGACGATGAGGGACTGATAGCATGCACTTTCAGTTGCAGAGGAGGTGCCTGAAGGTGTGGAACCTTCTACCTATACTGAAGCAATCTCTTGCCCAAATTCATCTAATTGGATCCTATCTATGCAAGAGGAAATACAGAGTTTGCAAAAGAATCAGACTTGTGAATTATGTGAGCTACCTAAAGGCCAGAGAGCCTTAACTGCCAAATGGATCTACAAGAAAAAGGAAGGTTTTCTTGGAATTGAAGATGCAAGGTGGAAAGTGCGCTTGGTTGCTCATGGTTGCAATCAGAAAGAAGGTATTGACTATAATGAGGTATTTTCACCTGTTGTTAAACATACCTCCATTAGAGTGCTTCTTGCATTTGTTGCATTGTTTGATCTGGAGTTGGAGCAACTTGATGTGAAGACTGTATTCCTTCATGGGGAGTTGGAGGAGGAGATCTACATGAAGCAACCCAAAGGTTTTGTAGTTCCTGGGAAGGAACAACTGGTTTGTAGATTGAAAAGGTCCTTGAACGGACTTAAGCAGGCTCCTAGGCAGTGGTACAAAAGGTTTGACACATTCATGATTACACAAGGATACACACGCAGTCGATATGATAATTGTGTGTATTTTAGACAATATTCTGATGGTTCTTTTATTTACTTGCTATTAAATGTTGACGATATGCTGATTGCCTCTAAGGATAAATCCTTGATTAGCAAGTTGAAATCTCAACTCAGCGAGGAGTTTGAGATGAAGGACCTGGGTGCAGCAAAGAAGATTTTAGGCATGGAGATTCATATGGATCAAAAGGCTAGTAAACTGTACTTATCTCAAGGACACTACATTGAAAAAGTACTAGGCAGATTTAGTATGCATAACTGTAAGGTAGTTTCCACACCCCTTGCTGCACATTTCAGATTGTCTGCTGAGTGTTGTACACAATCTAATGAGGACATAGATAGAATGTCTAATGTCCCTTATTCTAGTGCTGTTGGTAGTTTGATGTATGCCATGGTATGCACTAGGTCAGACTTATCACATACTGTGAGTGTGGTAAGTAGGTATATGCATAATCCTGGAAAGGATCATTGGGAAGCGTTGAAGTGGATCCTTTGTTATGTGAAGGGTACTGTTAAAAGGGGATTGGTATTTGATAGGAACAAAGCTGCTACATATGATGTTATAGGTTTTGTTGATTCTAACTATATTGGTGACCTTGATAGGAGAATGTCCATATTTGGGTATATCTTTACTATGTGTGCAGGTGCTATCTCTTGGAAAGCATCGCTTCAATCAATTGCAGATCTATCTACTACAGAGGCTGAGTATGTTGCTGCTACTGAAGGAGTGAAGGAGGCTACTTAGATGAGGGGCCTCGTTACTGAGCTCGGAGTTTCACAAGCAGCCACTGTGGTGTTTTCTGATAGTCAGAGTGCTATCCACTTGACTAAGAATGATGCCTACCATTTGAAGACCAAGCACATTAGTGTCAAGTATCACTATGTCAAAGATACAGTTGCTGCAGGGGAAATAGTAAGGAAGGTTCATACTTCGAAAAATCCTGCAGATATGTTAACCAAGCCTCTACCTATAGCTAAGTTCGAGCATTGCTTAGACTTAATTGGCATTCACAGTATCTAAGCGCCCTTCCGGGCATTGCCCCTTTGGGGGGGGGCATCACCCTTCGGGGTGCTATAACGGTGTTACAGAGTTGGTGATTAGAGATTTCGGTCTAAGGTGGAGATTGTTGGATTGTTGGGCTTCGTGGCCCAAAATCAAAGGCGGCTAGGGTTTGTCTTGAAGCGCAGCTTCTCCTAGCGGCTAGGGTTTGTCTCTAAGGGTAAAACCCTGATTTTCTAGACCTTATAAAAAGGGGTCATACCTAGGATCTAAAATCACTCCTGAATCCTTAAACACATTGAGAGGTAGAGAATTGTGAAAGAGATTACAAGAGAGGTTGTAATTCTGCTATTGGATCAAATCACTTGTTGTGATTGTGATTATTTTATATTCTACCTACTCATATAGTGGATTGATTGTGCTCATTGTCGTCCATGGTTTTTTTCCCACATTGGGTTTTCACGTAAATCTTGTGTGTCGTTTTGTTGTTGTTATCTTTCTTTAAGTTTCTGAATATTTGTTTCATCCTATTGCTTCCGTTATTAGTTTGCTCTAATTTCCTAACAATTGGGCGTTCTAAATTGATGATTATGTTATGAATTCATCCAAATATATGCTAAACTATGAATTTTTGGATTGATTATTGGTGTTGGAAGAACAAAATGGAAGAAAAATAAAGGGTTGAATTTTGGATTATACACACAGCTGGATACTGTTTGATTTTTTGTGAATTATTGGCTGTGCTAAAATTCCTGAAAGTTTTAATGTATGTTCCCTATGTTGTTGGAACATTTCTTGTAAATTTTCATGAATTTTAGAGGCTTATTTTATGAGTTACGAATGTTTGATTGAATCCATCCTGTAAATTTATGCCGAAATTCGGTTAATGTTTTGATTATTGTGAGCTATTGGGTTGGATAAAATTTATGAAAATTTTACTGTAGAATACTAATGTTATTTGGAAATTTTTTGTGAATTTTCGTAAATTTTGGATATGTAATTTGTGAGTTATGAAGTTTTGATGGAACTGCCCTGTTTTGGCACTAGTTTTGGTTGCTGTTTGAATTTTCTGGCAATTGTTCGCTTGACCTAAAATTCTGGAAATTTTAATACAGGTTCTATATGATGTTTTTAAATTTTACGGAAATTTTCATGAATTTTAGGAGTGTGCTTCATAAGTTATGGATTTTTGATTGCAATTGTTCTATTTCAACATATAGCTTCGGGTGTTGTTTCAAATTTTCTGGAGGATTGGCTCATTGCAAAATTGTGAAAATTATATGGTATATTCTTCTTGATATTTGGAATTTTTTTGCAAAGTTTCGTGAATTTTGGATATGAGACTTTTGCGTTATGAGTTTATGAGTAAATTGGCATATTTAGTGTAATTATAGGTTGTTCGTATGCATAAATTATATATTGATCATGTTCGTGATGATTTTTGGTGTTGAAATAGTGAGTTATTGCTATGGATTATTAGAAACTTGTGAAAAGTATTTTGAATGGAATTATGCTTTGTTTTGATTATGTTTTTGTTAAAATTGTGGAATTGAATTTCTTTGAAAATAAAAATGTGATTATATGATTTCATAAGGTACGTTTTTGGGGAAAGAATTTCATGTCTTGTCTGAGGCTATTACAGAGCGTTCTAGAGCTGTGGGCATAGAAGTAGTTGTCTTTGTGTTTGGAGCTGTGTGAGTTATTGGTTGATACTTTTAGTGGGCACTGCCCGATCCGCCAATTGACTTTTCAGTTTCCTGGTACTCCAGGATGTGAATGTGACTCATCAGTTTGTGATTTGAAGACCTCTACGTACTTTAGAGCGTTGGGTCCCTGGTTGGTACCTTGAGTGGGCATTGCCCGATCCGCTAGGATGTGTTTGTGACCCCTGTGTTGTGATGGTTATTTGTGTAGGTCATGAGTTGAATTCTGCTAAACTAAAAGTTTTGCAATCAATTAAGAATATGTGATGTGTTGTGAAATTGATTTTTGCTTGGATTTGGACTTTGGATATGTTATGGAATTAGTTTGGCTTGGATTTGGATTTTGGATGTGATATGGAATTGGGTTTCGTTTGGATTTGAAATTTGGATAAGTTATGAAATTAATTTTGGTCTTAGTTTTGGATTTTGGATTTGGATTTGGATTTGAAGGTTCATTCAAAATATCTATGAGCTTGTGATTGATTTTGAAACGCATATGTGATTAATAAGCATGTTTTAAGATACATGATATGTGTTTATGGCTAGTATGTGAACCTTTATGATAAAGTTACTTTGATGTATGTGCTAATTATGGTTATTAACGAGCCCTTAGGTTGCTTAGCAGATTTTGCTTTCTTTTGGACTCTAGTAAGGACTATGAGCTCAAAAGACATGATTCGCATGGGACAATCATGGTTAGTTTAGTGAATAGACTAACAGCAGAGTTTGTTTAGGAAATTAAGTGAAAACGAGGGTCTTTGAATCGTACCTGGTATGGGACAAGTACGACTAAGCTACTCTAATTGTCATTCCATGACATAAATGTGTTTGTGTGTGTTTGCGATATTTGTGAACATATTAGATATGGAAGGTATGAGTTTATTTTGATTCTTGAAGCATATGCTTGTTCTCTTATCGCCTCCTCTATGCCATATGATATGTTCTGTCTATATGTCATAAGATACTTGTACTGTGTGATTATGTGTTAACCGGTTAATGTGCAAAGCGTAACAACAGGGAAAGTAAGGGTTATTCACTGGGCTCGGAGAACTCATAACCTCACCATTTTTCAGGTTTTGAAAGCAAAAAGGAATCGTATGAGCATTAAGAGAGCTAGCAAACTGTGAAACACTTTTGAAGAACCTAGTGGGGAATGCAGACCCCGTTATTTGTTTATGTTATAAGTTATGTTTATAAAATGTAAGTATGGATGTATTTTGGGATTACATATGTGTAAGAACATTATGGATACGGTTTAAGTATGTATGTAATGCATGTTTTAGGATCACCCTACCTAACTTTGGTTAGTTTTCGATAAAAGCTTCCACTGCTATTGGATATTAATAGGTCAATTAAGGTCAATAAGTTCATAGAGCCTTGTTGACGCCCCTGACCGAGCGTCCACGACGGTGAAGTGTCTGCCCCCTTTGGGCGGGGCCTTACACCACCAACGAGGATGAGTGAAAATAAAGGCACAGTTGGGCCTACCATGATTGGGTTTTCTCTTCCATCATTCCACATGATCCAACTCTTTGACAAAAAAATTATTATTTGTTCAAGTTTGCAACAGAAAAAAAGAATATCAATAAAGCATGTTGAAATTCTATTAAATCATTTATTGTGAACAAAAGTTGGGTAATAAAGAAAATAAAATAAAGACATCAATCACGTTTAAATAACAAAAGTATTGTACGTGACCTTGTCTCGATAGGGCAATTTGTAGGCACTAAAAATATTTATATGCCATATTAATATATAAAATTAAATTGATTATTTGGGCCAACCTTTTGCATTTATTTAATTAAGCCCAAGAGACTTCCAAGTCCAGCAGAGTTCCAAGTCAAGTCACAACCTAAACCCGACTGACTTCCAAGTCAAGGCTTGGTCGAAGCCCAAATGACTTCGAAGTCATTGCCCAAGAGACTTCCAAGTAAGTCACAACCCAAGCTCGAATGACTTCCAAGTCAAGGCCCTGTCGAGGTCCAAGTCAAAGTTCAAGTCAAGATCCGGTCAAAGTCCGAGGTGACTTCCAAGTGAAAGCCTGATCCAAGCCCAAGAGACTTTCAAGTCAAAACCCAAGCCAAATTCAAAGTCAAAGCAAATGACTCATAAGTTAAATTGATCCAAGATGAGGCCCAATCGAATGCCCAAAATGAGGTTAAAGCCCATCTTGACTTCCAAGGGAAAGGGGGAGCTTTTCCTATAAATAGACCCCTACCCCCCTTTATTCAAGGTTAGAAAATTGAAAGAAATCACCAACACTAAAATATTCACTCTTTGATGGAAGATAACAAGCACGCGCCATTCTCCCGCGAAAACCAAGTATTCATCTTGATTGAGATTAAGTCTTTCGGGCCCTCTCTCAAGATAAAACTTATTCAAACTCATTTAAAGGAGATCGAATCAGAGGATTACCCTCATTGTATTCAATAGAGATTGTACCATATACAAATCAATACGAAGATTCAATCTTGTACCCTAATTCTTGTCTAATTTATTCTAGGCTTGAAATTTGTGTTTGCAACAAGGTTGGAAGAAATTGGAAATTCTTTTGGGAACTTTTCCCAAATTTTCCTCACAATTTTATGAGAAAAATTTTATCACTTGTTTATAACAATTTTTCTACCTAATTTTCCTCCTTTTTGTGATTTTCTCTAAACCAAACACAAGAAAAAAAATTACTTTTTCATTTTTTTTCTTTCCACCAAATTTTTCAAGGTCCAAATGGAGCCTAAATTTTCCAACTTTAAGTCATCCAAATCTATTGGGTTGTGTGATATTATTCCCTAAGATGAGTTCTTTGCTTTGTAATTTTCCTCCAATATCGGCTAGTAGTTAGACCACATTGCAACTATCAATATCTGTACCTTAAGTAGAAGCCATTAACTCATTTGGCCTTAAGACAATTAGGCTTTTCAAACAGAAACCACATGTATTTCGCAAGGGCTACCCTATTCCAATCTTTGTGATTTTTCACATATGAGCCTCCTTCCTTTCTTAAACAACACATCAATTCATGAAAAGGAATAACTCTAAATGGTTGGTTAGCCACCAAAATACAACAAATCACAGGCGATTCCCAATAAGCTATTTACGATCGTGTACCATCCTATTTAATTTTCTGAATCAACTGCACATTAGATTCAATATGTTCCACAAAATCTAATAGAAATCTAGCATTAGATATATTTGACACATCGTATTCAAAATTCCTTCTCCCTAAATTACTTATAGATCAAAACTCGATCAACCCATGATGAAGCTAATCCATGAATAATTCTACTCTCTGAATGTTACTTACAGTACCAGAATTGAGATTAGGATTACCTTTAGTACTCAACATCTGCATTGTCCCATTTTTCTACATTATTCTATTAACACCATCATTTGGACTTTGACTCGTAGCAACAACCTCAGCTGCAATTGGAATTGCAAGATTGATGTTGCGACTAGGATTCTTAGAGGGGCTTGTTCGTCTCTTTTTCATCGTTACTGAGAAAGGGAATCTCTCTCTCTAAGTTTCCTTTCTCATTTTTTTAATAAGAACTTTTTTATTTCTCTCACATCAGAAAAATATGTCCTCTTTCACTAACTTTGATCGTGAATATTTATTATAAATTTTTAATAAAATTAACAAAATTATTTTCCACTAGGAACATTTCACAAGAGACCTTTTAATGATAGTGGTTATATATTGCTAATCAATATAATTTGTAGTAAAATAAAGGTCAAAATTTGTCAAAGTGGATGGTTTTTGTTTCGAGACAGTAGGCACACTTCTATTTTACAATAGTTTATGTGTGTATAGGGCCAAATGAGTTATAAATAATAGTATAATATATATAAAGGATGGAAATTGAACCTAATATATGATCCAGTGCATCCAAAGTTTTAATTTTAGCCACTAAACCAAATATTCCTGTGCAACTTTGGTATTATTTTGACAAAAAAAACGTTTGGTATCATGGCTTATTATTGTATACAAAATTTTGTTATTTGTCGCACCTTTTCACTTTATCTTATTCCATTACACATCGTACAACTATTTTTATTTTTTAATTAAAAAATATACTTTTCACCCTATCCCACTTTATTTCACTTTGTTTCTATTGTACTTTGGTACGCCATGATTCAATGAATTTGAAATTAAAAGTTTATTTAAGACTTATTATGTTGGTTCATTGTATTGTCATTTTAGAACATTTTCTTGGAATAAATACGCCGTAACGCGCTAGTGTCTGATTTGACCATCTTTTTACGTGTTTCAGAAATTGGTACACATTAATTGCTTGTTGCCTTCCGTTATGTCATGGGCCCCACCGACCAATTTCGTCACATGTTAAATTTCTTCATTTCTTCATTTGTAATTTTGCT
Source organism: Selenicereus undatus (assembly GCA_017589665.1). NCBI lineage: Eukaryota > Viridiplantae > Streptophyta > Magnoliopsida > Caryophyllales > Cactaceae > Selenicereus > Selenicereus undatus. Next base: position 101,718,596 of record JACYFF010031955.1, read on the forward strand.
TCCAGCGGTGGGTCCATGACCAGTCATACATCACCCAATAAAAGCATTTCTCGTTTTCACCTTCTTCACAGAGCTTATCTTCAAATTGTCGTTCCTATAGTGAAAATGCATTGTACATTCAATGTACTGCCACCACATTCATTCAAGGCAAAATGTTATGTACTCCCATATTCATTTAATGTAATACACTTGCCATACATTGAATCACTACATTTATTCAGTTAACACAATGATGATTGCACAAAATAATAATAATAATAATAATAATAAAATTCAATATCTAAATTTCATTTCATTGGCTTTAGATAATCCAACAAAGAATTTACACAATGAATTTTTGGCATAATACTGGAGTGACAACTCAGAAAGAATAATGTATATAATACTCATGAAAATATATATTTTTACTTGTTAAGTATATATATTTTTTCAATGTGTATTTATTAAATAGATAAATTTTAATATGTAATATTAATATAACTTATAAGAGTATGTATTCTTGAGAGTATAATATAAACTTTGTCAGAAAAAAAATGTATTCCAAGCACATAAATCGTTGTTCCAAGCAAATTTTTGGAAACTAAAATATATCCAAAAAGCTGCTTTCTTACTATTTTTTTTAAAATATAAATATTCTAGAAGCTCCAGAGAGAAGAGTCCTGGTAAATAGAAGCATCATAAAAATCCTCTCCACTACCGCCATGGTCAAAATTAACCTGCTGCGGAAGCGGTGAATAAAAATTACCGCAGTTCAATTCATCAAACTCGGGTAAAAACCCGAATTCGGACGCATAATTACCCGACCCAAGCTCCGCCCCAGCCAATCTCAACTGCTCATTAAATGACTCTTCTAGCCCTGACACTTCACTCTCCATCTGGACCGTCGAACCATCCGAAATCGACGGCGAATATGCCACTATGTCGTCAGTCGTGGTCCCCACGTCATTCGGCGTTGCGTTGGCGAAACGCGCCGCCGCCTCCTGGATCTCCGCCGGAGTCATGGCTCTCCCTCCGGCGATATCCGGCAGATTGTCCGGAAAGTTGAAGTTTCCGGCACGGCCGCGTAACCAGAACTGCGCGGCGTCAAATGCACGCGCCGCCTTCTCGGCGGTGTCGTAGGAGCCCAACCAGATCCTCTCGCGGCTGTTGGGTAGCCGGATTTCAGACACCCACTTCCCCCACTTTCTCTTTCTCACTCCTCTGAACTTAAGCTCCGATTGGTTGCGAGCTCGAAGTTCTTCCCCAGTAGTGGTAGTGCTACTACTACTGCTCGAATTCTTCGCCATTTTCTTCAAATTGGGGGTTCAAGATCCTTGAGAATTTGAGTTGAGTTGAGTTGAGTTGAGTTGAGTTGAGTTGAATTGAATTGAATTGGGTATGTTGTTCTGCTGCTTTACTTTGCTGATGGGGGCGCAGCCAGATTCGGCCTTTATATGTGAGGGGGGAACGAGAAGAGAGAAAGTGAGAGGAAAGAGGGGATTTCTAATCTACGCGGTTGATGTCATTTTGGGATTTTTTTTTTTAATTGTTGACAAACCAGGCGCACACGTCATAGAAAGTTTTTGTCGTCTTTTATGATTTTTTATTATTTTTTTTGGTTCTTTTGGGATGGTGCAATAATGAAGTTCCTCGTGCTTAATTGTTGCACTCTCTGGAAAAAGCCATAAAGGCGTCTAGTAAATAGTAATGAGTAGTAGTTTAAGTCAAATTGAGCACGTTTTAGTCCTTTTCAATTTTCAAATCAAAAAGATAGATTAAACTTTGTTAATTCCCCTCCATAATCATTGTAAACCTTTTAAATTTTATTCACTGAAAATTGTTGTCCACCTTTAAATAGATTAAAGGTTGTTTTCGAATAATTTTTCAATTTGGATATTAATGGACCACTAACTAATTACCTACTTCATTCCTGTAAGTTATTCAATATTTAACAATTGTTAAATTTAGAATAAAACAAAACCGATCAGTTAAAATAATTATACAATTTGTGGATAAAATTATTTTATTAACGATCGTTCTACACAATATTTTGCACCTCTGCGCGATACTCAAAGTATTAAATTTGAACACTAAAATTGCTTCAGACTTTTTAGGTGCAAATGTATAGGTAGATGCGGGCGACTAAGCCGGGTGGGATTTTTCATGTGAATAAATGAGTCTAACCAGCTTACTTTAGCATCTTTTTAAAATTTGAGTAAATATATGTAAAAAATTTTCATATGTTAATTATAATTACATATAAATAATTAATTAGTATGATAGAAACATGTAAAGAATATTGGTAGAGGTGTTCATTATTCGGTCCAAACTCGGACAGGACTGAAGACCGGCCTAGAGCGGATCGAACCGAATGAATTCGGTCCGGACCACGATCCACAATTTTTTTTATTCGGTCTTCGGTTCGGTTCGGTCCGGACCACCGGTCCGGTTCAAGGACTGAATAAAAAAAAAAAAATTGAAAACTGACTTTTTACTTACTCAATTTTAATTTTCTTTTGCAACTTATAATTTTTCAAACATTCAAGAATATTGATTTGTTTTTCATGGTGAAAATATGTAGAAATTGTTCATATTGAAATAAATATAAGATGTTCATATTATAAAAATTTGCTAGCTTTACAATTCGATCCGGTCCAGTCCGGTCCAACTTTTTTCGGTCCGGTTCCGGTCCGGTCCTTGACTTATTCGGTCCGATCCACGGTCCGTAACTTCCCTCTTATTCGGTCCTCGGTCCAACCCGGTCTGGTTCGGTTCGGTCCGGTTCAGGTTTGGATTGATGAACACCCCTAAATACTGGTTCATTGAACGGGCTATTAGTGGGTTAATCCGCCCCAACTCGCTAATTTATTTATTGACGTGGTTCATTATCAACAAGATTTGTTTTAATTATCTCTATTTATAAAATGAGCTGACAAATTTGATCCAATGGAGACTTATTGCTCACCCATACATATGGAGACATTTCATTTATTATGTATCCTTGTAATCTTGAAAACGCCATTTGAAACAATGTAGAAATGTTGATGAATTCAATATTGAAGTGAAATTAAAGATTAATTGTAAGACACAAGCACTTGCATCAATTTCATGCAATCCTAATATCCTATACAAATGGTTTTTTTAAATATAAAAAGAGTTTACAGAATATCAAATGGAAGTCTGACCATCCCAATTAAATAATTTCATGTATCACTTTCACAATGTTGCCTTTTACCATTTTTGTGATTTCATTGCTTATATGTTGGGATTTGTCCTAAATTCAAACCCAAGCATTCAAGCCCCTACATCAGCCCATGATATTGCTTGAATAGCTAGAGACCAAGACTCATGGCCAGCCTATGCATTGTTCACACGATCTGTGGTTTCTCTTTTCTGACTTCGCAACCTTAATTTCCAACTATATGTAGTTGGCATTTAGAGTTCAAGGCATGATCCTATAACCGAGATTTTCTTAATTTATTTTCGATTTTGTTACGTATATGAGGTTGATTAACCTAGTTTTGTGTGGTCAACTTACGTGCCTCTTGGCACCATAGAGAGTTCCCTATATATGTCTTTTTTTCTATTCCAGTTTTCTACAGTGAGTGAGTTTTCTTTATAAGAGTTTTAGTTGAAAGATTGTAATATCCTTTAATTAATATCATTGATCAAACACCGTACTCTAAAGGTTAATCTTATTGAGCACACCGCTCTGTAAATCATTTCATACTATCTGCACTATATAATGAGTTTGTAGTGGTCGTGCCACCTGCATTTTTCATATAAAATTGGTATTTTTTAATTCACATCTTTTATTTGTTGATTTTGCTATGCTACTAGAATATGTACATTCCAATTATCTATTTGTTGATTCTGTGCATTGCTAACATTCATGTACTCCATATTATACCAAGCAACTTATTTTTCGTATCTTTTATGTTATTCTTTGTTCAAATATTCTCGTTGATTTTGTTTTCACCACTGTCTTTATTATTGTATAAAAGTTCAGTTTTCTTTCTCTGAGTAATATTCATGAAAGTCAGTGGCTTTCATGCACAGAATATATCATGTGAGACGGAATTTAGTTATCCTATGCAAGTCAAACAAGCGCAGGATCACGGTCATTGGTCAACCAAACGAGTTTTCCAAAGAAAAAAAGGGCAAATGAAACTCCATTAGACACAGAGAGAGAGAGAGAGAGTCAAATGTGTAGCGTTGATTTTGCGCATGGCGAAGTGAAAGATCTTCATTGTGTGAGAAAATGACATAAAATTGCCCAAAAACAGAAACTGCTTTGCGTGTGAGGTGCGTCCACTCGCCACCTCATCCGCGCCCTTTGCCCGCCCTTGTGGTGGCCCAACCAGAAGAAGTTTGCCATGTGTCAATGTTTCACATCCATTCCTTTTATTCTTTCGAATAATTTTTCGACTAATTTTGAAATTTTTAATTATTGTTTTTAATTTCTATCTAATTTTAGAAGTTAATTGTCTTAATAACGTAAATGATTCCATCAAAAAATAATGCAAATTATAACTATGTTAGAAATATATAGCACTATAATATTATCTTAATTTCTCTATATAAATTTGAACATATGATAGTAAAAGTACATTAAAGTTGATTTAATTTATGAATAAATTTTGGTTAAGAATTTAAAAAGTGGGTCGAGCGTTATTTATATAAGGAGGTATCATGTTTTAGAAAATTTTCACACAGAATTATATACATTAGTTTCCTAAATTTTATTCCACCTTATTGTTAATTTATACTAGTATAGATCCGTGCTTTGCACGGTGATTTATAAAATAGAAAATAAGTTGTTTACAAAAGAATCATAGTTGCTATTATTATTGAGAAAAGAAGACACAAATAAGTTACTTAGTAAGTGATGTTGTTATAAGTAGAAATAAATTTTCACTATAAAAATTTAGTAAGCCTAGTTATTATAGTTAGAATTTTTTAGTATTATATACTTTTTTATCCTTTTCTTTTAGCGGATTTTTATCTTTGAAAATAGATCTATTCTGGTCACAATTTCATTCAAGTTATCTTAATATGTAGTTACAATACATCAAAATTAGTTATCTATGATGTGCTTAGGCTCATCCTTTTGAAATCATAAAGTTTGGTGGCTTTTTGTTAAAAAATATGTCATTGAATTTTTCTTTAGACAACATATCTCCCTAAGGTTAGTGTTCCACTTAAATCATGAGTTGCAACACAAATGAGTTATTGTAGATTTAGGACAATAGATTTAGTAATTTTAGGTGATTTGAATTAAGCAAATTTTATTTTTTTTGGAAAAAGGGGACTGTGAAAATAGTAGATGGGTTTAGAAAAGCAATAAAAATTATCATATATGGTAGCTGGTCTATTGATTTAAAACTACTTACTAATTTATATAAGTTGTCACCTCTCAAAAGGAAAGATAATGAGTTAGTTAAGATATTCTAGTTAAATCATGGATCATAATTAGTTGTAGCATATTACTCACAGAATTCTGACTGTCTGACTGTCTGTTTAGTTAATCCATAATTCAAAAACCCAAAAATAGTATTTTCAAATTTGTTCATTCAATTAGCTAACCTAAAATGGGTTATTTTATTTCTTGAAATCAAAATGACCCATCAAAATCTCAATTAATACATGATTTTCAAAAAAACAAACACAAGAAATTAAAATTTTCTATAACCTTACCTTGTGATTTGTGTCTTAAGTTAACTATATAACATGATTAATGATTTTGAACATTTGTCATGATTTATGAAAATAACCTACAAATAGTATTCAAGAATGCATCACAGTATTTTACTAAACAACAAAAACTGCTACATTGATTCAAGCATCAATTACAGTATTGAATGTATGCCATGATTTTTAAAAAATATAGAAATAGTATTCAAGTATGCATTGTAATTTCTAATTAAACAATGGAAATATTCAAGCATGCATTATAGTTTCTAACCGAACAATGGAAACAGAAAATTACATTGATTCAAACATGCATGTAGTATTGAACGTATGTGATGATTTTAAAGAGAAAACTAAAAAATTACATTTGTTAATGTTGGAGGCATATTTTGAAGGTGAATAAGTTAATCAAAATCGTTCTAAAGACTTTATAAATTAGGATCAACTTTTTAATATTAAACTCATCCTATATGTCCATTAATGCAATTTGATCCTACTGCTAGGGTTCCTAACCCAATGAAATCCTCCAACAACCACTCTATATTGTTCTAAACCCCAACCTGACCACCTCACTCAATTTCCAAAATAGCAAAACTTTTGAAGATATAGAGGATTATACTCTTATCTACGTATATAAAAAAGGAAGTCAAATTTTGTGGTTTCTTTTATATATCTTAACAGTAACTTTTGTAAATTAAACCATATATAAGAGGGAATTACAACAAAAAAGTACAAAAATTTCAATCAAATACGATCAAACTTTTTGACACTACTAATTACAAAAGAGGGGGTCACTTGCTAGTGAATTAACAAATTAATACAAATAAACATATGAGAAAGCGAACGATAATTATTATATATCTAGAAGTGAGGTAAAAAAGGCACTTTGACACACATGAGCAATGAGCAAGACAACAGAATTGACTTTAACTATGAGACGTATTCTAATGTATAATTTCAACTATGGGTAAGAACTACTTAACTACTTGCACTAATATTGAAGGTTCAAGAATGATATCTTTTTTATCTATAATTTCCAAAGTTAGTTGTTACTAACTACTTCATAATTCATATTTCCATAATTATGGGATTATTCTTTATTAGGATTTGACTTTATTATTTAAAATAATACTAAAGGTATAGCCACTCCATAATCTTTATTTCAACCATTACAGAATTATACTTTCCGAGATTATGCTTTCCTAGGATCATTTCCTTAGTTGTTAGTAATTTTTTTTTGCCATTACGGAATTATACTTCCTGATATTATACTTCCCGAGATTAATCTTTTTCAACAATCTAGTGGTGATAAGGAGACAGAATGAATTCAAAAGGTTTAAGAATGATATTTTTTTATAATTTTTATAATCACTAATTACTGTATAATCATTCCTTTTAGAAAAAGATGCTCCATAATCCTCATTTCGACAATTATGGAATTATACTTCATAAGATTATACTTTCTTACGATCATTTCCTTATTAATGATTTTTTCCCTTACTACTATGTGAGATATTTGAAAATTATAAATTAATTATTTTCAACAATCGGATGGTTGTGATGAGCCGAGAGAATGAATCCAAGAGTTCGAAATCTCTAATTAATGAAAATGCAAGAAAATTTCACATCATCACAACATTGCTTTTATATATAGTATAGATTCTTAATATATTACGATATTTGTTCTTAAACCTAAGCATAGCTATATTTGTTCTTAAAAATAGCATTTATAACTATAATAAAATTATATAGGTTCAGAGTTAGCTTACTAATATCCAAATCTCCTAAAATCTTCTATGTAAATATGAATTTCATTTAGGTACTTTTTCTTCAATATATTTATAGATTTCTTTTTGTTTTTATGTCTCTAAAGTGAGAGGGTATTAATATTACTCCAAGCGTAGATTATAGTAATAGTGTTTCGGCATCACATTAAAGATATAGCTCCGCTCATTCTTCAACTAAATATGAGTCCCAAGACTATGGGTTGAAGATGAGCTACGTAGGATTGTAAAAAAATCCGTATCTAATTAAAACCTGCAAAATTCGTTTTAGTGGGTACGGATATGGATATTGAAAATGAAAAAAAAAAGAAGTGAGGATGAGGTGGATATTGCTAAAATAGGTATAGATATAGGTATGAGTGTAGGTTTTACCCGCACCATGTCGATTTTATCAATACCTGCCCCGTACTCGCATCATTCTGCCCCATATAAAACCTGTATTTGTTTATTTATATTCCAGTTTCTTACTTATACTTGGATATTTTGCTAGTTAATTTTGAGTTGTATTGTATTCAAGGCAATGGTGAAGCATTTTATTAGAATTTGTAGCTGTTAAGTGTTAATTTGTTGGTTTCATTGGCAAAGTTTAACTTGTATTTGGCGTAATATGATATGTTGTTAGAAGTTCGGTATTAATGTGACATAGTGGCTATTTAATATTGAAATGGACACAAAACATGTTCAACTCTTTTGTCTATATGTACCCAAATAAACCCGCTATACCCACTATACCCAGTGGGTATGGGTGTGGATATAGCTTTACAACACTCGATGGATATGAGTATGGATATGCATATATGTATTAATTTTGAAAATCGGTATGGGTAAGGGTATGGCTAAACCCACTCTATACTCCCCATTGCCATCCCTAAATCTAAGTATAAGGACTTCCTTTCCAAGTGAATGAGTTTGCCAAGGAGAGTGACAAAAGGGAAATTATCTTCTTGATATTGATTTTGTTCACCTTCTCCACTAATCAGCCCACTGACGAAATCATTGCAAGTCGTTTAATGAAGAGGATCCTGACTTCATAAACCAATTGTAAATTGAGGATATCTTTTTTTCAACCTATGATAAATACTTATTATTAGCATTTAGCACATTTCAGCATAATTAAGTATAATTTAGCGTAACTTAGCGTAATTTAACCCAATTCAGTATAATTCAGTACAATTTGACACAATTTAACACTTGAAGCACTCAATTAATTAGATTATGATTAAACCAAATCACCTTATGTTTATCGGTAATTTAACTTAATTTACTAAAAATGTAAATATGTTTATTATTGTTATTGTAAATTCATAGCAAATGGATTTTTTTTACATTATGCAACTAAAATATAAAACTTTCACGCTTTTACGCATAGCATAAAAATACCAATATATTATTGTTTTCATAAAATTCATATTATTTTGGTGAAGTATTATATTAGTGAAATAGATAGATTTGTCATAAATTATATTAAATTAAATAATTATGTTAAGAACCTAACTAAAATTACAATATAATTTTTTTGAAAAATATTAATCATAAAAAATATAAATTTACTAACAACTTTCATATCCAGTATATTTTTTTTTTGGTTTAACCAAAGGTATCCACCACCGATCGCAATGACTAATCCCCTCGCCCCGGGAGCTCCACTTAAGGGTAAAGGGCTAGCCAAGAATTGCTCTCCATTCCCAAAGGCCAAGGATCAAACCCCTGACCAATTGGTTAAGGGACGAAGTGAGCTACCACTACGCCACAACCCCTTGGTATTTGTTATCCAAAAAGAAACTACCATTGTTTTTATTTTTACCCTATCTTCTATTGTGCAATTTTATTTTATTATTTTTTTAGAATCTATGCTATGAACATATTGAATGCCAAATTCTAACTTTTTGTAATGTCGAATTTTAATGTTTAAACAACTACCTGAATGTGTGTTAATTCTTGGTGCTTTTAACTATAACTATTTTTAAAATTAAACTAATGGCACAATCGATTACTTGCGGTACAGGAAATTTTTGTGCTAATACCAAAGCGATTACAAACTGAACATACATTCACAAATTATTTGTATGTTACACATTTTATTTGAAAAATTCATTAAATTTTAATTTGCAACAATGATACCATATAAAATACAACTAGTTGGAAAAATATTATTTATTATTCCACTACCAAATAAATAAAGACGCATTTACAAATGTTCATTTTTGGTGTATACACTAGTTAAATAACTTCATAAATATACTTTCATACTTAATTATAATTAGTCCCTAATTATGTAAGCTCATTTAACATCATTTAGCACATTTCAGTATGATTTAGCATGTTTTAATATATTTCAATATGTTTTATTATGATTAAGCATAATTAAGTATATTTTAGTATTTTTTAATAATAAGTATTAATAATTACTGATCATAAATTTAAAAAAAAACATGCAAATTGATAAATTAAGGGCACAAACTAGGTTTTTATGCAAAGAATTCTCTAAGGGATCTTCCTCTTGTTTGGTAAGTCCAACTGTAATTCCTAGGCACTCCCTTTTTTAACGTTTATTTTCTATTAGTGACAATTGGACCGATTAACAATTAAAAAATAGTGGTCAAATACTTGCTCCATGCATGGAAGATTTTAATTTAATTTATATTGAGGAATACCAAAATTAAAATGGGATTTGCAATCGTTAGTTAGGGCTTGCGTTATTGGTTCACTTAATTAATCTTTCTTTTTGGGATAAGGCTTCACTTGATTAATCAAATCAAACTATAGTTCAAAAAAAGAAAAGAAAACAAAAGAAGAAAAGAAATAAATTTGGAGTTTGTTTGAGAGATTCCAACGACAATGTCTTTTTTTAAAAAAAAAATCAAAAGAAGAGGAGATATTATATTACGTTTGTGCCAACAAAATCATACATGTCGTCCGATGCATGTCTAAGCGTCGTTTCCGAGACATCTGCTTCATGTAATTTGTTTTCTAAGTACAAATGTTGCCAAAGAACCGTCTCTTTTAATAAAATACCAAAAATATAAGTCAAACTTGTCGACTAAAAATAAAGTACTAGTAATAAAAAGGTCAATAATATTATCGTGGGATAATTAGGGTTGAAACATACGGGTCAACGATTAGCCGTCTCTCTCAATAATAATGTTTCAAGCTCTAAACTCGTAGGCACAACGAAGATCAAATTGACATGAATGAGCTTCCTCAGCAGGGGTGGATCCACGTTATGGGTAGGGGTGTCCATGGACACCCCTAGCCCCACCAAAAAAAAAAGTCTATTTAAAAAGTGGTTAATTTAGTACTAATATTGATTAATGGACACCCCTAAAAAAAATAGTATATATTAGTAACGATGTTAATTTATGAACACTCCTATTCCAAATATTTGAATTAACCACTATTCCTCAGCACCTGCACCCGCAGAATTCCTACCACGCTTGTCTCGGTCGGAAAATTCGCTACACTCTTCTTGAGTTTTTCTTTTTCAGTTTCAAAATTTTCACCTCAACGTGCGTGTAGGAAAACATGACAACCTTCCCATGGAATTCAAAGGACGAAAATTAAGACCCACGTGCGACGTGTCTGCGCTTTTTGCCTCCCCAATCCTCACCCTTGGCGGCTGCTTCAAAGGGCCACCAAAAAAGCAAGCCTGACAAAACTAATCCGAGATTCAAAATCTGAACTGAATGATCCGGACCCATATCCGATCCGATATTCGAAATATACTCATCCGAAAGTGGACTTGAAACTCGAATTGACCCGACCCGAACCATAACCGACATGAAATTTTCAGCAAAGTTGCTTGTTTTGGCATGACGAGTGTATTTCACCAAAAATTGATTGACTCGAAATCGACCCGACCCGAACCATACCCGACCCAAACCGAAACGACTCGAAATGTCACTTAACCCGAACATGACCCGACCCGAACATGACCTGACCCGTACCCGAACCGAATGACCTATTTACCAAGTCTACAAACAAGTGTTGACATTCGACATTGAAAGGTTATTATAAATTGCAGCATAGATGATTGAGATGCGGATTAAAGTGGATTAGGGGAAAATTAATAGGGTCGATTAGGTTAATTACATTATTCCAACTCTTAACTCTATCCTTCATATATAGAGGTAGAAATAAGGCGAGTTAAAGTTAAATTTGATAAGCTCAAGATTCAACTTATGCCATATTTTGTGTACTCAAATTGACTAACAGAACTGGCCAGTTCCCATAAATTTGGGCTCGCGAATTGTCTGGCTTTAACCTATGAATCCTTAAGAGAAAAAATAATAATTCAATGATTTTGTTATATATATATATACTCTATTGAATCAGAAATTATACTTTCATTATTTTTTATTTTTCTCTCTTTCTTGTCATTATTATACTTTTTTGAAGTCACCATATGGTTGGTTCTCTAATACCCAAAAAAAAGGAAGAATGAGAGTACGAAAGGAACAAATGTATTGTCTAAGTTTTATAAATTAACAAATATATATATTTTAACATGTTCTTTACTATAACTAGTGTTAAACCAATGCTTCATATGGATTGTTATAGTTTTTTGTTTGAGCCACTTCTATCTTATAAATCAGTGTATCTATAATAAATATACTATGGACAAAACCCTTATTGTTGCCCACCAGAACAAATTAATTATTTTGATAAGCAACAGTCTAGAACCCCAATATAATTTTAAGTCAACAAATGAAGTATAGAAAGTCAAAAATATGTTGATATGGAATATAATTCATGAAAAATGTAAATTTATTTGTGCTTTGTAACTGCTTATTTAAAATATTTTATGAATGTAAGTTTAGTCTAATTGTGAAAGTGTCTATCCCATCAATTTTAATTAACCTTGAAATACTACTTGCATCCATTTTACCGATTCTGGAATTACTATATATTTAGTAAATGGCATAATGCCATTATTGCTTATGAGTAGGTAATGATAAGAATAAATTAATTATAACTTAAACTAATAAGACCTTACTATTCAAGTCCTATGCTATGTAGGAGGACTAATTGTCAAACCAAAACATTTAATATCGAAGGTCAAAAACATAGATTTTGCATCGTAGCAATAATATATTACGATTAATTTTTTTGATCAAATAGATAAAATAAACGGAAGTTTATATACTAATTTCATAGCAAGCAATCATGACAAAAAAAGTAACAAAGCATGCCATTGGCACATTGATAAGATGTAAATGGAGTACCATATCTCAAGATTTGATAATATGTTAGTGGACTTGCATATAACAATTAGAATCAGCATTATGACCAAACATAAGTGTGTGAAACGAAGAAGTCTCAGTTGCAAACGTTTGATTTTAAAAAGTAAAAAATAGTCAATTAACATATTTTGAAATAAGAAAACCATCAAAGAGTTCAAGAAAATTATAGAGCTGATAGCTAGTTTTATACATTCTCAGCTAATATTAAGGCTAAAACTAAAACCCTTTTTTTGGGGGGGGGGGGGGAGGAGACTAAAATATTTGTAAAGTATATATTAATGAAACTATAATGAAATAACTACTTTGAATCCTAATTTTTCAAAATGATACATCAATGAAACTATAATAAAACCATTATACTTATAATATTAAAATTACGAATATAAAATTTGCACAAATCTTAAGAAGATATACACTACAAAAACGCAGCGGAACTCCGACGGAAAAAGCGATGTGGAAGATGGGTGTCGGAAAATATCAGAGGATCCGATGAAGAAGCAGGCAGGGCCCGACGGAAGTCAGCGTTTTCGACGGATTTTCCGACGGAATTTCGTCAGAATTTCTGTCGTCGGAACATCCATCGGTTTCCGTCGGACATTTTCAAAACTTTGTGGATCTTGAAATTTGCTTCGTTTTGTTGCGGTTTAAATTTTGGGGAGGGGGTTGTTTCGCCGGCAAATGAAAACTTAGAGAGAGAAGGAGTTTCAAAGAGAAAGAGAGAGAAGAGAGAGAAAGTGAAGTTTGAAGGTTTTAGTGGTTGAAAAAGTGAACGGTAAGTGATTTTTTTTAATATGTTGTTTAAAGTTGAAATAGTTAAGTTAATTGATGTTTTTTACGTTTTTAATTTTTCGAGTGTGACCGTCGCCGCTTGCCGCCACCGCCTCGCCACTGCCGCCGCCAGTAATACGCTTGATTTTTCGGTTTTGGAGGTTAGTAGAATTATTACGCTTTAAAATTATGTTTCTTTGATATGTCATGTTCATTTTTGTGAATTTGAATCTGGAAGCATGTTTGTTTAGTTTAATGTGTTTAGTTTGTTATTTTAAAATGTCAAGTATGTTGAGCATGTGTAATATGTTTTGTTGATGTGAATAATTTAAGTAAAATAAGTTTGTTTATTATAAAATGTTAGGTATGTTAATCATGTATGGTTTTTGAGGTATGTTTAATTTTCTTGTTATTTTTGTGAATTTATTTATATATGTTAAGTATATATTAATTTAAGTTTGGTAAGTATGTTAATGGTATTTTTTTTTGTTTGGGTTTGTTTAATTAGATGAGGTGTGAAATCGGTGGTTTAATTTGTGATTGATGTTTAAGGAGACCTATGTGGGAAAATAATATTATTATGTGAAATTAATTAATTTTAGCATATGTGTTTAATTACATTAATTGTTGTATTTTAGGTTTTGTGAGATTTTTTTTTTTATGATAGGGAGAAAGTATAATGTAATTCTAATTTAATATGTGATGTATGTTGATTTGAATAATTAAAATTGTTATGAGTACATAAGCATGTTTGGAATATGTGTAATAATTCTAATTTAATATATGTTTTGTTTCGGTAAATGGTTCAATAATGTTAAGTATGTGTTTTTTTTTTCTGATTTGTTGTGTATATTAATTTTTGGTGAGTATGTGAACAATATTATTTTTTTGAGATATGGTTAATTTTCCATATGATTTGGTTGTAAAATCAAATTTATTTTTTTCGTAACATATGGATATGAATTATGTTAAAATTTAATTTTATTTGTGATGTACATTTATAATAATTATATAATTATTATGAAATGTTGAAATATATTAGACATGTGTAATGTGTTTTGTTTAGGGAATACATTAAATTTCCTAAGTATGTTTGTATTTTGTTTGCTTTGTGATATATATTAATGTTTTGTAAGTATGTGAAGTGTATGTGATTTTTAGGTATATTAAGTATATATTCAGGTGTGCATTATATGTTAGTAAGTTGGTTTGGATTTATTTATTTGAATGAAGTACTAAGTAATAATTTTATTTGTGTTTGATGCTTGATTACATTTATTTTTACAAATAATATGTAGTGATGTGAAATTTTGGTTGAATTGTTTAAGTATGTTAAGTATGTTTAATTTTTGTTTAAGCATGTTAAGTGTGAAATAAAATACGTAATTTATGTTTGATGCTTAATTACGTGTATTATGATATATTAAATAGTTTTGTTAAATATATTTTTATGTAATTCACAGATATATATATATATATATATATATATATGTTGAACTGGTTAAATACATTTCTAAAAGATTGTTATTACAATTAATTGTAGTTTACATAACAATTAAGGAAATTATATTAGCAACATATGGATGGGCCGTTGCATCATCAATGGATGTATAGGAGAAGAAATCCTAATGGACATGGACTTAGAGATGAGTGGTTGATGGGAGTTAATGTGTTTGATGAATTTGCACGAAATCAGTAAGAGTACAAAATTAATGGAGTTTATAGATGTCCATATGTCAAGTGCAAGAATATGCAATATTTTGCACCCGACGTTGTAAATTCTCATTTGTACAGAAAGAGATTTGTGAATTATTGGTATTGGACAAGTCACGGAGAAGAAGATAATTCGGAAGTAGGGGGTGCAATTAGTTAATATTCTATGAATTTTGATTATGATCACAACGATCATAATCATATGGAGAACATGGTGCATGCTGCCTTCCAAACTAATGAAATGAACATGAGTAGCCATCATGACGTAAATCCTGAGGCTTTTGCACTATGCTTGAATCTGCCCAGAGACCTTTGTATGAAGGGTGCAATATAACTGAACTTGAAACATCTGTGAGGCTACTTAGCATTAAATCGGGACACAACATGTCTCAACGTTGTTTCAATGAAGTTGTTGGCGTGATGAAAGATATATGCCCTTTTGAAAGTGGCATTCCAAAAAATTATCATCAGCAGCTCAAAAAAGTGAGAGATTTAGGTATGGATGTTCAGGAAATTGATTGTTGTCCGAATGGTTACATGCTTTATTATAAACAAGATGAGAGTTTGTCTGCCTGCAAATTTTGTGGACATGCAAGATAATTACCAAAGAAATCCAACCAACGAGGTCGTAAGGATGTTTCATATGCAAAAATACACTACCTGTCTTTAATCCCGAGATTGCAACGACTGTATGCCTCAAAAAAGACTGTCGTTCATATGAGATGGCATCATGAGCACCGCCAAGAATCGGGTGTTCTCCGACATCTGTCGAATGGATTAGCTTAGAAGCATTTCGACCAAAAGTATCCAAACTTTGCAGCAGAGCCTCAGAATGTGAGGTTAGGTCTTTGTGTTGATGGTTTCACACCATTTTCCATATCTGGAAAATCGTACTCTGTGTGACCAATTGTGGTTACACCTTATAACTTACCTCTAGAAATGTGTATGACTACTCCATACATGTTTTTAAGTTGTAATATTCCGGGTCTAACAAATCCGAAGAACAGGATTGATGTGTACTTACAACCCTTAATTGATGAGTTGAGAATGCCTTGGGACGTTGGGGTGGATACATATAATGTTTCAAGCGGTGGAACTTTTAAATTGCATGCCGCATTGATGTGGACTATTAATGATTTTCCCGCATATGACATGTTATCTGGTTGGAGTATTCACGGGTTGTTAGCATGTCCAGTTTGTATGCATCAAAATTGTGCATTTCAATTACAGTATGACCGAAAACCATCTTGGTTCGATTGCCATCGTCGGTTTTTACCTCGCAATCATTGTTATAGAGCTAATAAAGTTGCTTTTCTCAAAGGAAAGAGCATACACATTGGCCCTCCCCGAAGGATTTCTGGTGAGATGTTGTCTGATACAATATCGACTTTACCTAAAGTGACTACAAATATCAATTTTCAAATTCCGGGATTTGTGGAAAATGAACATAATTGGACAAAGTAGAGTATCTTTTGGGAGTTGCCGTATTGGAAGCATCAACTCTTGAGGCATAACCTTGTTGTGATGCATATTGAGAAAATTTTCAGTGAAAATATTATAAACACAGTGATGGATGTTTCGGAAAAAACAAAGGATGATATCAAAGCAAGGATGGATATGTCTATTCTGTGCAGTAGGTAAGAGTTGGACTTGGCTACAAGAGGGTCAATTGATAGATTGTGTAAACCAAAAGCCAAGTACGCACTGTCGTTACCTCAAAAAAGGGTTGTCTGTCAATGGTTGCGGGAGGTTCATGTGCCTGATGGTTATTGTTCTAATGTAGGCAATTGGGTGGATCCATCTAACACAAAGTTGCAAAATATGAAAAGTCATGATCATTATGTGTTTTTGTAGAATCTTATTCCAGTAGCTTTTGCTGCTCTTCCGAATGATGTGTTGAGACCCTTGGTCGAATTGAGTGAATTTTTCAGAAACCTATGCTCCAGTGAGTTAAATGTTAGCATGCTGGAAGAGATGAACAAGAACATTGCTGTAATTCTTTGTAAATTGGAGACAGTATTCCCTCCTGGTTTTTGAAATGTCATAGAATATTTGCCCATTCATTTAGCCGAAGAAGTTTTATTGGGTGGTCATGTTCAATATCGATGGATGTATCCTTTTAAGAGGTACTTTGATTGGTTGAAGCCTACGGCAAAGAATAAAGCTCGTGTAGAGGCATCTATGATTTATGCATACTTGGTATTTGAGATAAAACATTTCGTTGAGTACTATTTTCAATCAAGCTTGGATAGCCCAAGTATTGGGGCGTAATGAGGGTATGCAACAACCTGAACCACAAATGCCAACTCTATCAGTGTTCAACGGTAAGGGTACTCCATTTGGGAATCGAGGAAAAAGATATCTTACTGAGGCGAAGTACCGTGTCGCTCGCCTTCACATTTTACTGAATTGTGCTAAAGTGCAATCATATTTGGAGTAAGTATATCAATTACTGAAAGTTTCATTTGAATACTTAATAATTGTCGAATAGTAATTAATTAATTACATTCGTTAAACATTACAGTTGGTTCAAACATCAATTTCGCGGTCATAATCCAAACGCGAGTGATGTGAAAGTAGACATGTTCATCGAGGCAAATTTTGCACAATGGTTTGAATGTAATGCAAGTAGTTTTTCATAAGTAATCTTCAACTCCTAAAACACATTTCTGTAACTCTTAAGAGGATTACCTTCTTTTTCTCTTCATAGATCAATTCTTATCGGGTGTTTAATGATGAGAGGTAAGACTTTTTGGTGAACTTATCTCATGGACCGATTACGGTGGTGGAATATTTTTCTGGGTATAAAGTTAATGGTTACCGATTTCATACCAAAGCTAGAAATGAAGGTAAAACAACATATAATTGTGGCGTGTGTGTCAAAGGAGTTGGCGAAGGTGACGAAGTACCAGGGGATTATTTTGGTATATTTCACGAAATTATTCGTGTTGAATTTATAGGTGAGCCAATTAAAAAATGTGTATTTTTTAATTGTGAGTGGTTTGACCCGGATGTTCCTCGGGAGTTACGTTATCCTAAATTTACCCCATATCCCGAGGTTAATCATACCAGACGTTACAGGAAGTTTGACCCATTCATATTTGCTGATGTTGCAACCCAAGTGGTATATGTTAAGTACCTTGAGGGGGTATCAAGAAAAGCGAAATTGGTGGGTAGCTATACCAAACAAACCTCGCGGTGCTACTATAGATAAGGAAAACCTAGAACTTGCCTATCAACAGTTAGGAATGACAACCATGAATGTGGATAATGTAATAGTCACCACATTAATCGATGAAACTGTAGAAGCTGATGATGTTGATGGACATGATTGGGGTGATGATCATGATGGGAATGGTGAACATGATGATGGTAATGAAGAGGATGAAGAAGGTGAATTGGAGGATGAAGATGAAGACACTGATGACGATGACGATGATGAAAGTATGGCATTGCAAAGTGGTGATGATGACGATGACGATGTGTTCCACCATGATTGATTTAATTTTTTCATTGTAAGGATTTTTATGCATGTGTATGTAGTTTTTCTTAATTGCAAACTCAGAAAAACAATTGTTTGTACGTACTGTAATTTTTCATTGACAATAGTATGAAAACTTGCGCGATTGTAATTTTTTTTGTTTTTATTTGTTAGATGGTTGGACTCAATGGTGGACGTGGCCATGGTCGAACGGTCAAGAACGATGCGGGTAGAGGAGTACCACAACCAACGCCACAGTATGATCCCGCTGATCAAAACTACGAAACAAACACCTTTAGTGGAATGTTTGGAGGTTTTCTTGATCCAACTCAACCATTCAGAAATTATTTTGGTAGTATGAATGAGCAACCTCATATGCAACCACCTTTGTTTGGTGCGGGTATGCAACTACCAATTCAACCCAATATTCCTTACATGAGTGGTGCTTCATCTACTTCATTACTTTATCAATAGTTTGGCACTGTTAGTCCACATTTCAACAGTAATCAGTTTATGGGTAACCTAGAATGTCAAGTCACTCAGTGCACAACGAAAAGGTCCAAAATGAAGGGGTCGGAAGAGATAGACACAGTCCTGCACCTGAAAGTGACACAGCGAGCACCAATAATAAGATATATTTACAACCTGATGGTAACACGTAAGTTCATTATAAAGTTTGTAACTTCTTCATTAATCATATTCTTTTAATACATGCAGTAATTACTGTTAACAAATTCTTTTTTTGTTCTTAGTTTTATTCCATATCAGGGTGTAGTTCAAAAAATTATCAAAAGCTTTGCAGGTAAGTACCCACGTCCTTGGACTAGTTGGGGGGAAGTTCCACAATCTCAGAGAGACATTTGGTTCAATGAGTTCAAGGTTAATTATCTTTACAATGAATTTGAAAGTCGTAATTAGATTGTTTGGAATGTTTAATTACTAATATACCTCAACTTTGGCACAGAAACACTACTATTGGCATTCAGACAATGAAACTCAGATACGGCGTAACTATGAGTATAGAGGTGCAACTCGACTCAGGGACATTCTAGGATACGCCAGAAAGTACAACAAAAAACCGAAATGGGTACTGCCTAGTGTTTGGAATGACATGCTTAAACATTAGAGTGACGATGACAACTTCAAGAAATTGAGTCAACAAAATAAAAAAAATAGATCGAGTGATGTTGAAGGTTTTGGTCATTCGTTACATACATGTGGCTCAATTCCGATTAGTGAAAGGAAAAGGCGTCTGGTAAGACATGTGATTATTAATAAGCATTATTTTTATATATAATGTATGGTATGGATTGAGATTCTCGCAAATCGTCCTTGTTTATATTTAATTGCTGGTCACCTTTTTTTCTTCAGGCCCAAACATTAGGTAGGGAACCCACGTGTGAGGAATTGTGTTAAGGACACTCACTGCAAAGTGAAAGACAAAACTTTTGTGGAAAAAAAATCTGCAAAAAAATATGTAAGTTTGACACATTTTATTTAGACACATAATTCATATGTTATAATTGTAGGTTTAGTATAAAATAGTTTTATTTTTGATAATCTTCAGGAGGATCATCACAATAAATGACAGGAGTACTCCCAAACTGCAACTCAAGAGGGCTCTCAACTGGCACCTATGACCCAAGAGGAGTTTTGGATTAAAGAAAATCTCGACAAGAAAGGCTGTGTGTATGGTTTTGGTGCGAAGGGGGTCAAGTTGAAGAAATCAGCTACTATTGCAGCTGCACGTCACTCATCAGCTGAGCATTTTGATCCAAGACAGCAAGCACAACTCCTCAATGAGAGCATAACCAAGCAAGCAGAGGCTATAACTCAAATAGCCAAGAAACAGGGGAAGACAAAGCGCATGCTGAAAAAAGTTTTACGATTTTTTAAAGGTCAAAGTGCAGACTCCTCCATCCACATCAACTTGAATTCTAATGATGAAGACGACTCCGAAAATGACAATGATGATGACCACACAAATTTATCCGACTCTGATTAGTTTAGTAATTTGCGTTGCGTGTACTTTCAAAACAATGTCGTAATTAATATTTAATTTAGCACATTTCTTTCGACAAATATATATAAAATTTCATATTTGGTAATTATTATGTGCGTATTACATTTCTTAAAATTTTTTCTTTTGGGTTTTCATTCTAATTTTTGTGGGAATTTTTTTTTGGGGTTTCTAATCAAATTTTAAAAAAAAAATTTTTTTTGAAAAAGGGGGAAAATTCCGACGGAAATTCCAACGGGACTTTCTGTGGGAATTCCCGTCGGAAATTCCCTCCCTCCCCTGCTCGCTAGTGCGCGCAGAAAAAGAGGGGCAGGCTGTCCGATGAGGTTTTTCCGTTGGAAATTCCGTCCCATGCCGTCGGCGTCCGTCGCAAAATTTTCTGTGGCGAGCTGAATCCCAACGAGACGTATGCCGTCGTATTTTCCGTTTGAAATTCAGTTTTCCGTCGAAAAAATGAGCTTTTTCCGTCGGCATTTCCGTCGCAGATTCGATCTATTTTTGTAGTTTAATTTCAGAAATGGAAAAACGAGAAAGAAGGAAAGATGAAACACAAAATTGAACCTATAATTTTAGTAACTTCCCCAACACAAAACGAAACATATAAGTTGAATGCTTACACTAATTTGATCTAATTACTCTGACTAATACAACTCAATTAATATCCTAATCCAATAATTTTAAAAAGAGAAATGAGAACAGTATTTATATCCAATGAGTGATCACCAAGTGTTCAGCTAAGATGTCATCACTCAATTTTAAGTATAGTTATATTATGTATATAGATAGATAGATAAGAACTTAAATAAATATATTTCATACGTCATAACTTCTGTGTCAAAAAACAATCATAATTTTAATTAATAGTTCATCAAAATTTTCTATCTATATTTGTACTCGCTCATGAACTCTATTTACTCATAAATAATGCACACGAATTCTACATTTATGATCTGTTCTTTTTGTTAGTAAATTCACTTTTAACAATTTTTACCGACTCTCACCAACTTCTATCAACTTCTACAAGGAAAAAGCTTTAATTCTTTATAACTCTAACTAACTTCTACCAACTCCTATCAATCTCGTTCAAAAATTTTTACCGCTCATTTACATTTTTTACTAACATCATCCAACTTCTACTAACTTCTACCAACATCTTCCAATCTTTTTCAACTTTAACAAATTTCTCCCAATCATTCCCAAGAAAATACCAACTTCTATCAATGTATGCCTATCCACTTCTATCAATTTTTATCAATTTGATCTATTTATCAATCTTTATTTACAAAATCCTTAGTTAGTTAGTAATAGTATAAGTGTTGACTATTTGACTACACTTATAGTTAGAACTATAATTGAAGAGCATACTAGAAATGTCAACCGTATGTTGGAGCCCAGCGAGCCATGGTGTTGCCAGTCAGATGAGCCTTCTCACGGACGCGGTTGCTGATTCCTCTCTCAGTCAAACAACAGGGAGGTTCAACACTTAGTTTTTACTTGGAACAACGTGTTCGAAAATGAAAGGCCCAAGAATTATAATCCCCACGACTGACTCACATGTTTACCATTTTAAATTGGTGGCTCTTACCTTACCTTTCTACAGCCCCACAGCCGCCGCGTGTCAACTTTGGACATTTCATTTCTTTCCATCGTTTTTTTTAGATCTCTTTTTTTTAAAAAACTTTTCAAAATTAGTAATACACAATCTCAGCTGATGCTTATGGTATCAGCTGATCCCACAGCCATAATCATATCAAAGAAAGTTATTTGAAAAATCATAAAATTTTGGATGAGTCAGATATGCTATATTTTCAAACTTGACGTTTCTATAATTGTTTCACCTATACGAGTGATATTAAGCACTCTTCAATAAGCAATAATCACCTTTTAAAGCTTAAATAAGTATTCCCTTTTTAATAGGAGATATTGGAATTTAACTTCAAGTAATAATTTCATTGCAAGGCTTATCTTTCTTGCCCAATTATCCCTACGTACTCTTCAAATTTCAGGAAGTGCGAAATTTGGATGCATTTGTATAAAATTTTAAATCCGTTTGCTCGCTTCGACGGTAATTGTATTGTGTAAACCTTTAGAATTGGAAAACTCTTGCAATTATTTTTATTCTACTCCTTTCATTATAGTGTATATGAATAGAATAATATATGTCTTAAAAGTAAAAGGGTTATCATGTTAATGGGTTGTCTCTCTAAGCAAAATTTATAATTCTACCCTTACTTGGGTATGCATTCTAGTAGGACTAAACTCGATGTAATGCCTCAACCAATCTGTATATGTGAATGTGTGCATAAGGTGGCTTCGTCCGATATTGTTAATTTGAAAGAAGGATATCATATTTATGGGTTCCATGCCTACAAAGCATTTCAACAAGATATTCTACTTTTGAGATTGGTGGTTTGAGTTGCAGGCTCAATTGTTAGACTTCCCATGTTAGTTGGTTGTGTTGTATAATTTTGGGTCAATTCATTACATCTGACATCAGAGTAAACTCCATTCTGCAATGTGTGGGCCTCATTGGGACCTACTGTGCAGTCTCCATAAAATCTAATCTAGCAAGAGGAACGGAGGTGCGGACATAGAAACTAGTGGCACTGATGTGGTGGGCTAATGCCCTAGGAATCCCATATTGCTTAGGAAGGAGTCTGAGTCCGTGTCGAGGACGTCTCGTTCTATCTATATGTGTGAATGTGTGTATAAAGGGACTTACTCCCATATGTTAATTTGAAAGAAGCATATCAGATTTATAAGTTCCATGCCCATAACACATTTCAACTTCCGCTTGTGGGTTGGGTGGTTTGAGTTGTGGGCCCAATTGTTGGACTTCCAACTTTAGTAGATTGTGTTGTGTGATTTTGGGTTGATTCATTGCACTTAATATCTACAAAATCGGATCCAAAAATAGAGTACAAAATGAAAGAAAAAACCAAATTTGATGTGGTTATTCTTTCATCTACTCCACAAACATAGAAGAAATTATATTATACTAGTTAATGACAATTACAATTAATGATAAAAATGGAAAACAAGAAACAACATGGTGTTTCATAGTGAAATACCTAATCCAGGTATAACATTGATAAGAGCAAAAAAGCTACCGCCGAATGGCGTATTAGACACAAACAACTCAACCACCAAAACCACATCACTCAGCCATCAATCGGAAGAAGACATACCAGATAGCATGGAGGAAGCCACAAGGGGGGTTCATCAAAATAAATTTTGATGGATCAAAATCATCACAAGGTGTAGCAGGAGGTTTCACCATTCGTAACTGGGAAGGAAAGTTCATTCAAGCATCAGCATTCAACTTAGGAGCATCCTCAATCTTGATAGCAGAAGCAACAGCTATGTGCAATGAAATCAAAGTCGTAGTACAAGCAGGTTTCACTCATTCACATAGAAGGAGATAACAAAACTCTTATTCAAGCCGTTCAAGATCATATTCAATCGCTGTGGGAAATACAAGTACTCGTACAGGACATACTCGCTTACATTCAGCTATGTAATAAGGTTTTTATTCATCATATTTTTAGAGAAAGAAATTGCGCAACCGATTGACTAGCAAAATTTGGTTATTCCTTATATTCCATTCTTGTATGGAATGTGGTTCCGCATAGGGACCTTCTTTCTATTCTCTACGAAGGATAATCTAGGGAGAATTCTTGAGAGAAGGACTGCTTAGATTGTAATGCTTACCTTTCTAAAAATTAAAAAAAAAAACTTCCAACTGCTTTCTACTTTCACCAAAATCTACAGTAAAAGATAGAAAATAACATCCACACAGCAAATTTAGACGCCTTAAAATGCCTCCTCAATTGCCTTCGTTACAAAAATTATTATATTGGGGACTAGAAGAAAGGCTTAAGCATGCAGTATTGGATAACAATGACAGCAAAAACTTGAAAAGATCTTACTTGAACAAGGCGGAGATCAGATGAAGCTGGCAAAAACACCAAGTAGCTAGAAAGCCCAGGTCAAGGAAGCACCACCACACTAGGTACCCAAGGAACAGTAGAACAACAAGCTAAGCAGCATGAAACACCAAGTCCAAGAACATCAGGAGCTGAGAAGCTAAGTACAGAAATAGCATGGCATGACGTATACCATTGTCATGAAAGCGATTTCACCTAAGCAAGGGTCGAAAATCTCCAACTGGAGTCGCTCCGTAGGATTACACAATTCCAAGCAATATTGTGCACTCTCAATTAGCCAGTCGGAGCTAAAATAATCTTTGTGCAAACTAAATAATAGTAAAGAAGGAGAGGCAGAGAAGAGGAAAAAGTTTTGTATCATCTAAAGAAATTGGGAGCCCTTTCATAAAAGGAATGTGCAAGAGCTAGAACACTTTTCGAAAACATGCGACTTGAGGAGAGAAGTTAATAAGCCCTTATGAATTCTTTGGCGAGTAAAAACTAGAGAATTTCCTATTGTAACTTGTTGAAGAGAAAACAAATGAGACAAAAAAAGAGATAATACTCTAGCATAGTAATAGTCTACTTTTATGTTGGCTAATTAATTAATTAATTAATGTTGACTCACTTGGATTGGTGGTTATATGATTTTGATGAAATGCATTAATACAAAATTAATGAACAAAGAAAATTAAGTTGGTATAAAAAATGAATTAATTTAGATAAGCATATATCATACATTTATCCTAGCAAAACATATCTACATCTCGCTCAAACATAACAATAGAAAATTGTGAGATGTGAAATTAAGGTTGGAAAGAATAAAAAAATCCAAATCTAATAACAAAAAGTTCTCGCGTCCAGACGGGGTATGGGAAAGTATGATATAGCAACCTTATCCCTGAATTGTAGAATTACAGAGAGACTAGTTCTGTTGGATATGAGATTTATAAATCGTGGACTACTTATTGCTCTATAGAAATGGAGGAGATGAGGTTTTGAGAGACATTTTGCTTTATTCTGCTACAATCCAATCTAAAAAAAAATATATTAAGATTGTGATTTAGTAGTTATCAGAAATTGATCCTATAATAAATGTCCAAGATTGTTACTTGAGTGACAAAGCCTAAATTGAATTTTGAATTGTAATACTCAAGGTAGTCAACAAATCACATCAGGTTATTTACATGTGACATTATCTTTTATTAAGCATGAGATCATATCTTGAGATTAATATGTTATATTGTTAATTGATCTTTATTTAATTCCTTCCATAAGAAGTTATTGCCATATCATATCTTGATGAAATAGCTTTGTGAAGATCATGATTGCCATGCATGAACAATATCATAATGCTTTGAAAAGAAAATCACAAATTGATTAAATCATATTGATTGATTAATATTTGTCTATGGCTTTGTAAGTCACACTTGGCATGATGCAATGATGCTTTAATAAGCCTGATTAACATGCTTGTGATATCTTTTATTGAAGGCTAAAATCATATTAATTTTATCATATCATTATGAATACACTGTCAACAGTATGTCATGGATTAATATGCACATATTAGTGTGATACTTGTCATGCTTTAATGATATCTTGTAGATCATGTTACAGAAGGAAGTTAAAAGGTTTTGGTTATATGTAATCATATCTTGCAAATCAATCAAAGATGACGCCTACTCAAATTTCAATATTGCTTCCATTTTGAGACAACGAAAGCAAAGGCCAACGTGACAATAAATGGTGAAGCTTGAGTAAGTCCAAGGCACCGATTCAAGTGATCAAAGTATTGAGCTTACACATTGCATTTCTTACTTAAGCTATTACCCAAAAACTTGTATTGAGGTTAAAGTTGTCTGGTGAGATAAATAGTATTAGTACGATGTGAACTTAGGAGTTGTGAGGTTAACTCTCCAAAATTAAATCGAGAGCTTGATTTAAGAGTTGGGGTCTTGAGAGTGAGGAGCCTCTAAGATTTTTGTCAGCAAGTTCATCCTAATAAAAGAAGAAGAGAACTGAATCCTAGAGTTGGATAGCTCTAGGTGAGAACTAAGTCTAATTAAGGTCTAGCCTCATTAAAATATTATTGCGCATTGTCTATTTTTAATATTTGTATCTATTTTTGCATTTAGTTTTACTTTTGTAATCTCTCTGTTCATCTCCCTGTAGAGCAATTTGAATTAATTGGTATCAGAGCTAATCCCACATTTCATTTGACTTAATGGTCAAGTAGGTGACAACCAAGGGTTTTTTAGGAGATGTCAATATTGAGGGTATATCTATTATTAGACCCCCTATATTCAAAGGAATTAATTTCTCTTATTGCAAAAATGCTATGCAAATATTTATTAAAGCTACAGATATAAAACTGTGGGAGATTGTGAACAATGGACCCTGTACCATTCCAAAAATAAAAAGCGACAAGGGAGAAGAAGTTAGAAAACCAAAGGATAAATATATTGGTGCCGATTGGGATCCCACTAAGAACTCAAGAGCAAAGCATATTCTTTATTGTGGTTTAGATGCTAACGAATATAATCAAATTTTTAGTTGTGATATAGCCAAACAAATTTGGAACAAACTGATAGTCCCGTATGAAGGGACAAGCCAAGTTCGAGAAACAAAAATGAGCATTTATATACACCAGTATGAAATATTCAAGATACAGTCAGATGAATCCATCAAAGATATGTTCACTCGATTTACTGACATCACAGATAAAACGAAGTCTCTTGGCTAGGCGTGCTCCAATGAAGAATGGTGAGAAAGATCCTTTGGTGTCTCCTAGCGAACAGGTGGGGCCCAAAGGTCACAACAATTGAGGAAGCGCAAGATCTCAAAAACTAGAACTAGATGATCTTTTAGAAAAGCTTCTAATGCATGAGATCCAAATGAGACAGAAAGTTCTAAGATAGGAATAGCCCTAAAAGTCATAAAAGAATATTACACTTTAGATGAGGAAGCACCTAATGACCATGATGAAGAAGCATTCTCTTTGATTGTGTGAGTTCTCAATAAAATAGGACTGAAACAAAAGTTCAAACAACAAGGGTTCAACCAAGGCCGATCTACATTTAAAAAATAAAAAAATCCAAGTCATATGAACGATACTAATGTTAGCTTTTATTATGGTGGTGGTATGTCAGGTCATATGTTGAAGGACTACCCTTTGATCCACAAGATAGGAGAGAAACGGAAATTCAAGATAAAGAAAGATAACAAGAAGGCAATCGTCTCTACATGGAGTGATAGTGAAACAAGTGATAGTGAAAGTGATGAAGAGCAAGTAACTAACATCTGCCTAATGGTTAAAGAAGAACAAGATAATGAAAAAACTTAGTATGAAAGCTTAGATGAGGCAGATGTTAAGCCATAATTCTTGTTTATTTTTAATAATTATTTGCTTATGTTATATATAATAGTTAGTTTAGTTTAGTTTATTTTATCTATTTTTTAGATTAATCACTAATAAAGTGAATAGGAGAAAAAAATACATCGAAATTTGGGTTTTATTTACTGAATGACTTTCAAAGAAATTTATCAAGTCAGTTCAAAAATGATGATTTATGAAAAATATTTATTTTTCATAATGACTGATTTAGAGGACTAGGATTAACGGATTACTAGTCCTACTTGGAGAAGAAATAAAAAAACGTTAGAGGGAAAGAACCTTGGAAAACCCTATTGAGATTATTCATGCTATAGAATCTCCTCCACGTCTTGCCTTCATCCATCTTCACACATGCCTCCATCAACCCATCAACACCACACTTCATCATCTTCCTTTGTCCATCTATCATCTTCACGGCCCATCATCCTTTACACTTGTCAACTTTATCATCTCCTACTTCATCACCACTCCACGCATCACTGTTCACCGACATCAACATCACGCATAATCATTATCAGTGTCAACTTCATCATCATCATTCACTTATCTCTCAAAGTATCATTGTTTTTATTTTTGTTAGTTTAGTTTGTTATCAAACAGGAATTGTTTGGATATTTTATATGATTTTATTTATAATATGATTAAGTATTTTATCTACTTAGCATAATCTATTTGAAACCTTGTCAATTAATTATTTTAGAACAAGGTTTGTGCATTATTGTGTCATTAATTTTTATTCCATGATTCTATAAGGATTTGGGTTTATCATTCATGATATTTATGTTAGATTAATTAGAATGCATGCTAATTAATTTAATATGAATTCATATGATAATTTAAAAGGCATAGTATGTGTAAGTTTTAGTCTTTTATGTATAAATATCATTCTAATTGATCATGGATGGTTCAACCCCATATCTTTTAGTTAGAAAATTGTTATAGATCTTTGTTAAATCAATTTACTGAAAAATTGGTTATGAATTGTTAGATGATGTTTTCCTAATACTTAATGCTCTATTTTGATTAAATTCATGCTCTGGCTCCAGGGTATCAAAAATAGCAGGGTTTATATTAGGGTTGGATCTAAGTAAATTATAATGTAAGGAAAAGCGAGGAAGATTTGCTCGTGGGAATCTTCTAGCGTCTCTCTCATGAAAAAGTTAATTTGTGTGTTGATGATAAATATTTATTTTCATGGTAAATATAGATTATTCTAAGTGTTCTCTCAAATTTGGTCTCTTTGATAATTATTTGTTTGCTTTTTAGTTGATTTCTTTAGTTTGTTAATTTTAATTCTTGGATTTATGGACTTCAACATTAAATTTCATTTACCCCCCCAAACAGTAGTCCTTTAGGTGTCTCTTAGTAGCGTTAGATTAGTTATATTTTGATTTTTAGACTAATTTTATGTTCTGTTTTTGTTATGATTTACCGGTTTGTTAGAAATTAGGTTATAAATAGTTTCTTTTGTGTTTTTCTACATTTATGTCACTTTAGGGTTTAGATAGAGTCTAAATATAGTATTATTTAATTTTGAAATTTTTTGGAATTTTTTGATGATTTTTTAGAATTATTTTGTGAATCTGATACATGGAGGTTTTTACTTTAATAAATCTAAAAATTATATTTTTTAATTTTAGATTTACATGTCTAGAGTTTGATTAAGTATATAGAACTAGGTTTTATAATTTGGTTAATTTTTTATTTATTTTTGTATTTTTAATGGAATTTATTAGTTATTAAATTTTAGATTTCATTTTCTATTAGTATTTTCTGCAATTATTTTCTGTTTTATTTTTATGAAAATAATTAAATATATTTTTGGGGCTATAAATTTAAGTCTTCGCATATTAGTGTAGGTGATCTTCTGTATTTTTGGATGTACTTTGTAGTTTGTTATTTTCTGTTTTAATTTTAATATTGTATGATTATTTCTCTTTTTATTTTTCCAAAATATTTAGGTTAGGAATTTGCTCTTTTTATTTCATAACTAGGCTTAGAATATTTTGGAGTATTACTAAATAACTTTTCATGTTTTCTTGTTTAATTTGATTTATTTTAGCAGTTAAATGAAAAAAGTAAAATATAATAGAGTAGTAAATTTAATTGGATTCAAACTATCTTGTTATTATCTCTTTCCTCATGGGCTTGATTTAAATAGGAGTTAATTGATACCTTAATTAGCTTTGCTAACGTAGAGCCAAGTTACTCATCCACATATGAATACCTTAAGAGAAGCCTTAGAGAATTAACCCAAAAGAACTCTATTTTGGAAAAATTAAACAATGATCTTCATGATAGAACTGAAATTCTAGAAGATAAAAATGTGGAATTACAAACAAAATGTGATCATAATAAAAAAAGTAATTCTAAAATTCACATTAGGATGAGAAAATTTAGATAAGTTACTTTGTACCCAAAAGTGACTTTTGATGAAGAGGAAATTGGATATAGGCCCTGTTTGGTTGCATCAGCTGTTTGATAAAAAAGAGCTGTTTGGCACCTCTTTAACTGTTTTGACCAAGTCAAACAGCTAAAGAGGTGTTTGGTAAACAGCTGTTTCAAATAGCTGTTTTACCCCAAACAGCTCTTTTTCAAATAGCTATTCTTAATAGCCTTTTGGGAACAACTTTTTATTGAAATTACAATACTACATAGAAGTTCAAGAAAATCACATCCATGCCATTAATTAACCTTTCCTCTCCCTGGCAGTTCATTTGAACATAGGGGCAATATTGGAATTTTATCAAATATATATTCCAGAAACAGCTAACTTTACCAAACACTTTTTTTGCAAACAGTTAATTCAAACAGCTAATGCAAACAGCTAAATCAAACAGCTAACAGCTAACAGTTAACACAAACAGCTAACGGCTAACAGCTATTTACCAAACAGGGCCATAATTAGTCCAACAAAAAGAAAACTTACAAGAATTTCTTTGTTAAATTTAGTCCATATAGAAAGGATGTTACAACTTGTAATTATTGTTCCAAATTGCATACTCATGTCCACTTAGAAAACGTTTTTCAAAGATTGTTCAAATATGGGTTCTAAAATAAACCAGACCACCTAACATTGCAGCTAACAATTTTGAAACCAGATTTAATATCAAAAGTAGAACAAAAGTATGATTTTTATTTGGTAGGTGTGCTTGAAATTCAGACGAGACTTGTGGCACCTTGATAACAGATGTTCAAGAAGTATGAGTGAAAATGCTTCTTTGTTCACTAAAATTGAACAAAAGGGACATGGAAGGTTTACTTTTGGAGATGAAGGTAGGGGTAAAATAATTGGCATTGGAAAGATTGATAAAGATAGCTCAAACCCTATTGATAATGTCTATCTTATTGATGCAAATTTAATATTTTAAGTATGTCTCAACTATGTGATAAAGGAAACATTGGGACATTTGACTCAACACGTTGCATGGTTCAAAATAAAAATATGAAAACATCACTCTCTATGGTC
Source organism: Selenicereus undatus (assembly GCA_017589665.1). NCBI lineage: Eukaryota > Viridiplantae > Streptophyta > Magnoliopsida > Caryophyllales > Cactaceae > Selenicereus > Selenicereus undatus. The sequence goes on from JACYFF010031955.1 coordinate 101,750,064, forward strand.
TTGAATTGAAAATGTGTATGCAATTGACATTAATAACATGTCTTCACAAAATTTATCATATTTTAAAACCTCAAATTGTGGCGATGATTGGTTATGACAACGTAGATTATGACATGCAAGCATGCATACCATTAAAGAACAAGCAAAAAATGAGTTAGTATGTAGACTTTCAATGTGCAAGTTTTAATATGATGATTTGTGTGATGCTTGCGCTGAAGGGAAACAAGTGCGTAGTTTTTTTTAAGTCAAAGAATAGCATCAGTACATCTAAACCATTAGAACTTCTTCATATGGACTTATGTGGACCTATACCAATACCTAGTTGAGGACATAGCAAATATATTCTTATAATTGTATATGACTATTGTTGATTTACATGAGTCTCTTTTCTAAAAGAAAAGAACGAGGCTTTTAAAGAATTTTCAAAAATTTGGAAACAATTACAAGTTTATAATAATTCATCAATCATGTTCATTAGAAGTGAGCTTTGCAGACAATTTGATCAAAAATTATTAATCGAATTTTGTAACAATATATTGTGGAATTGCCCAACATTTTTCAATACCACGAACACTTTAACAAAATGGTGTAGTTGAAAGAAGAAATCTCACTTTACAGGATATGTGACGCATATAATGATGTGTGAAAGTAGTGATTCTCAAACTTTTTGTGTTGAAGTGGTAAACACCATAAACCATGTTCTGAATCGTTGCTTGATTCATCGTATATTAAAAACATCTCCTCATAAACTACTCAAAGGTCATAGACCTAATGTACCCTACATTCAACCTTTTAACACCATGCACACTTTAACAAAATGGTGCAGTTGAAAGAACAAATCTCACTTTAAAGGATATGTGATACGTACAGTGATGAGTGAAAGTAATGATTCTCAAAATTTTTACACTGAAGTGGTAAATACTGTAAATCATGTTTTGAATCGTACCTTGATTCATCCTATAATAAAAACGCCTCCTCATAAATTACTCAAAGGTCATAGACCTAATGTATCCTACTTTCAACCTCTTAACACCACTTGTACTTTAATAAAATGGTGTAGTTAAAAGAACAAATCTCACTTTAGAGGATAAGTGACACGTACAATGATGTGTGAAAGTAATGATTCTCAAATTTTTTGCGCTGAAGTGGTAAAAAAATGTAAATCATGTTCTGAATCATTGCTTGATTCATCTTGAATTAAAAAATACTCTTCATGAATTACTGAATGGTCATAGACCTAATGTATCCTACCTTCAAGTTTTTGGATGTAAATGTTTCGTCTATAATAATGACAATGATAACTTCTATAAATTCGATGCTAGAAGTGATGAAGGAATTTTTGTGGGTTATTCTATACATCGCAAGACATATAGAATTGACCATAAACATACTAAGAATATAGAAGCAAGTATCCACTTAATTTTGAATGAATACAATGATTGTCAATTAAGTGACTCATTTGTACAAGATATAAACCTAAACAAGCATAGTGATGATGAAGAAAATAAGTCAAGAGAAACAAGTGTCACTAAAGACAATTCACAAGAAATCTCTCAATGCAAATCAAGGAGAAGAAATTTTATATCAGGAAGAAGCGCAACCCACTAATGAGAAAAGTTGTCCATCTCATAAAATACAAGAAGAGACAACTCAAGAACCCCAAAGAAATTATAAATATACATTTTACAATCATATGGACAATCTCTTGACAGACATATCTATAAGGGTAAGAACTTGTTCATCCTTGCACAAATTTTGTGCCTTCTCTGTGTTTGTATCTCACATAGAACCAAACAATCACTTAGAAGCACTTAATGACTCAAATTGGATAATTTTCATGCAAGATGTACTTAATCAATTCGAAAGAAATCAAGTATAGATACTTATAACTCGTCCAAAGGAATTCAAATCAGGGAGATGAAATTCCATCTTAAGAAGAAGAGCAACCTACCAATGAGAGAAGTTTTCCATCTCATGAAACACAAGAAGAGGCAACTCAAGAGCCCTAAAGAAGTTACAAATATATGTCATATCATCCCATTGACAATATCTTGACAGACATATCTTCAGGGGTAAGGAACCATCATCCTTGCATAATTGTTGTTGCTTCTTTGGATTTGTATCTCATGTAGAACTAAAGAATCACTTAGAACCTCTTAAGGACTCAAATTCGCTAATTTCCATGCGAGATGAACTTAATCAATTCAAAAGAAATCAAGTATGAACATTTAGTACTCGACCAAACCATCCCGTAATAGGAACAAATTGGGTCTTTAGAAAATAAATTGGGTGAAACCGAAAATGTAATAAGGAATAAAGGAAGATTAGCGGCTAAAGGATATTATCAAGAAGAAGGTATTGATTTTGATGGAACTTTTTCCCCATTACATGATTAGAAGCTATATGCGTATTATTAGCACTTGCATCATATATATATGAACATCAAATTATATCAAATCGATGTAAAATGTTCCTTCTTGATTGGATATTTAGAAGAAGAGGTTTATGTAGAACAACCTCCAAGTTTCGAAAGTCCAAATTTTCCAAATCATATCCATAAACAAGCCCTTTATAGTTTTAGAAAATCGATTTAAAAAGGACATACCGATAAAACTCTTTTTATTAAAACCAAAGAACATGATTTTATAATTATTCAAATTTATGTGGATGACATACTATTTGAAGTCACTAAAAATACTCTTTGTGAAAATTTTTTTGCTCTTATGAGTAAAGAATTTGAATGAGCAGGATGGGAGAGCTAATTTTTTCCTTGTTCTTCAAATCAAATAATGTAAGGATGAAATTTTTTAGTAATTAAAATCAAACTAAGTATGCTAATGAGTGTTGAGTTAAAAATATACCGCAAGTGCACGGCGTAGCTATAGCTAGAAACCGGCAAGTACGTGTCGAATCCACAGGGAACTTTGCTTTCAACTACTAGAACTAGATTATTCTATCCAAGCTAGGCAATCACAATTGAAGTTTTGTAGCTTAACTATAATAACTAAAAGAAGGAATAAACAGTAGAAGAGTAAACACCTAGGTTAGAATTAATAGCACGACTATGCTAGTGAATCAGTTCCTAGCCCTACCAAGCATTCCCAAGTATGCATCACGAATGGATATATTGCCAATTGAGTCCATCTCCTCCCTCTCTCAAGGGTCGAAGACTAATCCTAGAACTATAGTCGCCTATTCTCATGGGACTAAAAGTTGGAGGATTACAAGGTCTACAATCTCAAATCCCAATTAGGATCTTAATTATTTTCATATTAAAACCCTAATCATCTACTAAGTCGCACTAGGTAAAGGTTCCGTCTCTCAACGCTCCCCTAAACCCTAGTAAAGAGGATGAACGCTCTTTCGAGCATTTCATCTAGCATGTGACGTGCATAGTAGAATTCGCAATTACAAAACAAAGGGGAGGCGGGGATTGGGCCAATTCATGATTCAACAATACATATTCGGTGTTAATCCCAACCTAAGTTGGAGGATTTAACCTACAATCATCTTTCCAATAATAAACACAACATTCAATTTAACAACCATGACAAACATCAAGACAACCAAGAACAAGAGAGAAGAGAGAATTAAGAACCTGGAATTGATTGAGTGAATTCAAAGTAGCATAAACTTCAATCCAATAGCCAAATCCAAAATCAAAATAAAACTTTGTAATGAAACCTAAAAATCGCCAAGAAATGTTTTGGAAGAGAAAAAACTAAAGCTAAAATTGAATGTCCCCTCAAAACAGTCCCGAAGGAAATTTAAGTCACGACGCGGAACGGGGTGGCACGGTGCCAAAATCCTGCCCAAAATACCCCAAAACTGCACAAGTGGCATGGGTGTGCCACTTGGCACGACCCAATCGAGCCACATGGCACGGTCGTGCCACTTGGCTGCCTGGCCAATTGTGCCGGTCCGAGTGGGTTGGCCGTGCTACGTGGGTCCGGTTCCGTGGGACTTCCGTACAACGCTTTTTCGCAGGTTTTCTCGCCTTCTTGGCACTCCTTTCTACTAAATGTTGTTCATCTTTATGTTTCTTCAATAAAGTTCCTGAAAATATCGAAAGATGTTATATGAGTAAAAAATGCGCTAAAGGAGACCGATTTGACTCTTCCTTAACACGATCGAACATGAAAATGCGGGAGAAAATGAATCAAATAGGGGCTAAAAATGGGACTAAATAGAGGTTCATCAATGAGTTACTAAAGAAATATAAAATGGATCAAGACAAACATGTTAGAACACTAATGACCTTAAATGAAAAAATGGATCTAGATAAAGATGGTAAACCTTTTAATGAAAAGGTCTATGGGGGGAATGATTGAGTCTCTACTTTATCTTACTGCCAGTTGTCCTTACATCATGTTCAGTGTATGTCTGTTTGCTACATTTCAAGCCTCTCCTGAAGAGTCCCATTTGACGAGTGTAAAAAGTATATTTAGACACCTAGGAGGTACTAAAAATCTTGGGTTATGGTACCCTTAAGGGGGAGATTTTTCTTTGTTTGGATATACCGATGTTGATCATGCAGGATACAAAGTAGATAGAAAAAATACGACTGGTACTTGTCATTTTCTTAGACAAAGCTTAGTATCTAAGCATTGCAAGAAACAAAATTCTGTTGCCCTTTTGACGGCAAAAGTGGAATACATTGTCTTTGGTGCATGCTTTGAACAATTGCATTAGTTATGCAACAAATTTTTGAGTTGGGCATCAATCCCAAAGAAGTGCCAAAAAACATGACAATAAAAGTGCTAATGACATCACAAAAAATTATGTACAACATTCTCGAACTAAACATATTGTTGTACGTCGTCATTTTATTCAAGATCATGTAGAAAACAGGATATGTAACACTAAAATTTCCGCCTACGGATTTTCAATTGGCCAACATTTTTACAAAACCATATGGTGAGGATTGCTTTAATTGTGTTCCTCAAGAAGTTGGCATACTAAACATTGATGCATAAATTCAGGGGAGCCTTCCCTTAAGACTAATTTGGATCTTGGCGTACATCGCAAGAATTACTAATCAAGCACCTTATAAGATGATCAGAATTCAAGACTATAGAAAAGCAGTCAAAGAAAATGAAAAAGTTTGGTCAATCAAGTATGGGACATCATACCTATATTCAACTAGTATGGCTTGAAAAATTCAATTTCAACGCCTTGAAATGAATCTAGGACAAATCAAAATTAAGCAAATTTGATTGAACAAAATTAACCAAATTCGCTCGGAGAAAATTAATCAATTAAGCAAATTTGATTGAACTTATTGGCTTGCCCATGCGTAATTGAGCTGCAGAGGAGCCAGAAAAATTCATGACAGCAATATCTTAACCATACCAAAAAAAAATTTTTTAACCAAAATATTGACAAATCCACACAAACCCTCCTAAAATTAAGTTCATCTATCTTCTCCTTTGCTTTTTCATTATTTTTGGCTAGAAATATTGAATTGGGTATCTTCCTTCTCTCACCTAGTTTCCTGTTCTCTCATTGTGTCTTTGTCTCCTCTTTTTAGGTCTAAGAACAGAGAAATCATCTATGTTTCACACCTTCAACAGCATGCCCCTCACCAATATAATCTCACCTTCCCAAATTCAAAACATTGATAAAATTCTTTCCAAAAATATGAACTGAAGGTATCTCCTCAAAGTCCCAAATTCAAAATATATAACTCCAATTCCTCAATATAGAGCTATACGCACATCCCCATCCCTCCAATATCTCAACCTTCAACCTTGCAAGATTCAACGAAGGCACCCATGGCACCCACTGCACATACCATGGCAGCTAATCAGCCCATTCCTCACCAAAATCTTCCCTACATATGCCCAAAATTAAAAAATCCTCAACCCAAACCACTTGCTCAAAACCACTCTGGCGAAGTGCCTGGATATATGTCAAGTCAGTACACACTCATACCTACATATATATCTCTGTGTGTGTATCAAAA